>LPNX010107119.1:36505-168249 GCA_001517045.1 Pseudotsuga menziesii
ACTTCTAAGATACTTTAAGGGGACTCAAGACATTGGACTCAAGTACTCTAAAGTGGATGACTTCAAACTTATTGGGTACTCAGACTCGGATTTTGATGGCGATAAGGAGACAGGAGTATCAACTTCTGGATACACTATGAGTCTTGGATCAGCAACTGTCTCATGGAGATCACGCAAATAGTCAGTTCCAACAGATTCAACAACAGAAGCAGAATACGTGGCTGCAGCTGAAGCAATGAAAGAAATAGTATGGCTCAGGAAGATACTTGAATATTTGCAAGAAAAACAAGAAAATTCCACTCCATTATTGGTCGACAATACTTCTGCAATCAAGCTGGCTAAGAATCCTAGATTCCATGGTCGAACCAAACACATCAACACAAAGTATCATTTGATTCGACATCATGTAGAGGCCAAGACAGTCCATCTTCGACATTGTTCCACAAATGATCAAGTTGCAGACATCTTCACCAAAGCGCTTGGATGAGAAAAGTTTGAAAGATTCAAAAACATGCTCGGACTTACGAACACCCCTTCGGATTAAAAGGGGGATTGTTAGAATATAATCCATCGGGATTATAATATTGTAAATAAATAAATAAATAGTTAGCTGAACAGTTACATAGGAAGGTGAAAAGGTTGATGAAGCTCAACCGTCACATGTAATATATAAATGTATGCATTAGCCATGAATAATATAGAATCAAGAGTTATACCTATCACTCAGACCTTCACTTTCTTCTTTTCTTTTATTTATCTCTTCCTTCTTTGTTGCTTCTTCATTTCTCCTTCTCTTCCTCCCTTGCTACCTCCTTTGCAGCTCTCTTTATTTCTTCTTCTTCATTCTTCAGCCAAATCTCTATCATAAACATAGCATGTTCTTATGCCATTAAGATTTTATTAAAATAAGAAAAACTGTATCAAGCTATTTACCTCCTCCATATGCATTCTGTAAAAATAAACTATACACAGTATTAATGCATGAAAAGAAAAATGACAAGGCAAAGAAAATACTACAAGTTTGTGTCTTAAAACCCTCTAAGTCCACTATCGGTAATCAAAATCACAACCTCGATAGAACAGACTCCTCATGAAACACATTGCCACTACACTAGACTCTGTACTATGCTCCTCATCATGGAAAAAACCCTAACTGGACCAAAATGCATACAAAAACAAGGACTAGAGCAAAAATTGTTGGTTTCAAAAAAAAATGCTCCACACATATATAATCCCCTGGTGAAAAAGACGGTGGGAGAAAAAAACCCTGTCGGCGATCGGAAGCTCTAAAAGCTAAAGGTTGGCAGTTGAAAACACTAAACGTTGGGGGGAATACTTTGATCGATAGCCGCAATGGTGGGAAACAAACAAACTATGGGCCCTGCGATAACATAACCCGTCGGCAGTTGGAATCTCTAAGTGCTAAGGATCGGAACTCAAACATAAACACTTCCGCAGTGTTGGCGATGCAAGCCTAAGTGTTGTTGTGGTGTCGGCAATGCCAAGCACTATTATCGCGGTGATTGTGTATCAGCGATCGAAACCATTAACAACTAACTCCCACAATGCATTATCGACGATCGAAAACACTATATTTCAGACTACTCGTCAAATTCCCTCCGAAACTTTGGTGACATAAAGGACAAGCCCTTCGACCTCTTCATCAATTGACCTCTGACAATGATAAACAAAATCGTCGACAGTCAAACTAAAAAGTTTAAACAATGAAAAAAAAGGATATAAAACATGCATCGACGAGAAACGAGACTATCCATCGGGACGATCACTGCTTGCCATTTGAAACGTTGGTGGTATAAAGGACTAGTCCCCCAACTCCTTCGTCAAACAACTTCCAACAGCGATAAAATCATCAAGAAAGCAAACGTTAAGCTCTGAAAAAGAAACAAAACTCCACATTATTTTATGCATTGGCTAAAAAAACGGCAATATTAGCTCATTCAAATCCTAAAACAAAGGAAAAACAGTTGACCATACTTCTGACTTCAAAAGATCAAAGTTTATAGCAGAGGAATGATAGATTTCAGGAAACCAAACAATCCCAAGCTAGATAAAATAAAAAGGAGGGTCCAAAATTTTTTAGAAATTTGGGAAATAGTTGCAGCTGCAACAACTGCTTAGAAAAATGTGTTGTTAAGAGAAAAAAAATAGCTTTTATTGAAATATATATAGTCCTTTAATTCAAGTAAAATGAATACCAACCATGATTTGAGCATATATTGTTTTTTAATCAACTATCTCGAGAATAAGTTTTTGACCTAAGTAATAAGGGATGTCGCTTCTCTTTAAAAACATAGTGGAAGAAAATAATTGTTTGGACACCTTAGTATATTCATATGTGACTATTAGGCTCATATTTCAAATGATAAGTGAAATAATTTGAATCCTAATATTCATTCGTGCATCATGGTCATTTATTTTGAAGTGTTGGAAGTGTATTAACTATATGGTAAAATAAAGCAGGAAGATATAAGTCATTGAGATTTCATATTTCAAGAAAAAGAATTAATTTGTTTCTCTAATAACTTGTTTTTTAGGTCATGACTCAACCAAAATATACAGTATTTCCAAATGAACTATTCTAAATTCTAAACCAACAAGCCCAAATTTTGTACTGACTAGAGTATCATAACAAACCTTTAGTAAAACTTGTATTGTTGAATTAACTATAATAAGGATTGGTCTATTTATGATGAATGGGTTATAGGGACATATTCTGTTAAGAATATTTGATATTTTTGATGGATTAAAAAATGTTTTGTTAAAGAAATGTAACTTTGGAATATATTCTATTGTATTTTTATTGTATTATTACTATTCCTCCTTTGGGAAATGTCATGGATGTAATTGGTCATGTAAAAGTACCCACTAAAGTATTTTATAAATGTTATTTTGAGTCTTCCTAGGTATGTTGTCCCTATTTTAGAGTACCAGGATGACCTACTTAAGTTAATATGTCACTCACTTGATGAGTGTAAATAGGTGAGGCGCCTCCCTCATTGAGACACATATCTCACACAAGTAAGTGCACAAGAGTTATAGGGAGGATGTTCATTGGAGAGAGGAAGTTGTTAGACTTTTTCTTGGGGTTGTTCACTATACTTGGTTGAATTCTATATTGAGTAAATTTTGCATGGTTTTCTCCCCCAAGAGGGTATCCCAAGAAAAATATTTTAGTTCTTTTGTATTGTTGTGCGTGTCTTTCTTTCAGTGATCCTAATGTTATGGTTATGATGAAATGATGTTAAATGTATAAGCTTATTGTATAAACATTAAATTATTAACATGGTATTAGGGCTACCCTTCAAGAATTCTTTGTGCAATCGTGGCATTGCTACAATTGCAGCTACTAGAGTTTAGGTCTTCATCCTTGAAACCCTAGAAAGCAAAATCTAGTAATTAGTTAATTTTCTCTATAACTTTATTTTGGTGAAGGATCGGGATATGAAACTTGGATATTCCTAATATGAGATGTTTATCTAAATTTTTTATGAGTTTCAATATCGTATTCTATGTACTTTCTTAGATATGATCCATGCAAAACAGGGTTCCAGCCTCTTCCAGAATTTAGTCTTAAATAAGTTACCTAGGGACAAAATGATATATCTCAGAATAGGAAGATACAAATCAATTTTTCATAAGATTTTATAAAAAGGAAATGGATTTTAGTTTCTATGGTTTGATTTTTAGAACCCACAGTTGAAACAGTGACATGTGGAGTTCCATACAAGTTCGCTATACTAAACTAGTCCATAAACAAGTCACCTTGGGAAAATTAGCATAAGGTACACTTGGTGAATTCAATATTGCTATAACCTATGGGGTTGGATATAAGATAGATCAAAGTACCTCAAGAAAAAGTTTCAGAACTTGAGGAGAATAAATTTGGAAGATACATCAGAATTAAGACCGGATAATTCAGCAGAAGAAAATTGAAGAAACTAGGGAATCAAATATTTTGCAGTTCTGTCCAAAGATTTGGGTGTTAAAAACCCATGTCAACCCCCCTCTTTATTTTGTTAGTATATTTTTTCAGACGCATATGCTTTGTAATTCGTCCCATTAGTATGTTGTATTATCCCACATTCATGGGGAGTAAGTAATAGTTTTTAAGTCATCCAGTTAATATGTTGCATTATCCCACATTCATTGGGAGTAAGTAATAGTTGTCAAGTCATCCAGTTAATATGTTGCGTTATCCAACATTCATGGGGAGTAATAGTTGTTTAGATTAGACTTAGTATATAAGTATGTGTTGAGGCTAATGAAAGCATCGAAGAGTTATTTTGTATTGAGCTTGTTCAAAGGAGGTTGCCCCCTCGAAGTGGCCTGTGATTAATAAAATCTCTTCTATGATCCATAATTTATGTTATATCATGCATTCTTATTCTTTATTGCAGGAGGTTCTCCACATATGGTATCAGAACACTTTCTTGGGCTCGTTGGGTGAAATTTATGGAAAAAATAAATTTCTATCATGCTTCCTGGTGTTGTGATCCTTACAGTTGTTTTTCTTCTTGCAGCGGTATTATTCATCTAGATTAGGGATTAAACCCTATCTGCTTAATTGTGGGAAGAACTTGGGCATAGCCCTAAAACTCATTGTGAGGAGTACCATAGGAACCCCAAAGTAGTTGGCCATTGAGAGGACCTTCCAAGATAAAAGGGAAACGACCCCCACCAAATTGACTAGATTCCCATCCATGAGAAAAACCAAAGAGCTATCGTTTTTGGCCAAGTGGTTCGTATTTTTACCTGCCCCATGAAGTGAGGGGTACTACCCCAATACTCAAGCCTGAGACAGCCTTGGTGGCCAAGTGATTACCTTTGAACCATTAGGAAGCTGAATATACCTGGGGTCCATATCTATTTATAGTTGATAACGTGCAGAATTCCAAAATTGTCACTAATCATTTACTCCATTTTATGTTGATAAAGCACAGCTTTCTAGCACCGCCACAGATCATTTCTTCAGATTAAAAAAAAACTGTTTTTTAGTGATATCTTCCTTGATTTAGCTCAGTTTCCCTTGAAACTTCACTGTAACCCCCGTAATACCATTCTGCATATTCCTTCCTTGAGGAACCTATCCTCAATTTCATTTCCTGAAGGCTGAAATTCCACATTTGTCAATTTTTAGGGTTTGTCATAACCTCTCTGATCCTCACCCAATCACCTTCAAATCTCTCCACGGTGTTAGTTTTCCATTTCTACTTCATTGTCCTTCTCTGACAAATTTTCCAATTCCTTCATCCCACCTCTAAAATTCACATTTTCTGCTTCTTGTCCCTAAGAAAGTATCCAAAACCCCATAAAAACTCAATTACCCCCCTAAATTTTTTCCAAATCACAAATCTCCTTTTCTAAAACCCTCTCCATTTTTTGTTTTTCTACCCATTGCCTGAAGAAGAAAAAAAATTTAAAAAAACCTGCTTATGGTTGTCACCCGTGCCAGAGCAAATAAACAAATGGAACAAGAAAATGCTGCCATCAAGTCCAAACTCGAGGATCTAGATGCAAAATTTCTCAGCCTCCATCTTCAGCATTCACCCATGAACAACCGCCGCCAACCTGAGTCTTCTGCAGACACTGGGTTCTCATCGTCTAGCAACTTTCATGGGTCGAAGCTCGATTTTCCTCGCTTCAATGGTGATGATCCAACTGGATGGATTTATAGGGCAGAACAATATTTCAGTCTACATAACACTTTTGATGTCAATAAATTCCCACTTGCATCCTTTCATTTAGAACATGAAGCACTTCAATGGTTCCGTTGGTACATCAAGGCTCATGTAGAGCCAAATTGGACAGATTTTTCCCAACTCCTTTTGCAACGATTTGGCCCTAGTGCTCTTGATGACTTCACAGGAGCACTCACCAAACTTCGCCATACTGGCACTGTGCAGGAGTATCAGGCAGGATTTGAGAAACTAGCTAAATCACATCGAGGGATTTCCTGATGCATTCTACCTGAGTTGTTTCATCAGTGGTCTGAAGCATGCAATACGATCTGAGGTTAAAATGTTCTACCCCAACACAATGATGGAATCCCTAGGGTTGGATAAGCTAGCAGAGGACAAGATCAGGGCTCAACAACGCTCCAAATCCACTCGTATTCCATTCAGACCTATGGTTCCCCAAAGAACCCAAAATCTGCCAGCTCCTAGAACCAATATGATAAAGCATTTGTCTGAAGCAGAGATGTAGGAACATCAAGAAAAAGTGCTTTGTTATAATTGTGACGAGAAATTTACCAAGGGACATGGATGTCTTCAGCAAAAGCTCTATCTCTTGGATGTGGATTCTCCACCTGCACCTGAAATTTTTTATGATGCTCAGGATCCAATAGATGATGATGGTGACATTCAACAACTTCCTACTCCAGATGACCAACCAGAGATATCTCTCCATGCCTTAGTCATAGTCACCACCCCACAAACCATGCTGGTCAAAGCGTTCTTCAAAAAACTCCCTCTTACAATACTCATTGATTCTAGTAGCACTCACAACTTCATTAACCTGAGGATTGCTAAACAGGCTGATTGTTTCATCCACCCTTGCTCCAGCTTTGAAGTCATGATTGCCAATGTGGGCACCTTACTTTACAAATGGAAGTGTCGTAATGTGTGCACATCTATGGGGGATTATAACTTGTGCTCTGACATGTTTTCCTTGCCCTTAGGCGGGTGTGATGTGGTTTTGGGCACTCAATGGTTACGCACACTTGGACCCATTTTATGGGATTTTTCTGAACTTTGGATGTAGTTTTCAATCAATGGTACCAAACACACACTGCGGGGCTTACAACCAGGGTCTCTCAACCTCATCAGTTCGCATCAAATGGAAAAGCTTCTTAAGAAAAGTTCACATGGTGTCATCGCTCAGCTCCATTTCATTCAGATGTAACCTTCAGTAGTATCAACTAATCCAGTGGATCTCCAACAATTTTGGATCGATATGCATGTGTGTTTACTGATCCAGTGGGAATTCCACCTTCACGACCTAAGGACCATCGTATTCCACTCCATTAGAGGAAATTTCAACTCAAAATGGGCCTTTTAACTTTAACTCAAATTCCATGTCATCATGTTTTATCCAATGAAATTGCTTTAAATTTGAAATACCGTATAGGTCTTAAACACTTTTTTAATATAAATTTGGGGATAGGTATCATAAAAAAAACTACTTTTTTTTGTTTGTATTTTCAACATATCTCCCCGTGTTTTTACTCAAATTTTGATCGGGAGAGATCGTTGGATGCGGAATTAAATTTTGCATCCGATGTAGAATTAAATTCCGCATCCAATGAGTACCCACTCAGCATAATTTTGATGGACCCTGCTACCCCAAAAACAAGAAATACCTGAAAAAACGTGATGATGACATCATCATCACATTTTTTTAGGTATTTCTTGTTTTTGGGGTAGCAGGGTCCATCAAAAGTATGTCGAGTGCATACTCCTTGGATGCAAAATTTAATTCCACTTCCAATGAGCTCTCCCGATCAAAATTTGAGTAAAACCACAGGGAGATATGTCGAAAATACAAACAAAAAAGTAATTTTTTTCTTTTCTTCCTCCAAAATTAATAAATATTATTTTATTATTTTAACTATTATTTTATTAATTTCTTTTAGGAGGCCCATTTTGAGTTGAAATGTCCTCTAATGCTTCCTGGAAGTGTCCCTCCCAACATCAAGCCCTATCACTACCCATTTCACCACAAGACAGAAATTGAGATGCTTGTTCGCGACTTACTGAAGCAAGGTGTTATTCTCCCTAGCACTAGTTCCTTCTCTTCACTGGTCCTTCTAGTCCAGAAAAAAGATGGGCCATGGCACCTTTGCATCAATTTTCAAGCACTTAATCACATCACAATGATGGATAAGTTTCCAATTCTCATTGTTGATGAGCTTCTGGATGAGCTCCATGGTGCTCATTTTTCTCCAAGGTGGATCTTCGTTATGGGTATCACCAAATTCGGGTCCATGCATATGATATCCCTAAAACAAATTTCTGCACACATGATGGCCATTATGAATTTTTGGTCATGTCATTTGGCCTCACAAATGCCCCTTCCACATTCCAGGCATTAATGAATAAAATATTTTGGCCCTACTTGTGAAACTTCATTCTGGTCTTCTTTGATGATATCCTCATCTATAGTAAAACCTGGGTTGATCATCTCCAACATATGTATCTTGTACTGCAACTTTTTTGTGATCATCATCTCTATGCCAAACAATCTAAATGTGTTTTTGGGTAGAAGGAAGTAGAGTATCTCAGGCATATTGTTTCAGCACAAGAGGTTTGTGTCGATCCTACCAAAATCGATGCCATGAAAAATTGGCCACATCCTCAAACCTTGAAGAGCCTTCGTGGGTTTTTGGGACTTACTAGATACTACTGCAAGTTTGTCAAGTATTATGGGAAGATTGCATCTCCATTAACAACTCTATTGAAAAAGGATGCTTTTGCATGGACACCTGCTACTGAGTGTGCATTTGAGAAACTGAAACAAGCTATGTGTACCACACCTGTTCTAGCTATGCCTAATTTTTCCAAGCCCTTCACTATTGAGAGTGATGCTTGCGATAATGGAATTGGTGTTGTCCTCCTCCAAGACGAACATCCCATTACGTTCACCAGCAAATCCATGTCTGGTAATAATTTAGCTGCCTCTACATATGAGAAGGAAATGATGGTTATTTTGCATGCCATACAGAAGTGGCATCCATGCCTCTTAGGGAATCATTTCTACATCAACACTGATCACTAGAGTCTGAAATATTTCTTGGAACAATGAGTCTCATCCCCAACACAACAAAAATGGGTTAGCAAACTCATGGGTTATGACTATGAGATCACTTACAAGAAGGGTAAGGACAATCTTGTGGCGGATGCTCTTTCCCGCACATTTGATGACCATGCTTCTCTTTCAGCTATTTCGATGCCTATTCCAAATTGGTTACTATATGTTTATCAAGACTATGTAAATGACTCTTCCTTATCTCAAATCATCCAACAATTGGCTAGTAATCCTTCTCTTGTACCGCATTACTCCTGGGGTGGTTCTTCTCTAAGATTCAAGGGTCGCTAGGTGCTTCCCCAAAGCATAGATCTTCACCAGGCTGTCTTCTATGAACTCCATGCTTTTCCAGTAGTAGGCCACTCTGGATCCCTCAAAACATATGACCAGGCACGACGTAACTTCTTTTGGAATGGAATTAAATGGGAAATTCAACAAATGGTTGCTGAATGTGATAACTACCAGCACCAGAAGGGTGAAACTACACTCCTCCCCAGCTTTCTCAAACCATTGCCCATCCCTACAAGGATTTGGATAGATATTTTGATAGATTTCATCAATCAGCTCCCTAAATATGGAGGGAAGACCGTAATCTTGGTTTTGGTTGATTGAATCTCCAAATATAGTCATTTTTGTGCTCTCAACCATCCATATACTGCCTCCTCAGTCGCACAAGTTTTCATGGACCAGATATTCCGTCTTCATGGCATCCCTTCTTCCATTGTCTCAGACCATGACGCAACTTTCACAAGTCATTTTGGACCGAACTCTTTCGCCTTACTGGCACCAAACTAAAAATGAGTTCAGGATATCACCCACAAACAGATGGTCAAACTGAAGTCACCAACAAATTCTTGGAAACTTATCTTTGTTGCTTCACCTCTGAACAGCAACATCAATGGGCAAAGTGTCTCCCTCTCGTTAAATGGTGGTACAATACTTCATACCATACTGCATCTAAAATGACTCCATATGAAGTTGTTTATGGGAATCCACCCCCAATCCTCCTTCCATACACCCCCCATAGTTCACCAGTTCAGGTAGTTGACATGGTTCATCGAAATCAGGATTAGATTCTCCACATTCTACAAGAGAATCTTCACATGGAAAGATATCACATGAAGCAGCAAGCCGATCAACACCGTTCTGAGTGCACCTTTCAAGTTGGTGATACGGTCTTTCTTCGCCTGTAGCCTTACATGCAATCCTCCCTAAAACTCAAAGGGCATTAGAAGCTGGTTCCAAAGTTCTATGGGCCATATAAAGTTCTTTAGAAGATTGGGTCTATCACTTATAAATTGGAACTTCCTTATTATTCTCGCATTCACCCAGTCTTTCATGTCTCTTGTCTCAAGAAAGTGATTGGCACCAACCTTAGAGCACAAATTGTTTTACCAGAGTTAGATACGGAAGGTGTTACGGAGATAAATTCCTATGGCTTGGGGTACCACAATAGACAGCTTGACTCTAGAAATCAATCCTTTCCAATATGCAAGAGAAATCAAATATCTAACACTAAAGGATCAAACCTCATACCTTATTCCAGACGGTTGAAGTAGATCCCCATTGAGCTTTCCAACTTCAGCTTGAATTGATGAATTACTTCCTCAACAATAAGTAAACAGGACAAGCATACTATATATATTAGTGTTAGATCTACTCTAGCATATATAATCAACAACGTATAAGCATTTGAAATCATCAATGGATAAAATATTCATTCAAACATACATTATTGGACAGGAAAAGATATTTCTATTAATATAAAATCAAAGATTACAATGAATACAACCTATATCAGGACATCTGCGAATTGGAGAAACTGAATCCCCCACTTGGGCCTCCACCACCTCAATCCTCCATCTCTCAATAGCAAGCTCACAAGCAAAAGGCAAGCTTGGGAAGAACACCAAAGTGCTCCAAGGGACAAAGGGATGCACACTCAAGCACAAGTTTCAGCAACAATGGACTATAGTTTCTTTGCTATCAATTCTCTTATGCCTTCAATGTATCCAAAGGGTTCCTTATATATCTTTTCAATGGGGTAATGAAAGGTCGAATCCGAGTGATCTCAAGGCATATGGAAGGCCAGGAGAAAAGTGAGTCAGATCCATGTCAAGGAAAACTCCAAAAGGATTTGGATTTTTGTACACATCCCGATGTACTCGGTTTTAGAGGTCAAACCCATGTATATACGCGATAAGGGGTTTAAAAGTCACGTATAGCAATTTTCACATGTTTTTAGGGATTGTCTAGGAAACATCAAAGGACAAAAAATGGTGCAAGGGGTCTAAGGAGTCTACATAGGGACAGGGGAAGGCCATACAAGTGTGATTCACCAGGTGGGGTAAAATATGCTATAACAGATGCCCCCTAATGTGTGAGTTTAGAGGGTTCATACGATAGCCGAAATACATTATAAGTCCATCCTAGAAGTGGAATGATGAAGAATCCCGAATGGAAGACCAGCCACCCAATCAGCATAGTACAATGATACAACTATGCATATAACTTTAAATACATATAGCAGTCCCAGATACATAAGAGTACAATGGCCATGAATAGGCATGATACAAGATATGACATAAGTGGTCATCGCCACGTACAATATACATAGATCAGAATCTCCATGATGAAGATATACAAAGGATCATGATCTCCATAATGGATGAAGATATATAATGGATCAAGATCTCCATAATGGCTGGAAATGTCTGACATATACTGGAATCAAGTCATGAGAGCTAAAATCTCATGAACACTGGCACGATCAAGGAGGTATCATATAAGAGATGCCACCAATCAGGAAGGTCTTCTACACAAACTGCTACGAGTACAAGTCCTACTATGTGAATAGAGGTGTCGAGGTCAAACATAGTAGTCCATCGTCTGATTACCGATCATTGATGTATATCATTAACAGATGCGAGATCACCCACCAATAATGATAATGGGAATTAAGGTACTAGAGTGCAAACTAACAAGTGTGAATAGATGTGTTGAGGTCTAACACTTGAGATAATCCATCGATCAGGGGACATTGATGTATTCCTAAAGAACTGTCGATGGCGAGAAAACCTACCACTGATGACTGCAAGTCTCAAGGAACTCAAAAATGGCTCTAGATTCCAATCCCAAAATAAATGATCTAAAGTCGATGGGATGAAATCTACTGGAAGGAGGGAATTAAGGCATCCCTCATCATCCAACATGAGGTACTCAACAAAGCTATATAATGTGGAAGGACTCGATCATAAGGTGCACGAACCAGTAACTGTACAGGGAATTGCCGACATGCAAAGTCAAGATAACTGAGGAATGGCTGACTCACATTAGAGGAATTTTGGGGTCTAAAATGGGCCTCCTAAGGAAAATAATAAAATAATAGTTAAAATAATAAAATAATATTGATTAATTTTGGAGGAAGAAAGAAAAAAACTACTTTTTGTGTTCGTATTTTCGACATATCTCCTTGTGTTTTTACTCAAATTTCGATCAGGAGAGCTCGTTGGATGCGGAATTTGATTTTGCATCCAATGAGTACCCACCCTACATACTTTTGATGGATTCCGCTACCCCAAAAACAAGAAATACCTGAGAAAATGTGATGATGACATCATCATCACATTTTTCAGGTATTTCTTGTTTTTGGGGTAGCGGGGTCCGTAAAAAGTATGCAGTGTGGGTACTCGTTGGATGCAAAATCAAATTCCACATCCAACGAGCTCTCTCGATCGAAATTTGAGTAAAAACAGAGGGAGATATGTCGAAAATACGAACAAAAAAGTAGTTTTTTTAATGACAAATATGTCAATTCAACCATTATGGTTGACTTATTTTATTGAAATTCTATTGGTTCTTGAATTCCAACTCACAAAAACTTATTTTGGCACGTTTTCTTATAAGGCCCATTTTAGACCCCAAATTTCCTCTAATGGGTTTCAACTTCCTTCGAACAAGAGCATAACGGGGAATGGTGACTGGATAAAGGCAGCATAGACTTCATATACAAAACTGGGACATCTCTGCGACACAAGAGGCATCGACAAAAGCTCCATGGGGACTATAACTTAACCAGTCGATGGAGATAAACTCAGATAAACAAGTACAGCTCCTAGAGTAAAACTATAAACCCAACTAGTGGATGTGATATACAGTGCTCTGTTCGAAGGTGACACAAATCAACAGCTGCCAAAGATAACATCTTTCCTTGTCTGGATTTTTGGTTTTTTAATTTTTTTTTTTGGATTTTTTCAAATATTTAAAAATCTTGAAAAATAATAAAACTGCTTTATAGTTATAGACTAGGAGGAGACGAGTGTCATAATGGGAAAACAAACTAGTTCCAAGCAGTGGAACATACCTATGCTCAATGCAAGGATACATGTGTAGGATAGCGACACTCGGGGGAAAGTCCCCTCCTAGTAAAAATAGGGAATCAAGCTACAAAGGATATATAAAATGGCTCTGCATGGCTAGACATGAGACAAGCTCGGGAAATATGGCTGAAACTCAATGTCAGGAAAGTCAGCATAAGGCTCAATAAGGCAGCCAAAGCTCATGAAAATGCAATTACAACTTGACATAAGGGAGTCCTGAGGGAAATAGGCCAACACAAGATCAAGAGGAGTATGAGGCTCTTACGAAATGTCATGGAAATACTATAAAATGGACTCCCACACCCTAAGGGACAAAATATCAGCATGGGCACCAAATGAAAATAAGGTGCTAACTAGGGTACCCATGTAAGGTCAAGCTCTACCATTCACATAATGCCACTTCTAAAATAGCAAGAAGATTCCGTGACATAATAGAATGGGTTCGTACCTAAGGCTATAATGAAATGGTCATAAGGTCATGCAAAATGCAAACGACGATGAAACCTAACCTATATGCCAATTTAGACATGATACCTGAAATCGGCACTAACGGGTCAATCCAACGGCCGAAACGGCGCTCAGAAAGGTCTCCTACATCATAAATTAGTCCAAAAACGGTCCAAAAGGATTAGAAACGGTCCAAACTATAGGAAAGCGGGTAAAAAATTTCAAAAATTTGAAAAATTTCTATAAATAGTAAAAGAATTCAAAACATTATATAACATTTGAAATTTTTACCCAATTGAGCTCAGAACTTCAACAGCGAATTCCAGGAGATCCAGCCGGCGGAATTTACTACCGTTTTTTCTAGGTACTTACCCATGCTCTACTCTTTCATTTTGATGCAAATTTTATCAATTTCCATGGTGTATTTAGGATTCTAGGCCCATATTAAATGCACACCCCGGCCCACATGGAAATTGAGGGTTTTTTCGCGTATAGGGCTGGATATACGTGGAAAATTCCCTCAAAGTCGCGTACATACGTGGTTGTTTAGTAAATAGTCGCGTATGCGGCCGTGCTCAATGATTTTTAAGTGTTTTAATGGATCAAACTCAAATTTTATGTGCAGGATGGTTCTAGAATGGAGAGAACGTGAACATGGTGATATAGAAGAGGCAGTAAGGGTAAATCTAATAGCTCAACAAGCGTTACGTGCATGCGGGCTTTACAAGTTTTGGTGTCTTGGTGGCTTAAGAGCCAAACCAACACTACTGCATATGTTAGTAGACTACTGGGATCTAGAATCAGAGTCATTATAGATAGACGGGATGTCCCTCAACATAGAACTGGAGGACATATATTTTATTACTGGACTTTCCCGATGGGAGGAAGTGGTGAACCTACGCTCTCGCAGGCCCGAAGGTGGCCTGACTATAGATGAGCACATTGTAGTGTATTTCTATTCGGACATAGAGAAGGTGGGGATTTAGATCCCAACTAACTCCATACATGTGCTGGGACTAAAGGCCATCCTACTGACATTGGACAGGATAGCAGGCTTAGCTTCACTCCACCAGGCCTCACGGACACTGATGTTCTATGCAATGGAGTGCATGAGACCCACTATGTACGATTGGAGCACTGTGCTACTGGGCAACATGAAACACCATCTCAGTGAGTGCAAGATGGGCAAAGTGTGAAACTTCGGTTCCAGCAGCATACTGAGCACGTTTTTCTTTTAGCATGTTCCGGGATTGAGCCCTAGAGTTGACGTTCCTCTACACGGGGTTTGAGATCTGGCCCAATGGCGTTGGGTAGATGCGATGCACAGACTGGGTGGAGGTAGGGTGTCCAACCCCTACCCAGCTGATTTCTTTCCATGCTGGTGATGACAGATAGTTGCCATTGATGACTACCCCTATGCAGGGATAGATTTTCGAGGAGACCCAAACATGCCACTACCACCAGAATCAGCATACGATGACATTGGTAATGAATCTCGACCCTCTTTTTAAAATTTTTGAGTTATTTAATTTTTTGTGTTTTTTGATTATGTGGAATCAAAAGACATGTTTTTGGGTGATAATACATAGTGACATCTACCATATGCATGCAGATGTGGGACCACAGTGGCCTGAAGGCTTCCCTCGTCATAGATGGAGGGGAAGAGGAGACGACATCACAAGTGTGGATGCGGAGCGAATGCTCCAAATAATTCATACCAACTTGGTGAGACTAACACACAAAGTACCCATGGCGCAAGTCGAGGACTTACTTGAGAACATGCAGCGCTAGCATGGGTGCAGCTATTTCAACGGCTAGCTAGAGCTGTATTGACATTCCACGATCACAACCCCCCTCCTCCTCCACAGGCTCAGATACCTGGTAGTGATACATTTTGTACTACCCTGTATTTATATTTTGGTGGCTCGAGAGCCCCATTATTGTATAATGACACTATGTATTACCACATTTTGGATGTTTATAAAAACTTTTATGATGATCGATTTATTTATTTACATGTGTAAAAAATTATGTTTGTGATGAGCTTATTGTGTATGAAACAAATGCCAATCTAACACGTAGTTAGCATATTTGTCAGCAACTTGATTATTAATTCTTGGAACATGTATGTATGTTATATTGTCAAATTGTCGTTCTAACAATCTCACACGTAAGAATCTTCTTAATAATGTTGGATCTCTAACATGGTACAAACCATTAAGCTGTGACACTACTAACTCCGAATCAATTTGTACCTCAAGAGAGAGAACACCATGTGAAATGGCATCCCATAGAAGCTCAATAACGGCACTATACTCAGCAACATTGTTTGAAGAGGGCCGTAAACATACACCTCCTGAAGACAATACCTGACCCATAGGAGTATAAATCGCCCAAGCAGCAGAGGCTGAGTGTTGAGTGTGACGACTCGCACCATCCGCGCATCCTAAGAAGGTGGAAGATTCCATTGACATCTGCCAAAAGAAACGAAAACTAATCACAAACCCGATCACCATAATAAAAATACCTACTTATGCAAAACTATACAATAATATACAATAACCAACCTTGGCTGAAAATCATGCATAGTACTTTTTGAGATAGAGCCCATTTCTAGGCTCCACCAAGGCTGTTCCCTCATAATCCACTAACTCATAAGCGCCCTTCTCTAACAAACATTTAACTACGTAAGGACCACACCACATGGGGTTAAACTTTTCTGCCCCCAAGGTTTCTTTCTATTGATCCCACAAAAGGACCAAGTCTCCCTCACTAAACCTCCTTGGATGGACAGACTTATCGTACTGGACCTTAACGCGACACTTATTTACTTCTAGAGCCACCAGGGCATCTCGGCGTTGCTCATCAAGTTGCTCCAAGTGGACCAAACACTCCTCCAATGGGGAAGTGTCTGGTAAGAGCTCTATGGCTAGCTTCAAAGAAGGAATCTCACACTCAACTGGCAATACCGACTCCACTCCATGTACAAGCTAATATGGAGAAAAACTCGTGGCGGTCTTAACAGTAGTTCTATAAGCCCATAAAGCAGGATATAACATAATGTGCCAATTTGTCTTGCTTTGGGAGATGGTTCATTGGAGAATGGATTTGAGTGATTTGTTTTCTGCCTCTACCTGTCCATTTGCTTGAGGGTAGTAAGAGGAGGAATGCTCTTGCTTATACCCTAACTTTGATGCCAACTCTTCCGTCATACGATTCTGAAAGTGTGAGCCATGGTCAGTGACAAGCTCTTTCGGCATACCGAACTGAGTAATAATCTGGTTGAATACGAAGTGCGTGGTTGTCTCACCATCGGATTTAATTGTAGGAATAGCCTCAGCCCATTTCATGAAGTAGTCAATAGCCACTATGATATGATGATGCCCCCAAGCTGAAGCTGGGTTGCAATCCATAAAATCAGGCCCCCACTTAGTGAAGGGATTGGCGGTGATGATGGGATGTAACAGGGCAAGTCACGAGCGCATATTTCATGCAAACACCTAGCAAGGGTGGCACTTCTTGACCACATCAACATAATCTTTAAGGATCGACAGCCAGAAATAACCCGCTCTCAAGATTTTTTGGGTTGTAGAAAGCCCAGATAAATGACCACCACACGCCCCTCCATGGAAAACATTCAGCACAAGCTCAGCCTCCTCGTGAGTTAAACAATGACGTAAAATGGAATCTACCCCATGGCGGTACACAGTATTATCCACTATGAGGTAATTCTTGGATACGTGACATAATCGTCATCGTTCATACCATGAGAGGTGAGTAGGGACCTTCAATGTTTTTAAATATATAATAATATCCCCATATCATGGGTCCAAAGTGGAGATTAAGAAGATGTGCTCATCGATAAACGTATCTTCACAAACCAACTCCTTGGCTTTGCTTGGGAAATCCGATATAAGCTCCGCAAAAATTAACGATTTCTTTGATTTTGCCAAAACAAACTCAAGGTCAAATTCTTGCAAGATGACAATCCATTTATTATACTTTCCCCCAATCATCCTTTGAGTGAGGATGAATTGAAATGGATTGACATGGGATACAACCAAGGTATAGCGAAGGAGAATATAATGTCTCAACCGTTAAACTGCATGTACAGTAGCTAAGGCGGGCTTCTCAACATGGGAATAACAGATCTCCACGTCAATAAGATTCTAGCTCAGATAGTATATGACATGCTCTTGGAGCTCCTCATCCTCTTGAACCAAACCCATACCAATCGTCTCCATGGACGCGGCCACATAAAGTAGAAAATCATGGCTATAGTCTGGGGGACTAATCACCAGGGCCGATGCTAGGGCTTGCTTAAGTGCATCAAAGGACTCCTGGGCTCACTCATCCCAACAAAAGGTGGTGTCCTTTTTCAATAGACACATAAATCCTCTAGTCAAATTGGCAAAGTTGACAATGAATCTCTGTAAGAAGTTTGTCATGCCTTGCAAACATTGAAGATGTCTAATGTTTTTTGGGGAAGACAACTGAAGTATTGCCTCAACCTTCAAAGGGTCGACTCTTATACCCTCTTTGGAAACAATGAATCCTAATAAGCAGCTAGACTTCATGCAAAAGATGCACTTGTGAGGGTTTAACTAGACCAAATAATGGCGGCACCTTTCGAATACTAATCTCAAATGATAGGAATGATGCATTTTCATATGAGAATAAGTAGCAAGGTCATCCAAAAATACTTGATATTCGATTTGAGATCATGGAAGATCAAGGTCATAGCCCGCTGAAAAGTAGCTCCGGCATTCTAAGGCCAAAAGGCATTTTTCGATATGCAAAGGTTCCCCAAGGACAAATAAATGTAGTCTTATATTGGTCCTTGGGTTTAATTTGTATCTTATTGTATCCAAAAAAGCCATCCATGAAAGAAAATACCTCGCTACCTGCACATTCATCCAAGATTTGATCTATAAATGGTGTGGGGAAATTATCTTTAGGACAGGCACAATTCAAGTCACGAAAATCAGTACATATGCAGATCGTTCCCTGCTTCTTATCAACCAGAATGAGGTTTGAAACCCACTATGTCAAGGGAACATGATAGATAAAACCAGCTTTCAAAAGTTTCTCTATCTCTGCCTTAATCATGGGTGCTTTCCTAGGATTCACTACACGCAAGTGTTGTCAAACAGGCTTTGCATTGGGATAAGTTTTAATCTCATGTTCAATAATACAAGGGTTGATACCTGACATTTCATCATAAGACCAAGCAAAGATATCACAAAATTATTTAAACAGCTCGGTGTATTCTTCAATCTCAACATGGGAACATTTTTCCCCAATATAGACATTCTCAATCCTGCCAGGATCGCGAGAGATATTGATAGGAATGGTAGGAGATATATTCGCCATGTTCCCATCAGCCATCGAACCAGGAGAGCTTAATGGAACCATGGGACTACCAATTCTCTCACTAAGAACCTCCCTAAAGTCCTCACACTCCAAGTGGTCAATCTCGGGAAGAAAATAAGATCTATGATGCAACTCTTCCCAAGGTGTCTCAACCCCTAACATGGCCTCAATAATCGCTTCGTTTGAAGGAAAAACACTATCAAGGTAGTCATGCACGTGAGAATACTGAACTACCCATGCGGGCAACACATATGGGTCCTCCTCCTTCATCCACAAAGAGAAAGGACTAGGCTCTGCAACACACCCTATATTAGCTGGATAAGCTGCCATATTTGCAGGAAAGGGAACGTCCGTCACGATGGGCTCACTTGAAGTATTCGGTGTAGGAAGAATCCAAGGATCTTCCATATGACTCGTGCGAAAAGACACCAATCTCACAGATGTCAAAGCCTCACCGGAACTAGACCCTATCATAAGGACAGGTGCAGGACAACTAAAGCTTCCCATAAGGGATGGATACATTCCGAAACCCACACTCCTAGTTGCCGGCTGAGAATGCTATACAATTGGGATTGAAGCACCCAAAGATGCAGTAACAGATGGATTCTTGAATGACGTTTGATCAATCATAACTATCTTCCCATTAAATGGAAAGCATACAACACGAAATTGTGAAGAAGCTACGGCTTGCATATTGTACATCTAATTCCTACCCAACAAGAGATTGTAGTCAAGGGGCGCATCAACCACCTCAACCTCTATCGCAATGGTCTTCCCTCCCAAATGGACCTTAAGGGAAGGAAGGATCCTATGCGGCCTAAATGATCTCCCATAAAAAACAATCAACATGGTACCGGATTTAGACAACTTAGGGGAACCTGAACCCTTCCAACATGATAAAGACATTACAGAAGCAACAACACCTTCATCAATCACAATGCGCTTGATGGTCATGTTAAGACATTTTACATGAATCAAAAGAGACACATAGTAAGGAAAGTGAGGCTGAAGTCCTGCAGTTTCAAATTTAATCATGGAGGAAGAATTATCATCATTCACACCAAGGGCAGAAAGCAATGCCTTCCTTTGCGAAGGACAACTCTGAAGTACTTCTAATGCAGACATTGCACAAGGAGTGTGACCCAAATCCTCGACAAGACAATAGATCTGGGCGGCTCAGGCATTAGGATTGTGCGCCGAATGCTCAAGGACTCCTTTAGGAATGCAAGGTGCAACTTCAGGTTTATCCATAGGTTTTTCAATACGCAAAGGAGTCCCTGGTGTATCAGGTTCATTTCCTGGGTTGGGTTGTGACGAACCATAGTCTTTCGTATGAGTTGAAACCTTCATAGCATGCACCATGTTAATGCAACCATGACCACTACCCTCTAGAATATCTTGATCACCACCAGACTGATCATGGGTCCTTGAGTTCATGTTTTGATTGTGAGGTAAAGGGTTGGTCAGCACAGCTGGGCCCTGTGCTAACAATCTCGAGGCTTCATAGATACAAGGGCACAAGTAAGTGAGGTGATTGTCCTTACATAGCTTGCAAGGAAACTTAACCTTATGTTTAGATTGCTTGTACCCACTAGCATTTTGGGCATTCTTGTCATTAGTATTAGTATTTTCATTCCTATTACCACCCTTACAATTGTTCTTACCCTTCCTTTTATTTCTTCCGGGTTGCTGGTTACCCTTCTGGTCCGACGATTTCACCGAAAGCACGCTCGCCATTTGGGTAGGTTGAGATGAAGTCGTGGCTTGTCCTGAAGCAGATTGGTTGATTGACAATTGACTAACCTATTTCACAACCGAATCCACAGTTTTAGCACTCATACAACCAACAATTCCATCGGCATGTGGTCCAGGTTTGACTTTGTGGTCGAAACTAGAACGTGGAGCAATGGGAATGATCTCATATAACAAACCGGATTGAGCATAAATCAAATCCAGTTCCTGCACCCTAAAAATTGCTTGTTCCTCATTTTGCACTCCGAATGTAGAAACATCCTTCGCTATATAAGGAAATAATGACTTAAGGAACCATTCGAGGAGGAATTTCGGCAGTATAGAGGCTTTAATCAACCTCTTTCATCTATGCCACTCTTGGATATGGTCTGAGATATGCATGGCTTTATCCTGCTGAAATGTCAACAAGAGTTCCGTACCAAAGTCGTAACGTACTGGTAGCCGGAAGTGGTTAAGAAAATTCATTGCTAGGTCATCGAACAAAGCGAATGCCCCCCTAGGTAACTCTATATACCATTTCACGGTGGGCCTGTAAGGGTGCGTTGAAATAGCCTTAAATGGATCGAATCTTAGTGTAAGGAATTTGAAGAGCACCATAGGTGAAAGGTAGTAACATGTTCACTCGGGTCCTCTCCCGGTTTGCCCTCGAATTTGGATATGTCCAACGGAATCTTAGTAGGGATAGCAGACCAAGCCAGGTCATGAGATACAGGATCATTCATTAATCTTGACAAGTTAGGAATATTTAGCGTTGCGAGGAAAGGGAGTCTAGGATGAGCAGCTCGATGCAGCGCTCCCTGATAGTTTTGATTCACATAGGTCTGATTACCATAACCACCATGACCTTAACCATAGTGCCCTCCTCTTGTTTGACCTGTGTAGGGTGGCATGGAAGCACCATAATGTGGTGTATGTTGACTATTCAGGGCTACAAAGCCATAATTTCGGAGAGTAAGCAGGATGTTGATATTTGTACCCATAAGGTGAATAATCATGTCCATACTTCGTCCCATAATAAGGTCCATAAGTCATCCCATGAGATGTCCCATGAGACAGTCTGTAAGTAGGAATATACATTTTGGAAGTAGTAATATGACCTCTAGAATCATGAACATGACCTCTCGAAACAACGGGCGATACTTAAACCTGAGACACAACTGGTCGAGTAACAGCAGTACGGACATGACTCGTAGCAACATTCTGCCCCGAAGGACCACGTGAATGAGGTGGAGGAACAACATTCGAAGAACAAGGAACCGAGGATGAAGGGATCTGTGAAACTATGTACGTGGTGTTCCATACAGTCACTCGTATTGGATCTAGTATCCTAATAGGATCACTAACCCTAGGCCTAGCAAGAATATGTGATGTAGCTTTCACCGCTGGGATGGAAGGTGCAATGTGACTTGTGCTCCCAAACCTCTCCACATGGTAAGGAATAGGAGTGCCCCCAGGTGTAGTGTTAGGATCAAACTCCGACTCGACACGAAATGCCAAATCATGTGTGGGCATACCAGACATACAATAACTACCATAACTAGTGCTTGTGGGTTCATAATAAGTCTCATCTTTCGGCATGCCATATTGGCGATGCATCAATGGGGGATCAACACTAGATTAAGTAGGTCTATCATGAAAAGTACCTATCTTAGAAATTGCAGGACCTAACTCAATCATATCAGGTGAAGGATCATAGGTAGGAGTAAACTCCCCATCTTCCACTTGAATGGGAGAGGGTGGCTCAGGAATACCTTCTTCATGGTCTCCCATCATGTGTGAATCAATGTGCGAATTAGTCCACCTAGACTATCTATCTCTCTCTCCCAAAGGAGGAGGAGATGTAGAAGGAGGAAGTCCTGCTAAATGACGAGAACAGCGAGGAGCCGCACCCAAATCCACAATGGCTCAAAAAATGTAAAAGACTCTCTAATTACGTAAACCCTAGGAAAGCTAACATGCACAGAGCATACACCAATAAAATATCAAGCCAAACACAAGCAATCGAGGGTAGGATAAATGAGCTCCCGGATGAAGCAGGTATGTCTCACCTCGGAGAGGCTTAAGACTCCCATACACAACAAGCGGAGGTACGTAACCAATTATTGTGGCCCTCAGCTTCAACGCGTAAAGCGATTGTGCTGTCCGACCCCAACCTAGCTGGGACACCCACAGAATAACCCCTACAAACTACCCCCTCGATATATTAGGTAAGGAAACTAAGTTCACCTCATTATAATCAATGCTTAGGCATATAGTCGCAGGCGAGATTGACCATATGGGCAGGGTAGCAAAGCCCAAAACTCTCGAAAGAGCCCCTAGATACGAATACAATCCTGGAAATATCTCCGGTGCTACTCAGTTATGACTAGGGGTCATCCCAATCAATAACCACTCACATTGCCTCGTGCTTAACTCCCTTTTGAGAGGAGGATCCTGAGAAACACCAATTATACCAAGGAATTTCACACTCTCACCCGGACAGACACATACATGTTGTTGTTTAGCGGTCTTGGAGAATTTACTCACAATGAACTATTCGAAGACCCTAAAATTGAATCTTGTTGGTGAACCCTATCAAATAAAATAGTCTAGTTCATTTTAATTAAGCGTTGATTTTAATTGGCTTTATTACTCAAAAAGGGTAGATGACCATGCAACCAATGGTGTTATGACGTAACATGAAGCAAAATGCACACCTAACAATCAATGCAAATGCATTGTGTCCATGAAAAACAGGGTATGCTACTGTGTGAAATGCACAATTTTCTTCAAATGATAAATGCAAGCTTTCCTATATGAAATCCTGACTAATACTTCAAAGAAAATCTAGTGCAAGTACTATGCAAAATGCAAGATGCAATGCATAATGATAATCAAATATTTTTGGATTTTTTGAAATAAAAATGAGATACTAAAGCAAAATAATGATTCTACAACCCCCAAAATCTGCAAGCACAATCAAGCAGCATTCAAGAAAAGTACTAAGGTAAAAGAAATCTAATGCACTAATCCCAAAACAAAAAATTGAAAATGCAATGACAAGAACATTCTTCAAAAAAGAAATTTTACCCTAAAAAAAACATCTCTAGTCAGAAATAGAGGTGTATATAGACTCTAGCAGTATCAAAGGAGACTCAGCAATCATCAAAATTCATCCAGCAACAATCAATATTCCTCTAGAAGGCAAAACTAAGGGCATGTGTGACTGTTCACAGTAAACCTGCATGTGTACATGGATATATCAGTCAAAACCACATATTTACGTGACTGTGAGTTCAAAACTCGCGTACAAGAAGAAAAATGCATAAAAATAAAGGCAAACAGACAAGCTGAGACAAACTTCACACCAATCAGACACTACCAAGCTAACATGCCCCCAGACCCGACATAGAAACAGAGAAAAAAGAGCAATTCAAAGTCATTGAATGCCGATAGAAACCCCCAAAGGACAACTACTAGGAACTCCCCAGTGGAGTTGCCAATTCTGTTATGGAGAGAAATTCCTATGGCTTGGGGCACCACAATAGACAGCTTGACTCCAGAAATCAATCATTTCCAATATGCAAGAGAAATCAAATATCTAACACTAAAGGATCAAACCTCGTACCTTATTCCAGACGGTTGAAGTAGATCCCCATTGAGCTTTCCAACTACAGCTTGAATTGATGAATTACTTTCTCAACAATAAGTAAACAAGACAAACATACTATATATATTGGTGTTAGATCTACTCTAGCATATATAATCAACAATGTATAAGCATTTGAAATCATCCATGGATAAAATATTCATTCAAACATACATTATTGGACAGGAAAAGATATTTCTATTAATATAAAATCAAAGATTACAATGAATAGAACCTCTGTCAGCAAATCTACAAATCGGAGAAACTGAATCCCCCACTTGGGCCTCCACCACCTCAATCCTCCATCTCTCGATAGCAAGCTCACAAGCAAAAGGAAATCTTGGGAAGAACACCAAATTGCTCCAAGGGACAAAGGGATGCAGACTCAAGCACAAGTCCTGTCAACAATGGACTATAGTTTCTTTGCTCTCAATTCTCTTATGCCTTCAATGTATCCAAAGGGTTCCTTATATAGCTTTTCAATGGGGTAATGAAAGGTCAAATCCGAGCAATCTCAAGGCATATGGAAGGTCAGGAGACAAGTGAGTCAAATCCATGTCAAGGAAAACTCCAAAAGGATTTGGATTTTTGTACACATCCCGATGTGTGTGGTTTTAGAGGTCAAACCCACATATATACGCGATAAGGGGTTTAAAAGTCATGTATATCAATTTTCACATGTTTTTAGGGATGGTATAGGAAACATCAAAGGACAAAAAATGGTCCAAGGGGTCTAAGGAGTCTGCATAGGGACAGGGGAGGACCATACAAGTGTGATTCATCAAGTGTGGTAAAATCTGCTATAACAGAAGGATCCCTCATTTTGGAATTGGAGGCCATCCTCAATCAGTGCACTCGTCAGCTTCACTCTCGGGCCATAACAGAGGGCTTAATTCAGTGGCATGGCATGCAACCAGAGAATGCTACATGGGAATCGCTCCTTTAGATTCAACAACAGTTTCCACATATAAAGCTTTGAGGAAAAATCTTTTTCTAAGAGAGAGGGGATGTTAAGAACCCGTGTCAACCCCCCTCTTTATTTTGTTAGTTTGTTTTGTCAAATGCATATGCTTTGTAAGTCATCCCATTAGTATGTTTTATTATCCCACATTCATGGGGAGTAA
The DNA here is from genome assembly GCA_001517045.1 of Pseudotsuga menziesii. Classification (NCBI taxonomy): domain Eukaryota; kingdom Viridiplantae; phylum Streptophyta; class Pinopsida; order Pinales; family Pinaceae; genus Pseudotsuga; species Pseudotsuga menziesii. The sequence goes on from LPNX010107119.1 coordinate 62,035, forward strand.
GTAATAGTTGTTAAATCATCCAGTTAATATGTTGCATTATCCCACATTCATGGGGAGTAATAGTTGTTTAGATTAGACTTAGTATATAAGTATGTCTTGAGGCTAATGAAAGCATCAAAGAGTTATTTTGTATTGAGCTTTCTCAAAGGAGGTTACCCCCTCGAAGTGGCCTGCGATTAATAAAATCTCTTCTGTGATCCACAATTTATGTTATATCATGCATTCTTATTGTTTATTGCAAAAGGTTCTCCACATTAGGAAAATGAGTATAATACTTAAATATCCTTGAGGAGGTGAATATTTATATCCAATAAGATATGTAAGTCACCAAATTTTAAAATTTAGGGTTTCTCTATCAAATCCTAGGTCCACCCAAAGCTATTTTTTTAGAAAATATTTGGAGCAAGCATCCAATTGAAGCACTCTCAGTGTAGAAGTTGCAGATCCAGAAGGAGATGAGACAAAGCTAAGCATAAGAATAACCTAGCCATGAAATAAAGGAGAGAAGAAGAGGTATCATTCTTATGTTGTCAAAGATGATAAACCAGTTAATAAGAGAGCAAGGTGAGATTCCTCAAGTGATGAGGAATGTGTACATTGATCCAGAAGGATTCAGCCCATAAGGTGAAACTTGAAGATGAATTCCATTGAAAGGGGTAGGATAAGATCCTACAAATTAGACTCTAAAGAATAAGTTGATGAATTATTTGAGATTGGATACTAGGAAGTCTTCTAAGATATATCCAAGAGGATCTAGTGCATCCAAAATACATGAAGACCAAGGGTGAAGGTTCAAATTCTAGAAGATCAGAAATTGAAGATCAAAATTTAAAATGGGAAAGGAAGGATATATCAATAGGGAGTTTTCCAAACATACAATATAAGTGTTTCTATTTCATTTGAGTTATTACAATTTTTAGATGATAGTGTTCATGTAGGTGTGATCTATGATAATATACATTAAAATTATCAGTATGATACTAATCATACATTTGAATTTAACATACAGGAAATATCGTGTGATGAAGACTCACAAAGAAATATTGAAGAAGGCTTCAACATTTTCAACAAGGTTGAATACAAGCAATCCACTTATCCTACACTTCACGTGATTGTATTGTTACTCACTAAATATTTTCAGATGGACTTGACATTAAGATGACCTCTGTGATAAAGGGAGTAGTATGTTCTAGGAGATGAAATACATTCCCTGAGAGTGCCATGATGATTTGGATAGGTGTGGGTGATGGAAAATTGTTATATGGACTTGACATCAGGATGGCCTCTGTGACAGAGGAGATGAAGAGGGATGATGCACATTAGGCACACATTTCCCCAAGAGTTCCATGATGACTTGGCCATGGGTGAATTGCCTATGGACATGACCGTTTTGACTTGGTTCTTACTGATGACTGACACTTCTGATATTCTACGCTGGGGTACAATGATATCCTACTACAATAAGATGATGATATTTTCCCTTACTTACAAGATGGTACACCCTACGACGGGGTGGTAATATCCTCTTATCATCCAATGGGATGATGAGTTTAAATGGAACACTTAATGATGAGATGGTAAGATCCTCTCATCCTGTGATGAGATGATGAGTTTAGATGGGACATCCTTGGATGGTATTCTAAGACTCTCTAAGACATCCTATGATGAGATAAAGAGAGCTACCAAGATGTAAGAAGGGCGGTTTCAATATGGAGAGAGATCCTCTCATCCTATGATAGGATGATGATTTTAGTTCTTACTTGTGAACAATATGGGACACCTGAGATGAGGTGATTCTCTAAGAAATCATGTAATGGGATAGAGAGAGCTCCTGAAATGGAATATGGGTTGTATATATTTTGGTAGGAAATATTGGGTGTGAAATTCATCACCTATGTCATCTTAGAAAAGAATTAGATGATAATGATGATGTTCTAGCAGTCATATGCTGATGTAATGATGATGCTCTTGATGATGATGATGATGTTCCAACTGTCACATGTTGACGACGATGATGATGATGTTCCATGTTGATGATGATGATGTTCCAACAGTCACATGTTGATTATGATGATGATGATGATGATGATGATGTTCCATGTTGGTGTTGATGTTGGTGTTCCAAATTCATGATGTTTTTGTTCCAAAAACTTTCTATGATATATAGATTCATCAGTCAGTGGTACAATTCTTGTTGTTGATAATGGTGTTGTACAATACCTTCCTTGTTAAGAGGGAGTATTAAAGAAATGTAAATTCGGAATATATTCTATTGCATATTTATTGTATTATTACTATTCTTCCTTAGGGAGATGTCATTGATGTAATTGGTGATTGAACAGTCCTGAGGTAAAACCTCTATTATAATTTCGATCAATAGTACCCACAAACGTATTTATAAATGTTATTTTGAGTCTTCCTAGGTAGGTTATCCCTGTTAGAGAAACAAGTCGACCTAGTTAAGCTAAGTTGCCACTTGCTTGACGAGTATAAATAGGTGAGGCACCTTCCTTGTTAAACCTCTCCTGCAAGGGCTTGCTTCCATGGGAGTGCATACACTCCATTTTCGTCTCAGTGAGTCCACCGAACCTTAGCAGGTGTGACACCATAGAAGACTGGAATGATGGGATATTTTTACTCGAGCATTAATAGGAGCTCATATATGCACCAATTTGAATCAACATATAAACAACAAAATATCAGCGCATGCACTAAGGTGGTTCTAATTGTGTGTTTTCTCTTACATAAAGAAATAACAAAAATAATAAAGGAAATAGACATAACAAAACAATTATGTAAGTGACTATTTGTAAGCAAAATGATACATTATTCTGAAATGGCCAACACCTTGTCATTGTTGGCATATGATATGATTGTTTGTTGGGGGGAGAAACAAAATTTTGATCACATAAATAATAATGGACACTTAAGAGTTCTCATTAACTCCAAAATGAATCACTCATATTTATATAGAAAGTGGCAAAAATGATACCGAAATGTTTTTATAGAATTCAGTATAAACTAATATTAAATGAAAAAATGAATCAATCGATTTATATATGAGAAACCTGATGGCCTCATTTATATAGTTCAGATAAAGTTTTGTAATGCATACATGCAATTTATATATTAAAGTAATATCCTGAAATAAACATATTTTTAGTCATTTTTAAAGTTAATTATTCGTTTATTAATTAGTTTAGGAAGATGTTTATGTCACGATTAGACATTAAATTATTGTTAAATATCTAATGGCGGAAATTAAATTATTATAAACCCTCATAGATATAATATGGAGAGGGATTCAATTTCTTGAAGTATGAATTTTTTATCTTAATTTTTTATGTTGGTTTTAATTTTTTTTATAAGTCTACGTAGATTTATTTATTTATTTGGTTTAAAGTTTTTATTTTATGAATGGGAACATGTTTCTTAAATACTTTTTATTTTGATAACATTAGATAAAATTGTTATATTAAATGACAACATCTCACATCTCCTAGACACGCTTCCCATGATACATCATCTCACATCTCCCATACACACTTAAGTAATAAAAAGAATTTAACACTAAATGATATGCCAGTAACTATCACTTTGTAATTGATGTAGTCCTTCCTTTACTTCAAAGGCCCCATAAAAATTTTGTGGAAGAACTTGAGACAATTGAGAATTCGCTATTCTTTCTTAACAAGTTTGCATTAATGTATAAAGTGTCTATGTACCCTAAGTAGAGTTTATTTCCAATGCATGAGCGCATTTGAGTGTCTAGTTCGAATGTTCTTTAAGCATCTAGAGTTCTACAATATTAGATTTGAGCCTAAATACGAGACGCATTTAGTGTGTTTCCTTCTTTTTCTCTTGGGATTTTTGTTCATTATGGGGAAACTATGATACGCATGATGGATAAGGGAGAAATCAACATAGTAAATATTATTTTTTTCAATATAAACACTAAATTTGCTCGGACGAATCTTATATGACTCTAGGTATGTTTCTTGGATGAATTTTATATCATTATAGGCACTTCTTTGTTTATTTTTAATGTTAGACCTGAATTCATGATTATAAATAGTTCTCAATCCATGTTGTATTCGAGTGTTGGCACACATATTAAGATGCAAGAATTGTAAAACATATATGACTATTGTATTGACATTAATGAGCTACATGATTTATTTTGGCACGATTGTTGAGGAGGAAATTTGAGCTAAGGAAGACAAAAATCTAGTGATTCCTTCTGCAAACAAAAATTGGAGTTGTACTCACTATCATATCTGGTAGCCTACACAATATAAGCACTTCCATGATGGTGAGAAATGTATTCTATGGGTTTCATTGTCACTTTGTTTTGGTGAGAACATATTCTAGGTGAGGGTCACTTGAATAAACAACCTGCTGACTACAAATCGATTGCACACCATCGCCCAGCTCCCTAGTTTCAGACGAAGTTGAATGCAATAGAGAAATACATTAAAAACTATGGGGAGGAGAACATGGGGACTGTAGGGCATTCTCTTGAGGATTCAATCATGGTGCTAGCAAGTAGGTGGATGGCTAAAGAGGAGAAAATCCTGGAATCTCGTCTCTTCAATCCTCCCTTCGACTTTTCTCCCATTAACAGAATATTAAACAGTACTCTCAAGCACGGCCTACACGTCGCCACCACCATGGTGACTACCAAACTTGTCATGTTGTTCAAGGAAAAAAAATCTTGAAGATTTTGACAACACCTTCCTCTCCCTGTGCCCATGGGTTCCCTATATCTATGTTTGTAACATACCTAGAACTGAAAAATAAATATTTATTATTTATTTCAGAAAAACCATTATGTTAAATTTATTGTAAATTTTATGACCAAGTGGGTCAAGGATGACTGTAATTAAAGAATTGTTTATTTTAATAATTAAATAGAGGAAATACCTATCCAAGGGAGACTATTAAATGAGTGTTCACTAACTCACTAGGAGAAAAGAGCAACTATAGAAGGCTGGTTGACAAGTGGAAACACTAGCATTTCACTTTCTAGCTCTTGCATGATCATAATCCCTAAAAAAGTGGTCATGTTCGTTGAGAGAGGGAACTGATTTGGTGGCTCATTTAATTCCAAAACTGACCCAAAGGCCTAGGCAATCTTATATAAACCATCAAATTGAGCAGGAGGCTCACCACTCATTCTGATTTCTAAGTGAATGAACCTTGTGACTGCTGCAAACTAGAAATTCGGGCACACAAGGAATTTGATTAGGGGATAGCTAAAGTGATTTGTTGAGATAAGTCTGCTACTGATTGCTAAGTTGCAGCAAGGTTGTTGTGTGGGCTACTTTCATAGATCTTCATCCTATCGGTTCAGTGAATAGGCTCGAGGGTCTTAAGCAAGTAATATTTGGCTGCTTCGGGAGAAGGTTGGGTGGAACAGTATTCCATGGGTGTTTGTCCCCTTTTTGCATTCTATCCAGGTTCAATTGTTATTTAATTTCAAAATCTGTACTTTCAATTGGAATATGCTCAGGAACTGAAATTAGAATGATTGGATATATTATAATATCTTTATCTAGAAGATGTTAGGAAAACTACATTTATCGGTATTTAATTGAAAGGATAGATCCACTGGTTTAGTATTTTTTGCAAAGGTATTTCATGACCTAAATGATGTCCTTTTTGTATCAGTTTTAGATTATTTCTGCATGTATTACAAACTAGTAAAATTTTGGTAATAGTGATATAGAATCTGTAGACTAAGTTTAGAATCAAGTAAACAAAAACACAGACCGACTATAACATAGATATATATAATTATGAGAATCTAAGTATAAATATATAGAAATCTACTTAAGAATTGAATTCTGTTACAACACTATAAACTAATTAGGGTTGATCTCTAAATCAATATTTATACAGGATTAAGCTTAACCGGGAACTCATAAGACCTCTAAATGTTCATATCCAAGTTTCCTTCTTAATACCTTTGATTTTACAATAATATTTCCAGGATAGGGTCCTATCTCCTTAAAACAAACTCTAAAACTATCTTAGAATAATCAGGGTTTCAAATAAAAGTAATAACTGAGATAGTTTTCACAGTAGTCCTTTATAAGGGCATCTTAATCTGAGTCTATTAATTATTAATTGTTTAAATAACACCAAACCAAGTTTATCGACAGACCGTAGCACTAGTTATAGGCTTCAGGATAGGATGGTGTTGTTATCTGCACTATCTTGCTTGAAGAAGAAAGTTAACGACAACCTTAGGGATTAATATTAATAAATTTTGAAATAGTATTATTAGCTAAACAGAGTTTAATTATTTCAAACAAAGGTTCTACTTTGCATTAATGGAGAAAGGCTTCACAGCCTAGACTCTATAATAAAGTAATTGTGGAAGTTTACCTATGGTATCATGGCCTATTATTAATACATAAACAAAGTTAAATACTCAAAGTAAAATCCCTCACAGGATCTCACCAAAAAATTTATAAAAAGTATTTTAAAACAGTAATCAATATTAACAGAGGTTATCCCCAACAACATGCGTTTCAGGAACGCTTCACGGTTGTTTTTCAAAAAATTTAACAACGAAACACTAAGATCAATTTTATAACTGAACTTACACAATTATGCTATTAACAACTAGCCTCACAACCATTTGATTTTTATAAACTGAAATAGCATCAAGAGAATGTTGATGTAATTGTAACTTCGGAATGTATTCACTTGTATTTCTTATGTATTGTACCCTGATGTTTATTCCAGGAAGTGTTTGTAATGTAATTGAGTCATGTCATGCCTCGATGTTCCAATCAAGGAGTTTCTATAATGTAAGCAAGTCATGTCAAGTCATTGTGGGTAACCCTCCTATTGCTTAAGGGTTAAATTCCCCGCAGTTGTAGGGCCCTAGGGTTATTAGACTATCCTAGAGAAGTCGATCCTAGGTGAGTCATTGTAAGTCGGGGCAATAGTCCCCACCGTTTTGTTAAGGATAACCCTCCTTGTTGGTCGGAGGGGCATAGTCCCCACAAGCTGTGGGGCACTAGGGTTATTAAACACTCCTAGAGATGTTGGCTCTAGTAAGTAATTGTTAAGTGAGGCCGACATGTTGGAGTGGGATTCAAGTGAACGAAAGAATATAAATAGAGAGTGAGCCTCTCTATTTATCACACACACACACACACTCATTAGGGTGCATGAGTGAGAGAGAAGTTCCTGGGATCAGAGAGAGAGACTACTTTTGTCAGGAGATCATCTTATCGTTTTCAAGTTTTACTTTTGGTGCTGATTCTATCTCTGAAGAAGTTGCTGTGTTTTCTCCTTTATGGTTTCCCTGAGGAAAATTCTTTGTGTCTCTTCTCTCTTGTGTTTATTGCTTTGCATGTTATTCTCTCAGTTAAAGATCCTAAGATCATAATGCTAGCTTGAATGATAAAAATCTAACATGGTATCAAAGCTAACCTAAGAATAAGACATTGTAAAGCTGCAGCAGCTAGGGATTCTTACTTTTTGGGTCTCTCTCCAAAATCCATCAGAAAAAGTATGATAGGCTACTCTCCATTGAAGGGCGCATCTTTCTGTAGAAGAGAAATTCAATTCCGAGCATTTTCAGTTTTTGGTGCGGGAAATTAGGGCTTCTTACAAAAGAATAATTTTTGAGTGAGCCCAACATAGGATTTCTCTCCTCACCAAAATCAAAGTTTAGAGACTTGGGTCGATATTTTTGGTTGGGTGAAACTCCAGGAAAGTCAAACCCTAGTTTGACCCTGAGCTGGAAAAACCCTAAATACTAAAACTGATACGTTTTGGTAGATCGCTATATCTCGGGATTGGAGAAGGCACAGGAGCGAAAAATTTCACAGGACGAAGATAAAATCCTGATTTACATTGTTTCCAAAATTTAGCCTCATATTCACTATATTCTAGGAGATATGATCCCTCCATGTTAGGGTTCCAACCTCTTCCAGGATTCATCCCTAAATAGGACACCTAGGGAGAATTGCCATATATTGGGCTACAAATGTCCAAATGAAATTTTTGAAGCTTTTCTAGAAAGGGAACAGACTTTAATTTCTATGGTCCAAGTTTTGGACTCAAAAGATGAAACAGAGACATGTGGAAGTCCATACAACTTCGTTGTTCTGAACAGTCCTGTAACAAGTCACCTTGGGAAAACAATCATAGGTCCCAATTGGTGAAACCTATGGTGTTAGAACAGGTACATGTGATGCTACCTCGGTGCAATGTTTCAGCCACATAGGAGTGGTAATTTCGGATATATCACAGAAATGGTATCAGGAATTTCTGCAGAAGAAATTGGAAAACTAGGGCTTCTTGTTCCTGGAGCTTCCCTCCACTATTTTCAAAAAATGAGTACATTGGACAGCTCACCTTGAAGAGGTTTATCTTTCTATCCAATCATATCTAAAAGATTCCAAGTTTTGAAAATTAGGGTTTCTCTGACAAACCCTAGATCAGCCAACTCCGGAACCAGGACAAACACCTAAAATAGGTAAGATCTAATCTTTTACTATTTTCATTTGAGGTTCTCATTTCAAAGTGATCTATCACATCAGCTTGATGATAAGCTTGGTGAATTTGACAACTTCCAAGCATGGAAGTATATGATCTCTCTGAAGAAAATGAATTGGACACCTACATGAGTAGAGAGGTTCTAGTTCCAGAGGGAGATGAGGGTTAAAGCCTTACACAAGGAGAACTTGGTCAAGGCCAAGAAGATCATTGTTGATTCAATCACGGATCAACTTGTACCACAAGTGTCTTCCCTAAAGACACTGAAGATGTTTGATTCCTTGACCAAGCTATTTGAAGTGAAGAACATAAATTATAATATGACCTCGAGAAACCAGTTGAAGAATGTGAAGATCCAGAATGCAGAAGTTATGATAACCACCTTGAATGACCTCCCAGGATCATGGGATTCATTCATTCAAGGAATGTGTGCCAGAAGGAAGTGATTACTTTTAGAAAGATTCCAATAAGAGCACACACAAAAAGATGCTCAACTCATAGTAAGAGAAAAGAATATGGGAAGATCAATCTCTCACCATCCAAAGAAGATCCCTCAAGCAATGAGGAATATGAAGAACTCAACTCTTCAAGAACCTCTTATCAATCTTAGCATTTGGATAAGAAACGATGCTATTATGAATGAAGAAGAAGATAAAGCTGAAGGCTCAAGAATGAGTCTACCCACAAAACAAATAAAGATAAGTATTCAATTTTCATCTCATGATATTGTTTTGTTATGCATTTGTTTATATTTAGTTAATGTATTATGCATGATAGAATGTTTGCATTAATGAAAGTATACTACTAATATGCATGTGATGGGTAAGTAGCTCATCGTGCTATACAACTCTCCATTGCTGCTTATCTAGAATGAAACCTCTTTGCTAACATATTGGATTAGTGCACAATCTCAATGTTGTCCTGGTAGAGATGGAAGGCATCTATAAAGTTTCCGTGAGATGTGGATAAATGTTGTATTGGCTAAAATAATTGCATGATCACATATTTATGCATAAGAATTTGCCATTATCAATATTCCTTATGAAATGTCTCTAACCATGAAAATGCATTTGACTTGTAGGAAAGATCGCATACATAATCGCCTACAAGCAAAGAAGAATGAGACTTGTTCCAAAGAACAAGTGACAACAGTTCAAGATGAAGAATAATATGACGAATGTAGCGACATCATTGATGTAAAACCTTCCAGCTATGAAGAAGTAACCAAGCAGAAAGGGAAGTCCAATTCAAGAAGAATGATGTCTAGGATGCAGTATTGATACATGAAGGGAAGTTCATAGTTCCATCATGCAGTAGATGGAAACATCATGGGATACAAGGCAAGATTCATAGCACGAGGCTTCTTACGAAAAGAAGGCATAAACTACGAAGAGACATTTGTAGTCACTGGAAGTGAAGTCACATGACAGGCAGAATCATGTGTGCAAATGAAAGAAATCCTTGTACTTTCTCAGAAGACACCCATGGGATAACACATACATGAGCAGCTTGATGAAGATCTTAACCTTTGCTACAAGGTTGAAGATGAAATCCTATAGAGGATGACAAGCTCACAGATGGTTACGAGAAAAATGCTCTCAAAGATAGAGGATCTTGGTATCGAGTGACCCTAGATGGATACATAGAATATTAGTAGCAGAGGAAGCTACTTGTCACTCCAGTACATAATGTTTCAGTGCATAGAGTGCGAAAGATAGAGGGAGTATGATGCTTCAGAGGGAGTGACTGCAGAAGATCTTGATTTTCGGCATGGTACGACAGGATGGATAGATTACTGATGACTCTAGGATTTACTAAGAGTAAAGAGGATTCAAACCTTTGCTTCAAGGTTGAAGGCAGAAAACCAGTGATGCTCCTCTTATGTGTCAATGCACTATTTTCTAGGCATGGTGGTGTGGCAAACTACGGATGGAATCTTCCTCAGACAAGGGAAGTATGCAATAGAGATCCTGAAGAGGTTTAGGATGATGGACTGCATGACCACACCTATGGCATCAAACCTAAATCTATTGAGTGATGCTTCATCAGAATTTGTTAATGCCACGATGTATCGTCAGATGATTTATTCCTTGATGTACTTGATGAATATGAGACCAAATATTTTCTTTACTGTGAACACATTGAGACATGTTCACTTGATGGTTACAAAGCATGCAGTGAGGTACCTAAAGGGTATTTATTATGGGCTCAAGTATGAGGTGAATTAGAAGATTAATCTGGAGGGTTATGAGGATTCATATTGGCCAGGAAGTGCTATTGATAGGAAGAGCACTTCGAGGTGCTACTTAAGTATCGGATAAAGTGTGATCTATTGGTTTGGTAGAATGGAGTCCTGCATGGCGCTGAGTACAACTGAGAAAAAATATGTTTCCACTTGCTATTTGGGAGAGAGGAGCAGTGAAGCTCCAGTATGTGATACAGATCGAGATCTCTCGAAAGAGGGAGTTCTAGCATAGTCGGTGAGACAAGTTGTCTGCGCATAAATTCTGGTGAAGCTCGTAGGTTGCTCAAATGTAAACAGACCTATAGGTTGTCCTTGGATGTAATCCATCCTAGCAAATCTCACAGGTTATCCTTGAACATAATCAGCCTTGATGTGATTCTATGCTAGAAATGGCCAAAGTGAAGTTTGAGTACTTCAAGGAGAAGCTTGGTGTTCTCCAGATAGAGGTTCCTTCCAAGGGGAAGAGATGAGTCCGTGAACCATTCTAACATGGTGAGAGGATTGGTTCCTTCCATGGTCAGATGTAAGGGCTGAGCCATTCTATCATGGTGAGAGGATTGGTTCCTACCTGATCAGATATAAGTGTTGAATGCCATTCTCTGAATAAAGGCACCTGGTCAATTACCAGGAATACTCAGTCTGGGGATGAGGGCCATTCTAATGTGATTAAGGGATGTGTTCCCACATGATCAGATATAAGTGTAGGGCCATTTTGATGTGACTAAGGGATGTGTTCCCACTTGATCAGATATAAGGGCTAATGCCATTCTCTGGGAGAATGGAGGCACCTGTTCAGTTACCAGGAATCCTCAACCTAGGGTTGAGAGCCCTTCTAGCATGGTTGCAGGATGTGTTCCTGCATGGCTAGATGTAAGTGCATATCCCTTCTAGCATGGTTACAGGATGTGTTCCCGCATGGCTAGATGTAAGTGCAGAGCCCTTCTAGCATGGTTGCAGGATGTGTTCCTGCATGGCTAGATGTAAGTGCAAAGCCCTTCTAGCATGGTTGTAGGATGTGTTCCCGCATGGCTAGATAAAAGTGTTGAGCCTTTTCAATAGGGTTGTGGGATGTGTTCCCACATGATCAGATGTAAGTGATGGGAAGGCCATTCTAACTTAGGGTCAGATATAAGCATTGAAGAATACCTACATGGAGGCTAAGCCTACAACTAGCATGAAAAAGGGATGGCTTTGTAGAACTTCCTGTGACGAGAAGAATCATGAGATAGCACCCGTGATGATGATCCAGCAATGATGATCCAGCTCCAGTGATGATCCAGATCTAGTGATGATGATCCAGATCCAAATGAAGATGACTTGAAGATGAAGATGAAAACAACTCAATGATGATCCAGATGATACAGAGAAGAAGACTTGTGCTGATAAATTGTGTCGATAGAATACCTTCCTAGTTAAGAGGGAGTGTTGATGTAATTGTAACTTCGGAATGTATTCACTTGTATTTCTTATGTATTATACCCCGATGTTTATTCCAAAAATTGTTTGTAATGTAATTGAGTCATGTCATGCCCCGATGTTCTGATCAGGAGTTTCTATAATGTAAACAAGTCATGTCAAGTCATTGTGGGTAACCCTCCTATTACTCAACGGTTAAAGTCCCTGCAGTTGTGGGGCCCTAGGGTTATTAGACTATCTTAGAGAAGTTGACCCTATGTGAGTCATTGTAATTCGAGTCAATAATCCCCACCGTTGTGTTAAGGATAACCCTCCTTGTTGGTCGGAGGGGCAAAGTCCCCACAAGCTGTGGGGCACTAGGGTTATTAGACACTCCTAGAGATGTCGGCTCTAGTAAGTAATTGTTAAGTGAGGTCGACATGTTGGAGTGGGTTTCAAGTGAACAAAAGAATATAAATAGAGAGTGAGCCTCTCTATTTATCACACACACACTCACTCATTGGGGCGCATTGTCATGTGCACATCCCTTAAACTGCCGAAGAGGACGCGAAGAACACCACGAACAGCCGGGCAAACAACCCCATGAACATAAACGACATCAATGCTGGAATTAAAACTTACAAGCATACACAGATGCATAATGAATCAACATTCAGTGGAAGCAACACACATATATTTCTAGCATAAATCATGTTCATCATAATTCCTTATACAATAGATATAAAATTGTAGAGACAAAACAGCCAAGATTACTTATCTTTCGATGAAGAGTCTCGCAACCAGCTACGTTGCTGCAACATTCCACCCAACCATAGGCCAGCATTCTCATCAATCCCTCAGCAACACTGCCACCCCCGAGCTGGGCATGATTCCTCCAAGGATAAGGGTCAATGCAGGCTTACATATAGCCAAGGGACACAATCAGCAACCAACACCGCTGGGTTTATCAGGCCATCAACAAACCGGCCAAGCCAGCATATTTCAAAGACCAACCACTGCTTACACGCAGCAAAACAATCCCTTCACAGCCCTGTGAAGAAGGCAAGGACAACCATGGCTAATCCCAAACATCTAATGAGCACAGCTCAAGCCCACAAGGCAACTCTGAGTTGTTCTCGGCCCTAACGTGGCCAAAACAACTCAGCAACAACACCCAAAGAATGTCTGCAACCTCAACAACCAAGAAGCAACCCCCGGGCCAAGGTGAATCAACAGCCCTAGCACACAATGAAACTATGGCGACCTTACACAGTCCCAAACATATCAGCGAACAGGGGGGAGAAGCAACATCCCTAAATTGAAAACCAGTGAGCACAGCTCCACTAAGAATGCGTAGTGGCATAAAATGTAATTAGACACCACATCCAACAAAAGGCAGGGAGGATGACAGCTCCCGTCCCACAATGAAATAGCGGAAGAATACACAGTCCGACAATGGAGAGAAACAGACTCTTGGCGTGGAGGGAAGGAAAGAACAACCACGGACCACAGTTGACAACACACACGGCCATAATCGACAGGGGAACATTTACTTACCACCGATCTGGTGTGAAACACACAGGCATATAGCCCAGAGCGTGAGGAAACCAATGCAGAACTCTTGTGCATGAGGAAAATGAGCAAGACTTCCTCCCCTGCGTGAGAGTGAACAGCTCCACTCATGCACACGAATGAACAACCTCGTGAGGAAAGAGCAGACCATATCTCTGTGCACCCCTGCGTGAGAGTGAATCGACCTCTGCGTGAGGAAGAACCAAACCTTCTCTACGCGTGAGGAAGATGAACAGACCATCGAGAGAACGACGGAATGGAGTCATGGGAGGGAGGATTGAAGGCAGCTGTGCATGGAGTGGGCATGTGGGCAAGTGACTGATAGCCCTGTCACCCCACTCCCAAAAGCAATAACTACCCCCAACCACTAGCAGCCATAACTACCTCAACTACTCAACCAAAACAATAAAGAGCTTGGAAGAGGTTGGATGAGACAAGAAAGGTGACAACACAACAAGGTAGCAACAAATGGGTTTTTCCCCCATAAACCAAGGTTTGACATCCCCCACACCCTTATCCTTTGGAACCATGCCCTTTTCATTCAACGTTGCACTGTCGTAGCTGGTTGTGGTTTTAGTTTTAATTGATGTGCATATTTGCATGATGTCAAATTATAATGTGCCAAATGGCACGATAAACCATCGGCAACTATCCCCATTGTCGAAACACACACACACAACCAAATCGATGGTGGGGATTTTTCCTTGAGCTCCTCACCACGATTAATTACAATATATACATCATGCAAATGAGGTCAAAACCGGGGACATTACATGCATGAGTGAGAGTGAAGTTGTTGGGATCAGAGAGAGAGACTACTGTTGTTGGGAGATCATCTTACTATTTTCGGCTTTTACTTTTGGTGCTGATTCTATCTCTGAGGAAGTTGCGGGATTTTCTCCTTTATGGTTTCCTCGAGGAAAATTATTTGTGTCTCTTGTATCTTGTGTTTATTGCTGTGCATGTTATTCTCTTAGTTAAAGATCCTAAGATCATAATGCTAGCTTGAATGATAAAAATCTAACAGAGAATCCTCACGACCAAATCCATTATCTTATAATTTTTTCCCAAGACCCAACTAAATATCAAATGAAGGAAAATGATTGTGTAACAACTAAATTAATATTTAAAATTATAATTACAAATGCATCTCGATATCCAAGTTAGACAGTAATAATTATTGTAAACAGTTGGTGCTATATTCATTAAGATAAAGAATCTTGTGGCCACATTACGACATTTTGCTAAACCACACAGAGTTAAGTAGCAGTCAAAGTATTTTGATAGAGGCCTCATGGCTCTCATCAAAGCACGGTTGTATGGTCTCATGGCCTTATCGTGTTATACAAAAACATAAACGATGAAATAAACAATGAAACAAGTTTAGAGTAAGAAAATTTATAAACAGCTGAGTTATTGGAACAAGAAAACCATATTACAACATTGGTATTGCTTACAGATAGCCCTGATGGATATTTATAGTGATGCATCACTTACAATATCAAACTAATAACAAAAATGCAATTGGAGTAACAACAGTGGCTTTCTAGGCCTAAAAACAAAATTTACAGAGTAAAGGCTCACGACCACAATAATGAGCATTGTAAATAAACTAAACCACAAAGCCCTCATAGGATTAGACAAGCTTAATTTCTGTACATTATAAATATAATTAATAGAATTGAAATAGAAGTATTTTTAAACACCATATCTCTCGAAACAAAGTGCATAGTCGCAAGACTCCACAGGAAATGATTTATTTACATTTCTGGAAATATATGCAGACACTTGGATATTTAAATAAATGGAGTTGCAATATCCAAACCCTCATGGGTTCTTACACTTTAAAAAAAACAATAGATACAAAAAATAATATACAAAAGTGGCATAGTTGTTTAAGACTCCATGGGTGATAAAGAACACCCTCACGTTAACAATTACATATTATACCAAAACAGGTGTATCACTTCCACATCGACAAACCAACACAGAGTTGAAACACCAATGCCATGGGAATAAAAACACACCACAAGACCCAGGTTTGGTTCCACATAGCCACACAAGATAAAGACATAGATCTTACCAGTTAAAAAGGGGATTCTCAGCGAGGGTTTAACCCACGTCCTCATCGCATATATTTTCTCTACACATATAAAGTATTAACAAATTTAAAACATGGTTTCTTTTAAAATTGGTGCAAAAGAGAAAAAATAATAATGAAATTTTATAATTACCTTCCTGGCGTTCAGAGGCACCCATTCATTACAAACCCCTTCAGCAAACAAAGCAAGCTCAGTCAGTTTAGGAGAGTGTAGAGGTTCAAAATTTTCTCCATCTCGTTTTACACAAAAGGGATCAAACAGTCGAAGGCTAAATGCAATGGCAAAGAAACAACTAACAACGAACAAAACCCCATCGAAATGACGGACACGATCTCCAATGTGCATTAAACCCCTAGGGTTTAGCACTACACTTGGTTTTTGCCACCTGGAAACTTTAATTCCATCACATGGTCCAAAAGGGAGCGATTTTATTGCTTGTACCTTACCTTTCACCATCACCTTTAAGTTAACCAACATGTTAGTGTAAAGTTCAAAAACCTTGTTTATTTCTCCACAAATGGTTATGCATAGGATATTAAAAACCATAGTATATAGTTCCAACCTCACATACAAAGCATTATGGTTGTTTGAAATCTTATAGCTTATGGTACATAAATTCTTGCTTGTAATATATCTTAACCTGCATGAAATGGTTGGTAGTTATAAGGTACCTTGGTTAGGACCTTTATTTATTTATTTTGTTAAACTTTAGATATGGTTTATGATCATCAAACCTAGGTCAAGGTTTAGTTTCCTTTCCAAATCTTTAGGATTACCTTTCTTGTCTCGCATTGTGTTATAGCGTAGAGTTGTTCTTTTGTTGTGATGCCGGAGTGGCCTCACCCACCTACACTTCGGTAAAACATAGGTTCATGCATTAGTCATAACGACTAAGTAAGACCATCACCCGTCCCTTTTGCAGCTCAAGAGTAGAATCAAGCAAAAGGTAGTGACAAACTGTTTTACAACAACTAGTTTTCAAGAGATTCCTTTAAGGAAGATAATTTTGTCACAAAGTAATGTCATAACGGCAGTTCATAAAATAAAGAAAACTAATAATAAAATAGGTGTATAACTCTTTCAGTTAGTTAAATAAGCCATTAGCGTTATGACAGAAGTATTATGAATTATAACATCTCTCAGAAGTATTTCCTAGGAAACTTCTAAAGTTACTTGCAGTAAATAAAAATAATAATATTTATGAAATTTAGGGATGTAACATGTGGTATCAGAGCGAGTTTCCAATAACTAGCATATAAGTAAAAAAACAATATACTAATTTTATTTGCATTTATTTATGTACACTAATATAAAATCAGTTTTGTTGGAAAATGAAAGGTGTTGAAGCATCTCCTAAAAATGGTTCTCAGCACAACAACCCAGACAACATTTATGTAGAACTGATTAATCCATAGTTACTACAAAAATTTAAGGAGTTGAAGGAGGAACTATAAACTGTAAAAATAGGCTATGAAAGAATTCTGGAAATGAATCAAAGGCTACTAGAATATATGCATAACACAGGAAAAGATAAGTGAAATGTTTATGAAACTGATTCTGAAACAACGTCCTACAAACATAAAGGAAAGAAACAAAAGTATTGTGATAGTGAATCTTTTTCAGAGGTTAATGCAAGTTCGCATAGGGGAAGGTATAAATACATAAGTAACAGTACTGAAAATGACCATAAACGTAAGAGAAAAAAGTATAAACCCTATGAAGAAATTTCTGGGGAATTTAAAAAAATAAAGCCTCCCATATTGAATGGAGAGATACATAAAGGTGAAGAAGCAGAAGATTGGTTGTCAAGAATGAAGAAATATTTCCATATTTAAAACTATTCTGACAGACTAAAGGCCCGGATGGCTATTTACAAATTGACTAGAAAAGCTAATATATGGTGGCAAGATATAAAAAGGGTCAAAAATCTTAAGGAGAATTACTTAACATAGAGAGTTTTCAAAAAGTATTTTAAAAGAAAGTTTTTATCTAAACAAAACTATGAAGAAAGAGCTAAGGAATTCTATGAATTAAAATTGGGTACCATGTCAATGAAAGAGTTGAGCAACAAATTTCTAATTCTGTTAAGGTATGTACCTTAATAATTGATAAAAATACTAAAATACAAATATTTTTAAGTTGTCTTCCCATTAGCTTCAAAGATAGGATTGAGTTTGATAACCCGAAGACTCTTGAGAAAGCTATGAGAAAAGAATATTTTGTTATGAACAGAATATGAAAAGAGAAGTTTTACCTAACTGGAAGATTAAGAAGACAAGTCACTTTGACCAAGAGAATAGGTTTTAAGTCAAATAAGATTTTTGGGATTAAATCTCAAAATTTCTCCAAGAATAACTATCAGAGAACTGATTTTAAAAGTAAATCACCACAGAATACTACAGCACCAAGAGGTAGGGCTATTCCTAACAACATTGTTAAAAATAATGAACAAAAGGAACCTGTTAAATGTTGGGAATGTCAAGGACTACATTATGCCAAGTACTGTCTGAACATGAAGGGGAACTTCTGCAATGTACACACTATCCAGGAAGAGGAAATAGTTGGAGATGTGCCAAAAGAGATGCCCAGAATAAATGCAGCTCTGGAGAACCGACAGGAAGAACACCAGACTTCCATGGTGGAAGTGTAAGGTATGATACAAAACCAGTCCATTTCCATATTGATTGATCCAGGTTCTATTTTAAGTTATATATATCCTAGCACAATGGAAAAGTGCAGCTTATCTTTAAAAAAGTTTGAAAAATCCTTGATGGTCCAATTAGATATAGGAACTAAAAGAAAGGTGGTAAATTATGTTCAAAATTGTAATTTGCTTATGAGTTAGTTTGAAACTCAGGTCAAGTTAAATGTGTTACCATTAGGATATTATGTGTCCTAATAGGAATGGATTGGTTTGAAAAACACCAAGTGATTTTAAATTGTTTTCAGAAAACTTTTACTTGTTTAAATAATTAAGGAGAAAGAATTATTGTCACAGGAATACCGAGGAAAATATCTGTTAGAAAAATCTCAGCCTTATAGATGAAAAAGGCTATAAGAAAGGGTTTTGAAGTCTTTGTTGTACACATAATAAATAATGAACAAATTGGTAAAGAAGATAAACCAGGTTTTGAGGCTATTTCGATCCTGCAAGATTTCGCAGATGTATTGCCGAAAGAAATTCATGTATTACCTCCAAATAGAGATCTGTATTTTACAATCCAATTAGTACTAGGAGTGGTACCTAATTCAAACGCTCCCTATCGAATGAACATATTAGAGCTGAGTGAATTAAAATTACAATCACAATAATTAATAGACAAACATTATGTAAGACCAAGTGTATCCCCTTGGGGAGCACCAGTCCTTTTTGTTAAAAAGAAAGGCAATACTTTACATCTATGTATAGACTACCATCAACTTAATAAAATGACAATTAATAATAGGTATACTCTACCCCGCATTGATGATTTGTTTGATCATATATGCAGAGCAACGATATTTTCTAAGATGAACTTGAGATTTGGATATCATCAAGTCAGAATTAAAGACGAAGGCATCTTTAATACTATTTTCAGAACTAGATACGGGCACTACGAATTTGCGGTTATGCCCTTCGGGCTAACTAATGCACTAGCAACCTTCATGTGCTTAATGAACAGTTTCCTAAGTAAGTACTTAGACAAATTTGTAGTCGTCTTTATATACTACTTATTAATCTATTCTAAAACAAAAGAAGAGCACGAAGAACGCTTGCAAATAATACTACAAGTTTTGAGAGAACGTCGGCTTTATGCTAAGTTCAGTAAATGTGAATTTTATAAAAATAAGATACAGTATTTAGGGAAATTAATATCCGAAGAAGGGATATCGGTAGACCCAGATAAGATAAAAGCAATAATTGATTGGCATGTTCCTAAGGACATAACTGATGTACGATATTTTACAGAAAAAATTATCGAAGGATTTTCGAAAATTGGAAATCATATAACATCATTACAAAAAAAAGGCAAGAAAATTGTTCGGGATCAGAAATGCGAAGAAAGTTTTAATAAATTAAAAGGATTATTAACCACAGCACCCATTCTAAAAATAGCAGATCCAGACAAATACTTTGTCATATGGACTGATGCATGCAACGAAGGTTTGGGTGGAATACTGACACAAGAAGGTCATGCAATTGCGTACGAAAAAAGAAAGTTAAAAACTCACAAAAATAATTACGCAACTTATGAATTAGAGTTGGCTACCATAATCCATGCTTTAAATTTGTGGCATCATCACTTAATAGGTAAAATATTTTTTCTAATGTCCGATAACATAAGCCTAAAATATTTGTTTGGTCAACAAAATCTAAACCTGAGAAAATCTAGATGGCTAGCTTTCCTTGGTGAGTATGATTTTGAAATCAAACACATTAAAGGGAAAGAAAATAAAGTGGTTGATGCCTTAAGTAGAAATGCAGTAACAAGTTTTGTAGCTGCCATTAGCAGTTATAAAACTGATTTAGAAGATAAATTGGAAAAAAGGAATAAGGTTGGACCGAGAATACCAGAGTTTAAAAGAAAAAGTAACTCAAAATGTATCTGAAGATATAATTACAGATTATAGTTTTAATGAAAAAGGTCTAATACTGTATAAAAATAGACTTTATATGCCAAAGATATTGAAAGTTAAACTACTGATTTTGAATGAAGTACACAAAATTCCTTATTCTGGACATTCACGGTATCAAAAGATGATAACCATGTTGAGAAAATAGTACTTTTGACCTAATATGAAAAATGAAGTTGCTGAATTTTTAGCTAGGTGTATAGAATGTCAGCAAGTTAAAGCTGAAAATCAACACCTAGCATGTATTTTACAACCATTACCAATTCCAAATTGGAAATGGGAATTCATCAGTATTGACTTTGTAACTGGCTTACCTAAAAACCAGAAACACAATGATTCAATAATGGTAGTTGTGGATAAACTAAGTAAGGAAACACACTTTATACATGTTAGAACAACTTATAAAGATGCTAATATCGCTGACATTTTTATGAAAGAAATCATCTGTTTGCATGGAATTCCAAAGATAATAATTTCTAACGGAGATCCTAAATTTACTGGTAATTTTTGGAAAACTTTATTTGAAGAATTAGATACTAAATTGAATTTCAGTATTGATTAACATACACAAACGGATGGATAAACAAAAAGAGTCAATCAAGTACTAGAAGATATGTTACGAATGTATGTTAGGGACTATCCTAAGAAGTGGGAAGAATATTTTCACTTAGTTGCATTTGCTTATAAGAACCATTATCAAACTTTAACAAAGCTTAGTACTTTCGAAATATTATTTTTAGAAAGTGTAACTCTCCTATTAGATGGAGTAATCTAGTAGATAGATTGATGTTAGGACCTGACATGTTAAAAGAACTGGAACTAACATTGAAACAGGTACAAAGCAATTTGAAAACTGCTCAGGACAAATAAAAGATTCATGCCGACCTTAAAATAACTCCGAAGGAATTCCAAGTAGGTGAGCATGTGTTTGTTAAGGTGAAACCCAGAAAGAGCTCCTTTAAACTAGGGAGTTGGGATAAATTAGAAGTTAGATATTGCAGACCATTCAAAATATTCGCAAGAGTGGGGCTAGTGGCATATCAATTAGCTTTTCCACCAAATCTTAGAGTACATAATGTTTTTCACATTTATATTTTGAATAAAGATGTACACGGTGCTAATCATGTGATCAACTAGAATGTAATTCAGGTAGAACCAAGAGGACATTTTTCGTTGGAACCAAACTATATTATCGACATGAGGCAAATTTTTCTTCGGAATCACACTATTGGATAGGTAAAGGTGCAATGGA
This sequence comes from Pseudotsuga menziesii, assembly GCA_001517045.1. NCBI lineage: Eukaryota > Viridiplantae > Streptophyta > Pinopsida > Pinales > Pinaceae > Pseudotsuga > Pseudotsuga menziesii. The sequence goes on from LPNX010107119.1 coordinate 83,735, forward strand.
AGCACCTCATTCCATATGAAGCGACCTAGGAATTAGAGAGTGATATGCAAGTGGCATATTCAGCTCTGTTCCAAGAAGATTCAGAATAACTTAAGCAACATCTAGGATGATGTTGAGCTTAAGGGGGGTTGTTTGTAACACACCCAGAACTGAAAAATAAATATTTATTATTTATTTCAGAAAAAACATTATGTTAAATTTATTGTAAATTTTATGACCAAGTTGGTCAAGGATGACTGTAATTGAAGAATTTTTATTTAAATAATTAAATAAAGGATACACATCCAAGGGAGACTATTAAATGAGTGTTCATTGACCCTCTAGGAGGAATGAGAAACTATAGAAGGCTGGTTGACAAGTGGCAGCACTAGCATTTCACTTTCTAGCTGTTGCAGGAGCATAATTCCTAAAAAAACGGTCTTGTTCCTTGGGAGGGGGAACTAAGATGGTGGCTCATTTAATTCCAAAACTGACCCAAAGACCTAAGAAATCTTATATAAACCATCAAAATGAGAGGAGGCTTGCCACTCATTCTTATTTCTAAGTGAATGAACCTTGTGACTACTACAAACAGAGAAGTCGAGAACACAAGGAATTTGATGAGGGGATAGCTAAAGTGATTTGTTGAGATAAGTCTGCTATTGGTTTCTAAGTTGCAGTAAGGTTTCTCTCTAGGCTACTTTCAGAGATATTTGTCATAGTGGTTCGGTGAATAGGCTCGGAGGTCCTAAGCAAGTAACCTTTGGCTGCTTCAGGAGAAGGTTGGGTGGAACAGTCTCCCATGGGTGTTTGTCCCGTTTCTGCATTCTATCCAAGTTCAATTGTTATTCAATTTCTGAATCTGTACTTTCAATTGGAATATGCCTAGGAACTAAAATTAGAATGATTGGATATATATTACAATCTCTTTATCTTGAAACTATTAGGAAAACTACATTTATTGGCATTCAATTGAAAGGGATAGATCCACTGGTTTATTATTTTCTGTCAAGGTATTTCATAACCTAAATGATGTTCTTTTTGTATTAGTTTTAGATTATTTATGCAGGTATTACAAACTAGTAAATTGTTAGTAATAGTGATATATAATATGTAGACTAAGTTTAGAATCAAGTAAAGAAAAACACAAAGACCTACTATAACATAGATATATATAACTATGAGAATCTAAGTATAAATATATAGAAATATACTTAAGAACAAAACTTTGTTACAACACTGTAAACTAATTAGGGTTGAACCCTAAATTAATATTTTTACAAGATTAAGCTTAACTGGGAACTCATAAGACATATAAATGTTCAGATCCATGTTTCCTTCTTAATACCTTTGCTTTTACAACAGTATTTCTAGGGTAGGGTCCTATGTCCTTACAACAAACTCTAGAACTAACTGAGAATAACCAGGGTTTCAAATAAAAGTAATAACTAAGCTAGATTTCACAATAGTCCTTTATAAGGGCATCTTAAGCACAGTCTCTTAAATATTAATTATTTAAATAACACCGAGTCAAGATTATCGACATACCATAGCACTGGTTGCAAGCTTCAGGCGAGGATGGTGTTGTTATCTGTAGTATCTTACTTGCAGAATAAAGTTAGAAATAGTCTTAGGGCTTAATATTAATCAATTTTGAAAAGTATTATTAGCTAAATAGAGTTTAATTCTTTCAAATAGAGGTTCTACTTTGCATTAATGGAGAAGGGCTTCACGGCCTAGACTCTGTAATAGATTAATTATGGAAGTTTACCTGTGGTCTCATGGCCTATTATTAGTACATAAACAAAGTTAAATACTCAAAGTAAAATCCCTCACAGGATCTCACCAAAACATTTATAAAAATTATTTTAAAACATTAATCAATATTAACATAGTCCTTACAGCCCTCTCCCCAATAGCATTCGTTTCAGGATAAATGATTCACGGTCATTTTTAAAAAGGTTTAACGACGAAACCCTAAGATCAATTTTATAATTGGACCTACACAATTCTACTATTAACAACTGGCCTCATGACCCTTTGATTTTTATAAATTGAAATAGCATCAAGAGAGGCCTCATGACCAAATCCATTATCTTATGAGTTTTTCCCAAAACCCAGCTAAATATCAAATTAAGGAAATCGACTGTGTAACAACTAAATTAATATTTAAAACCATAATTACAAATGCATCACGCTATCCAAGTTAGACAATAATAATTATTGTAAGCAGTTGGTGCTATATTCATTAAGATAAATAATCTTGTGGCCACATTACAGCATTTTCCTAAACCACACAGAGTTAAGTAGCAGTCAAAGTCTTCTGATAGAGGCCTTACGGCTCTTATCAAAGCATAACAGTATGGTCTCATGGCCTTATCGTGTTATACAAAAACATAAACGGTGAAAGAAACAACAAAACAAGTTTAGAGTAAGAAAATTTATAAACAATCGAGTTATTGGAACAAGAAAACCATATTACAACATTGGTATTACTTACAGATAGCTCTGACGGGTCTTTACAGCGATGCATCACTTACAATATGAAGCTAATAAAAAAAATGTGATTAGAGTAACAACAGTGGCTTTTTAGGCCTAAAAACATAATCTACAGAGTAAAGGCTCACGACCACAATAATGAGCATTGTAAATAAACTAAACCACGAAACCCTCATAGGGTCAGACAAGCTGAAGTTCTGTACATTATAAATACAATTGATCAAATTGAAATAGAAATACTTTTAAACACCATAGCTCTCTAAAGAAAGTGGCATAGTCACAAGACTCCACAAGAAATGATTTTTTACATTTCTGGAAATATACGCAGAGACTTGGATATTTAAATAAATGGAGTTGCAGTATCCAAACCCTCATGGGTTCTTACACTTTAAAAAAATAGATACAATAAATAATATACAAAAGTGGCATAGTCGTTTAAGACTCCATGGGTGATAAAGAACACCCTTACAGTAACAATTACATATTATACCAAAACAGGTGTATCACTTCCACATCGACAAACCAGCACAAAGTTGAAACACCAATACCATGGGAATCAAAACACACCACAAGACCAAGGTTTGGTTCCACATAGCCACATAAGGTAAAGACATGGGTCTTACCAGTTAAAAAGTGGATTCTCAACGAGGATTTAACCCACGTCCTCATCGCGGAGATTTTCTCTACACATATAAAGTATTAACAGAGTTAAAATATGGTTTCTTTTTAAATTGGTGCAAAAGAGAAAAACTAATAATGAATTTTAGAATTACCTTCCTGGCGTTCAAAGGCACCCAATCATTGCAGACCCCTTCAGCAAACAAAGAAATCCCAGTCAGTTTAGGAGAGTGTAGAGGTTCAAGATCTTCTCCATCTCGTTTTAAAGAAAAGGGAGCAAATAGTCAAAGGCTAAATGCAATGGAAAAGAAACAGCTAATAGCGAACAAAACCCCATCCAAATGATGGGAACGACCTCCAATGTGCATTAAACCCCTAGGGTTTAGCACTACACTCGGTTGCCGCCACCCAGAAACTTTAATGCCATCACATGGTCTGAAAGGGAGCAATTTTATTGCTTGTACCTTACCTTTCGCCATCACCTTTAAGTCAACCAACGTGTCAATGTAAATATCAAAAACCTTTTTTATTTCTCCATGAATGGTTATGCATAGCATATTAAAAACCATAGTATATAGTTCCAACATCACATACAAAGCATTATGGTTGTTTGAAGTCTTATATCTTATGGTACATAAATTCTTTCTTGTAATATATCTTAACCTGCATGAAATGGTTGATAGTTAGAAGGTACCTTGGTTAGGACCTTTATTTTTATTTTTTTTAAACTTTGGATATGGTTTATGATCATCAAAACTAGGTCAAGGTTTAGCTTCCTTTCCAAATCTTTAGGATTACCTTTCTTGTCTTGCATTGTGTTATAGCATAGAGTTGTTCTTTTGTTGTGATGTCGGGGTGGCCTCACTGACCTACACATCAGTAAAATAGAGGTTCATGCATTAGTCATAATGACTAAGTAACACCATCACCTATCCCTTTTACAGCTCAAGAGTAGAATCAAACAAAAGGTAGTGACAAACTGTTTTACAACAACTATTTTCAACAGACTCCTTCAAGGAAGATAATTTTGTCACAAAGTAATGTCATAATGACAGTTTATAAAATAAAGAAAACTAATAATAAAATAGGTGTGTAACTCTTTCATTTAGTTAACTAAGCCATTAGAATTATGACAGAAGTATTGTGAATTATAACATCTCTCAGAAGTATTTCCTAGGAAACTTCTAAAGTTACTTGCAGTAAATAAAAAAAATTATTTATGAAATTTAGGGATGTTATATGTGGTATCATAGCAAGTTTCCAATAACTATGCATGATTGGATCATTGGCATATAAGTAAAAAACCAATATACTAATTTTATTTGCATTTATTTATGTACATATATATAAAATCTGTTTTGTTGGAAAATGAAAGGTGTTGAAGCATCTCCTAAAAACGGTTCTCAGCACAACAACCGAGACAACATTTATGTAGAACTGAATGATCCAAAGTTACTACAAATAGTTAAGGAGTTAAAAGAGGAACTACAAACTATAAAAATAGACTATGAAAAAATTCTGGAAATGAATCCAAGGCTACTAGACAATATGCATAACACAGGAAAAGATAAGTGAAATGTTTATGAAACTGATTCTAAAACAACGTCCTACAAACATAAAGGAAAGAAAGTAAAATATTCTGATAGTGAATCTTCTTCAGAGGTTAATGCAAAGTCGTATAGGGGAAGGTATAAGTACGTAAGTGACAGTGTTGAAAGTGACCATAAACCTAAGAGAAGGAAGTATAAATCCTATGAAGAAATTTCTTTGGAATTTAAAAAAATAAAGCCTCCCATGTTGAATGGAGAGATAGAGAAAGGTGAAGAAGCAGAAGATTAGTTGTCAGGAATGAAGAAATATTTCCAAATTTAAAACTATTCTGACAGACTAAAGGCTCAGATGGCTATTTACAATTTGACTAGAAAAGCTTATATCTATTGGCAAGATATAAAAAGGGTCAAAAATATTAAGGAGAAATACTTAACATGGAGAGTTTTTAAAAACTATTTTAAAAGAAATCTTTTATCTATACAAAACTACGAGTAAAGAGCTAAGGAATTCTATGAATTAAAATTGGGTACCATGTCAATAAAAGAGTTAAGCAGCAAATTTCTAAGTCTATTAAGGTATGTACCTTACATAATTGATAAAAATACTAAAATACAAATATTTTTAAGTTGTCTTCCCATTAGCTTCAAAGATAGGATTGAGTTTGATAACCCAAAGACTCTTGAGAAAGCTATGAGAAAAGAAGATTTATGTTATGAATAGAGTAAGAAAAGAGAAAGTTTATCTAACTAGAAGACTAAAGAGACAAGTCACTTTGACTAGAAGGGAAGAGGGTTTAAGTCAAATAAGATTTTTGGGAGTAAATCTCAAAATTTCTCCAAGAATAATTATCAGAGGTCTGATTTTAAAAATAAAGCACCAGGGAATACTACAGCACCAAGAGGCAGGGATATTCCTAACAACGTTGTTAAAAATAATGAAAAAAAGGAACCTGTTAAATGTTGAGAATGTCAAGTACTCCATTATGCCAAGTACTATCTGAACATGAAGGGAAACTTCAGCAACGTACACACTATCCAGAAAGAGGAAACAGTTGGATATGTGGAAAAAGAGATGCCCAGAATAAATGCAACTCTGGAGAACCGACAGGCAGAACACCAGACTTCCATAGTGGGAGTGCAAGGTTTGATACAAAACCAGTCTGTTTCCATCTTGATTGATCCAGGTGCTATTTTAAGTTATATATCTCCTAGCATAGTGGAAAAGTGAAGCTTATCTTTAAAAAAGTTTGAAAAATCCTTACTGTTCTAGTTAGCTATAGGAACTAAAAGAAAGGTGTTAAATTATGTTGAAAATTGCAGTTTGTTTATGAGTCAGTTTGAAACTCAGGTCAAGTTAAATGTGTTACCATTAGCATCTTATGTGTCCTAATAGGAATGGATTGGTTGGAAAAACACCAAGTGATTTTAAATTGTTTTCAAAAAACTTTTACTTGTTTAAATAATGAAGGAGAAAGAATTATTGTCACAAAAATACCTAGGAAAATATCTGTTAGACAAATCTCAACCTTACATATGAAAAAGGTTGTAAGAAAGGGTTGTGAAGTCTTTGTTGTACACATAATAAATAATGAACAAATTGGTAAAGAAGATAAACCAGGATTCGGGGATATTTCGATCCTGTAAGATTTCGCAAATGTATTCCCAGAAAAAATTCATGTATTGCCTCCGAATAGAGATCTAGATTTTACAATTGAATTAGTACTAAGAGTGGTACCTAATTCGAAGGCTCCCTATCGAATGAACTTCTTGGAGCTGAACAAATTAAAATTAAAATCACAAGAATTAATAGACAAACATTATGTAAGACTAAGTGTCTCCCCTTAGGGAGCACTAACCCTTTTTGTTAAAAAGAAAGGCGGTACTTTACATCTATGTATAGACTACCATCAACTTAATAAAATGACAATTAAGAATATGTATACTCTGCCCAGAATTGATGATGTGTTTGATCAAATATGAAGAGGGGCGACATTTTCTAAAGTGGACTTGAGATCTTGATATCATCAAGTCAAAATTAAAGACAAAGACATCTTTTAAACTGCTTTCAGAACTAGATACAAGCACTATGAATTTGTGGTTATGCCCTTCAGGCTAACTAATGCACTAGAAACCTTCATGTGCATAATGAACAGTGTCCTAAGTAAGTACTTAGACAAATTTGTAGTCATCTTTATATACTACTTATTAATCTATTCTAAAACAAAAGAAGAGCCTGAAGAACACTTGCAGATAATACTACAAGTTTTGAGAGAACATCGGCTTTATGCTAAGTTCAAAAAATGTGAATTTTATAAAGATAAGATACAATATTTAGGGCACTTAATATCTGAAGAAGAGATATCGGTATATCCATATAAGATAAAAGCAATAATTGATTGGCATGTTCTTAAGGACGTAACTGATGTATGATCTTTTATGGGAATAACAGGTTATTAAAGAAAATTTATCGAAGGATTTTCAAAAATTGCAAATCCTATAACATCATTACAGAAAAAAGGTAAAAAATTTGTTCGGGATCAGAAATGCGAAGACAACTTTAATAAACTAAAAGGATTATTAACCACAACACTCCTTCTAAAAATAGCAGATCCAGACAAATACTTTGTCGCATGCACTGATGCATGCAACGAAGGTTTGGGTGGAGTACTGACACAAGAAGGTCATGCAATTGTGTACGAAACAAGAAAGTTAAAAAATCACAAAAATAATTACACAACTTATGACTTAGAGTTGGCTGCCATAATCCATGCTTTAAATTTGTGGTGTCGTACTTAATAGGTAAAATATTTTTTCTAATGTCTGAAAACATAAGCCTAAAATACATGTTTGGTTAGCAAAATCTAAACGTGACGAAATCTGTATGGCTAGCTTTCCTTGGCGAGTATGATTTTGAAATTAAACACATTAAAGGGAAAGAAAATAAATTGGTTGATGCCTTAAGCAGAAATGTAGTAACAAGTTTTGTAGCTGCCATTAGCAGTTATAAAACTGATTTAGAAGATAAATTGGAAAAAAGGATTAAGGTTGGACCCAAAATACTAGAGTTTAAAAGAAAAAGTAACTCAGATTGTATCTGAAAATATAATTACAGATTAGAGTTTTAATGAAAAAGGTCTAATACTTTATAAAAATAGACTTTATGTGCCAAATATACCGAAAGCTAAACTATTGATTTTGAATGAAGTACACGAAAGTCCTTATTATGGACATTCAGGGTATCAAAAGATGATAACCATGTTGAGAAAAGAGTACTTTTGGCCTAATATGAAAAATGAAGTTGTTGAATTTTTAGCTAGGTGTATAGAATGTCAGCAAGTTAAAGTTGAACATCAACACCTAGCAGGTCTTTTACAACCATTACCAATTCCAAATTAGAAATAGGAAGTCATCAGTATTGACTTTGTAACTGGCTTACCTAAAAACCAGAAACAAAATGATTCAATAATGGTAGTTGTGGATAAACTAAGTAAGGAAACACACTTTATACTTGTTAAAACAACTTATAAAACTGCTAATATTGCTGACAATTTTATGAAAGAAATCTTCTATTTGCATGGAATTCCAAAGGTAATCATTTCTTACAAAGATCCTAAATTTACTGGTAATTTTGGAAAACTTTATTTAAAGGATTAGATACTAAATTGAATTTTAGTATTGATTAACATACGCAAATGAATGGATAAACAAAAAGAGTCAATCAAGTACAAGAAGATATGTTACAAATGTATTTTAGGGTCTATCCCAAGAAGTGGGAAGACTATTTGCACTTATTTGAATTTGCTTATAATAACCATTATTAAGCTTTAACAAAGCTTAGTCCTTTCGAAATATTATATGGTAGAAAGTGTAACACTCCTATTACATGGAGTAATCCAGTAGAAAGATTGATGTTAGGACCTAACATGTTAAAAGAACTGGAATTAACAGTGAAACAGGTACAAAACAATTTGAAAAATGCTCAGGACAGACAAAAGAGTCATGCCGACCTTAAAAGAACTCCGAAGGAATTTCAAGTAGGTGAGCATGTGTTTGTTAAGGTGAAACCCAGAAAGAGCTCCTTTAAACTAAGGAGTTGGGTTAAATTAGCATTCAGGTATTGCAGACCATTCAGAATATTGGCAAGAGTGGGGCCAGTGGCATACCAATTAGCTTTTCCACCAAATCTTAGAGTACATAATTTTTTTCACATTTATATTTTGAATAAATATGTACATGATGCTAATCATGTGATCGAAGGGAATGTGATTCAAGTATAACCAAGAGGATATTTTTTGGTGGAACCAGACTATATTCTTGACGGGAGGGAAATGTTTCTCCGGAATCACACCATTGGACAGGTAAAGGTGCAATGGAAACACCTCATTCCATATGAAGCGACCTAGGAATTAGAGAGCGATATGCAGATGGCATATCCAGTTCTGCACCAAGAAGATTCATAATAACTTAAGAAACATTGAGGATGATGTTGAGATTAAGGGGGGGTGATTGTAACATACCCAGAACTAAAAAATAAATATTTATTATTTATTTAAGAAAAACATTATGTTAAATTTATTATAAATTTTATGACCAAGTGGGTCAAGGATGACTGTAATTGAAGAATTATTTATTTTAATAATTAAATAAAGGATACACATCCAAGGGATATTGTTAAATGAGTGTTCACTGACCCATTATGAGGAAGGAGCAACTATAGAAGGATGGTTGACAAGTGGCAGCACTATCATTTCACTTTCTAGCTGTTGCAGGAGCATAATCCCTAAAAAAGTGTTCATGTTCCCTAAGAAGGGGGGCTAATATGGTGGCTCATTTAATTCCAAAAATGATCCAAAGACCTAGGAAATCTTATATAAACCATCAAATTGAGCAGGAGGCTCGCCACTCATTCTTATTTCTAAATGAATGAACCTTGTGACTGCTACAAACTGAGAAGTCGGGAACATAAGGAATTTGATGAGGGAATAGCTAAAGTGATTTCCTGAGATAAGTCTGCTACTGATTTCTAAGTTGCAGCAAGGTTGCTCTTTAGGATACTTTCATAGATCTTTGTCCTAGTGGTTCGGTGAACAAGATCAGGGGTCCTAAGCAAGTAATCGTTAGATGCTTCAGGAGAAGGTTGGGTGGAACAGTCTCTTGTGGGTGTTTGTCCCTTTTCTGCATTCTTTCCAGTTCCAATTGTTATTTAATTTTTGAATCTGTACTTTCAATTGAAATATGCCCAAGAAATCAAATTAGAATGATTGGATATATATTACAATCTCTTTATCTAGAAACTATTAGGAAAACTACATTTATTGGTATTCAATTGAAAGAATAGATCCACTAGTTTATTATTTTCTGTCAAGGTATTTCATAACCTAAATGATGCTCTTTTGTATTAGTTTTAGATTATTTCTGTAGGTATTACAAATTAGTAAAATGTTAGTAATAGTGATATATAATCTGTAGACTAAGTTTAGAATCAAGTAAACAAAAACACAAAGAACTACTATAACATAGATATATATAACTAAGAGAATCCACGTATAAATATATAGAAATCTACTTAAGAAAAGAACTTTGTTACAACACTGTAAACTAATTAGGGTTGAACCCTAAATTAATATTTATACTAGATTAAGCTTAACCGGGAACTCATAAGACATAAATTTTTAGATCCAAGTTTCCTTCTTAATACCTTTGCTTTGACAACAATGTTTCCAGGGTAGGGTCTTATGTCCTTAAAACAAACTCTAGAACTAACTGAGAATAACCAAGGTTTCAAATAAAAGTAATAACTAATCTATTTTTCACAATAGTCCTTTATAAGGGCATATTAATCCCAATCTCTTAACTATTAATTATTTAAATAACACAGATTCAAGATTATCGACATACCATAGCATTGGATGAAAGCTTCAGGCGAGGATGGTGTTGTTATCTGCAGTATCTTGCTTGTAGAATAAAGTTACAAATAGCCTTAGGGATTAATATTAATCAATTCTGAATAGTATTATTAGCTAAACAGAGTTTAATTCTTTTAAACAGAGGTTCTACTTTGCATTAATGGAGAAAGGCTTCACGGCCTAGACTCTATAATAGAGTAATTATGGAAGTTTACCCACGGTCTTATGGCCTATTATTAATACATAAACAAATTCAAATACTCAAAGTAAAATCCCTCACAGGATCTCACCAAAACATTTAAAAAAATATTTTAAAACAGTAATCAATATTAACAGATTCCTTACGGCCCTCTCCCCAAAAGCATGCATTTCAGGATAAACGCTTCATGGTCATTTTTAAAAATGTTTAACGATGAAACCCTAAGATCAATTTTTTAACTGGACCTACATAGTTAAACTATTAACAACTGGCCTCATGACCCTTTGATTTTTATAAACTGAAATAGCATCAAGAGAAGCCTCATGACCAAATTCATTATCTTATGAGTTTTTTCCAAAACCCAGCTAAATATCAAATTAAGGAAATCAACTGTGTAACAACTAAATTAATATTTAAAACCATAATTACAAATGCATTTCGCTATCCAAGGTACACAGTAATAATTACTATAAACAGTTGACTCTATATTCATTGAGATAAAGAATCTTGTGGTCACATTATGACATTTTTTGAAACCACGCAGAGTTAAGTAGCAGTCAAAGTCTTATGATAAAGGCCTTACAGCTCTCATCAAAGCATAACAGTACGGTCTCATGGCTTTATCATGTTATACAAAAACATAAATGGTGAAAGAAACAATGAAACAAGTTTAGAGCAAGAAAATTTATAAACAGTTGCGTTATTAGAAAAAGAAAACCATATTACATCATTGGTATTGCTTATAGATAGCCTTGATGGGTATTTATAGTGATGCATCACTTACAATATCAAACTAATAAAAAAACTACGATTAGAGTAACAATAGTGGCTTTATAGGCCCAAAAACAAAATCTACAGAGTAAAGGCTTACAGCAACAATAATGAGCACTGTAAATAAACTAAACCACAAAGCCCTGATAGGGTCGGACAAGATGAAGGTCTCTACATTATAAATACAATTGACAGAATTTAAATAGAAGTACTTTTAAACACCATAGCTCTCAAAAGAAAGTGGCATAGTTGCAAGACTCCACAGGAAACAATTTCTTTACATTTATGGAAATATACACAGTGAATTGGATATTTAAATAAAAGGAGTTGTAGTATTGAAACTCTCATAGGTTCTTACAGTTTTAAATAAACAATAGAACCAAAAAAGAATATACAAAAGTGGCATAGTCATTTAAGACTCCACGGGTGAAAAAAAACACCCTTACAGTAACAATTACATATTATACCAAAGCAGGTGTATCACTTCTGCATCGACAAACTAGCACAGAGTTGAAACCCCAACGCTATGGGAATAAAAACACACCACATGATCCATTTTTGGTTCCACAGATCCACACAAGTTAAAGACATGGACCTTAGCAATTAAAAAGGGGCTTCTCGACCAAGGTTTAACCCACGTCCTTTTTGGAGATATTTTCTATGCACATATAAAGTATTAACATAGTTAAAACATGGTTTCTTTTAAAACTTGTGCAAAAGAGAAAAAATTATAATGAAATATCAGAATTACCTTCCCGGTGTTCATAGGCACCTAGTCATTGCAAACCCCTTCAGTAAACAAAGCAAGCTCAGTCAGTTTAGGATTGTGTCGAAGTTCAAGAGATTCTCCATCTCATTTTACAGAGAAGGGATCAAACTTCCGAAGGCCAAACGCAATGGTAGAGAAACAACTAACAACAAACAAAACCCCATCCAAATGACTTACACGACCCCCAATATGCATTAAACCGCTAAGGTTTAACATTACACTCGGTTGCCACCACATGGAAACTTTAATGCCATCACATGGTCCAAAAGGGAGTGATTTTATTGCTTGTAACTTACCTTTCTCCATCACCTTAAATTCAACCAACGTGTCAGTGTAAAGGTCAAAAACCTTGTTTATTTCTCCATGAATGGTTATGTATAGCATATTAAAAACCATAGTATATAGTTCCAACCTCACATACAAAGCATTCTCTTTGTTTGAAGTCTTATAGCTTATAGTACATAAATTCTTTCTTGTAATATATCTTAACCTGCATGAAATGGTTGGTAGTTAGAAGGTACCTTGGTTAGGACCTTTATTTTATTTTCTTGTTAAAATTTAGATATGGTTTAGGACCATCAAAACTAGGTCAAGGTTTAGTTTTCTTTCCAATGCTTTAGGATTACCTTTCTTGTCTCACGTGGAATTATAGCGTATATTTGTTCTTTGGTTGCGATGTCAGGGTGGCCTCACCTGCCTATACATCAGTAAAAGAGAGGTTCATGCATTAGTCATAATGATTAATTAATACCATGACCTATCTCTTTTTCATCTCATGAGTAGAATCAAATGGAAGGTAGCGACAAATAGTTTTACAACAACTAGTTTTCAACATAGTCCTTTGAGGTAGATAATTTTGTCACAAAGTAATGTCATAACGAAAGTTCACAAAATAAAGCAAGCTGATAATAACATAGGTACATAACTCTTGTAGTTATTTAATTAAGCCACTAGCATTATGACAGAAGAATTATGAATTATAACATCTCTCAGAATTATTTCCTAGGAAACTTCTAAAGTTACTTGCAGTAAATAATTTATTTTTTTTATGAAATTTAGGGATGTTACATGTGGTATGACAGTGAGTTTCCAAACACTAGTCCTGATTGGATCACCCGCACATAAGTAAGAAAACCAATATACTAATTTTATTTTCATTTATTTCTATACAGAAATATAAAATCTGCTTTGCAGGAAAATGGAAAGGGTTGAAGCATCTACAGAAAATGGTTCTTAGCACAACAACCCGGACAACATTTATGTAGAACTAGATAATACAAAGTTACTACAAACAGTTAAGCAGTTAAAAGAGGAACTACAAATTGTAATAATAGACAATGAAAGAATTCTAGAAATGAATCAAATGCTACTAGACAATATGCATAACAGAGGAAAAGATAAGCGAAATGTTTATGAAACTGATTCTGAAACAATTTCCTACAAACATAAAGAAAAGAAAGAAAAATATTATGATAGTGAATCTTCTTCAGAGTTTAATGCAAAGTCGCATATGGGAAGGTATAAATACATAAGTGACAGTAGTGAAAGTGACCGTAAACCTAAGAGAAGGAAGTATAAACCCTTTGAAGAAATTTCTGTGGGATTTAAAAAAATAAATCCTCCCATGTTTAATGGAGAGGTAGAGAAAGGTGAAGAAGCAAAAGCTTGGCTATCAGGAATGAAGAGATATTTCCAGATTTACAACTATTCTGACAAACTAAAGGCCTGGATGGATATTTACAAATTGACTGGAAAAGCTGATATCTAGTGGCAAGATATAAAAAGGGTCAAAATTCTTAAGGAGAAGTACTTAACCTGGAGAGTTTTTAAAAAGTATTTTAAAAGAATGTTTTTTATATAAACAATACTACGAGGAAAGAGATAATAAATTCTATGAATTAAAATTGGGTACTGTTATCATCAGATCTGCTCCAACAAAATTTCAGTTTCTGGCAGCATCCAAATGTCAAAGTGACCACTCTGGTTTCAATTTGGATACCGAGATCAGATAGAAAAGCAATCATGATGGCACTCATGTGGAAGAAAATTTTACAATTTGTGTGTTTTGATAAATTGGTTTTGATTGCATCCCATGTATTCTCCATGAGAGTATAGATCCCTTAACCTCTCCAGGGTGAAGAATCTTCATTGGTTTTGGAGCAAAATGGTTGTTACCTGCACAGAAGTACATAAGTAATGGGTTCAATAGATACTGCCCAAGCAGAACTTGCTCTCCTTGTCTTGTATTTGAACAAAACAGAAGCTAGAGATAAAATCTGCAGAGCTATTCAATATGGGTCAAAGTTCATCAGCAATGGTGAGCCTGGCACAGCACAAAATGTTGACAAGTCCACAAGTTTGGCCTGAAAAGTTTTTTGGCTTTTCAAGTTCGTGAATGATCTACATGCACTTCTTACACCACATCCAAAGTCAACTCCACGTCCTCTTGTTTTGCTTGGGAAGTCTAAAAATGCTCTGCTGTCAACTTTTCTGGCATTGGATCAAATTGTATGGGTAGGAAGAACTGGTATCTACAAGAACAAAGAGCGTGTTGAGATTATTTCCAGGATCTCACCTTACTTCTGGTTAAGTTCCTCCATGTGCACAACTTTGATAGAGATCTCAGATCTTGGGAAATTAACTGTATCTATAAGGAAGCTAGAGAAAGCGCTGAACCAAGCCACATACATTGAAGGAAATTTAAATGAGCAATACATTTCCAAACTCAAGCAATCAAATAATAGGCTGTTAAGCTTGGTTAAGTCATCAATGGATATTTTAGTTGCCATAGGGCTACTTCAGTTGGCACCAAAGAAAGTCACCCCACGTGTAACCAGAGGCTTTGGTTTTATATCCTCCGCCATCTCTTGCTATCAGTTGTTGCCTCCATCATCAAAGGCGAAGTCTCAGTAGACAAATTCAAGAATCCAGCATGGTTGTAAGCTGTTGGTTCCTGCAATTAATTGATGTATGCAGGACACAACCCCTGATGAGATTGGTGGCAAAGTAATGTTATTCATTCAGGAAATATTGGGACAGCTAGAAAATATTGGTTCTAGAGTTTAAGCCAACATATTGACATCTTCAAGGAGACAAATTAGTAATCATAAGAGTAACCCCATATTTTAGGCATCATTTGATCCTTCAAATACAAGTGGCAAAGGATCAAGCCAGCAACATCAAGTTATAGTGGTAAATCAAGAGGCGGTTCCATATTTTTGTTGCAATATATCTTTAATTCCAATCTAATACATCATGTGGCATTCGAAGATTTGGTAAAAAGATCACTTCCAGATTTCCAGGACACCTGGTATCAATAGTTGGCATTTGAGTTGTCAAATGGCTTTATTATTTCCAAATTTTCAAGCATAAAGTTAGCAACCAGAAGAAGATTCAATGCACAAGTGGAAGGGGATTCATCAGTCAAATATAATTCAATGAGATCTAACTTTAACAACTCCATCAATTAGATATTTTGACAATTTGTCCAGATTTCTTATAGAAAATAGAATTAGCTTATTCTTGGTATTGAGCTTTTGTAAATCCTGTAATCTGTAATATGGCAAGGGGGGGGCAATTGGAGTTATGGAAATCTAGTTTTGATGATATTCTGTATGACATGAAATGCTCTGCATCTTCAATACAGGTTATTATTTGATATGACTATGATTATGAGTTGGCTTTGTATCTAATGAATTGTATTTCTTGTGATTTATCCTGTATATGGTCAATTGAATCCCATTACATGATTCTTATGGTGAAGTACAGTGATCTTTTAAACTTTTAATGACAGAATCAGTCTCATTTCATAAATTCGTGCTTGTAGTTCCTTTGATATTGAATTTTGTATTATGTTTTATGTTGTACAAATATTTAATGATTATGTGATTTTCCTATATCTTTAATTTCATAGCAGCCCATTTTTTATCTTGATTTCATTGAATTATATTTTTGAAAAATATTTCTTTAAGCTTGAACCCCTGTAGTCTAGGTTCAACTTTAGGGATAACATCTTCGGGCGTCATTGCCGGGGACGAAGAAACAAAAGGATGTCTTCCCCAAGAAAGAATGACAACGATTAGATCCAGCTCTTGATGGTGGATAGGAGCAGAGCACTAGTTTGACTACAGATTTATTCACCGGGCGACTCCATGTTTGAAGAATCCAGAGGTGATTTTACATGTCAACGCGTTTTGAAACCATGTTGGCACAGAGATTTGCTCTGCTCAATTTCTCAAATGTTCCTGGCTTTCCAAATACAGTACCTATCATTGATGAATGGGGATATTTTCTTCCGTGATTCCAAGAAAAGGAAGAAGACAATCCGGCACACCATGTAATTAAATTTCATCAATACATGGCTCAGTTGAGCATACATCATGAAGATGTATTGATGAAAATGTTTATGTATTCATTAGATGGTTGTGCAAGACAATGGTACAGAACTCTTCCTACTTCTATTATTTCCTCTTTGAAATATTTTCATGATGCCTTTTATTCATATTGTAAGAGGATTTACCCAGCTGAGTGTCTTTTTGAGCATTGCTGTAGGGGATATGCATTATATATCTAGGGTTTAGAGGCAGATTCTTCCAGTAGTAAAGATGAAGCCGGTGGTTATGCTATGAAGAAGGAAGAAGATTTATTATCTTCCTCTAATTCTATTTTACAACAAGAAATTTTTCAAAATTATGATATTAAAGTTGATGATAGCATCATAGAACAGAAATCTTTATCTTTAGAAATCGATCAGAATGCCCCATTTTATGATGAAGACATTGAAGTTCTAGATTGGGATCAGCATCAACTGATTCACTCTAATGATATGCCAATATATGATGAGTATTCAAATGAAAAAGAGCAGATCCCTACATCACCTTTTGTTGATTTGAGGAGCAGTCAACAGATGTATGACAACTATGAATCAAATTTTGATAAGGAACAACATTGTGTGAAAATCAATCATCCTAAATCTATAGAAAACATTGAGCAGCCATATTTGCAATCCAGTAGGCCTTCATTCATCATGTTTCAAACTGGATTTGTAGAAAATATCAAACAACCTATGATTAGCAAAAAAATCAAGTTGCAGCCATGTTTAGATTTGCAGGTAGCTGAAAGTGGCAGCCATTATGAGGAAGAGGATATACAGAGATATTTTGATCTTCAGCAAGAGGTATTTCTGTATAGATTCATTGATCCATTTGTTGATTGTATGGAGTCTTTGAGCAGCTCAAATGTCAGATTGTTTTTTTCAAATGAAGGTTGGCTTTTCTCTTCTTTTGAAATGAATTTTGATATTCCATGGGCTCCTTTATTCATCATCTCCAGATCAAAATTTTTACCAGTTAGTCAAATATTTGTATGGCTTCATTGGAAGCATGATTTTACCTAATCAAAAGAAAGCAGATGAGTAGATTGGGAGCTGTAAATAAATAAAGCTTGATGCTTCAAGCAGTTCCTTAAGTTTGTAATATGAGCAGTTTGAATTTGCAGTTTGTTTTTGCAGTATAAGATGAGCAGGTTTCCAAAGATTGAAATAGGTTAGGACTAAGATAAAAAGACTGCAGCCCAATGGAAACAAGGCACTGGTATTTCTTATTTTCAAAGCAGTGAATGGCAGGACAGGGTGTAGTTATCAGAGATGGTTTCTTTGGAAAGGCATAGGTCTACTTGTTCTCGACAGCTCACAGGGAGCATGACATCCCCAGACAAAGCTAGATGTTATCATCAGATCTAATCCAACAAAATTTCAATTTCTGGCAACATCCAAATGTCAAAGTGACCACTCCAGTTTCAATTTGAATACCGAGATTAGATAGAAAATCAATTATGATGGCACTCATGTGGAAGAAAAGTTTACAATTTGTGTGTTTTGATAAATTGGTTTTGATTGCATCCCATGTATTCTCCATGAGAGTATATATCCCTTAACCTCTCTAGGGTGAAGAATCTTCGTTGGTTTTGGAGCAAAACGGTTGTTACCTGCATAGAATTACATAAGTAATGGGTTCGATAGATACTGCTAGAGCAGAACTTGCTCTCCTTGTCTTGTATTTGAACAAAATAGAAGCCAGAGATAAAATCTGCAGAGCTATTCAATATGGCTCAAATTTCATCAGCAATGGTGAGCCTGGCATAGCACAAAATGTTGACAAGTCCACAAGTCTGGCCCAAAAGTTTTTCGGCTTTTCAAGTTCATGAATGATCTACATGCACTTCTTACACCACAGCCAAAGTCAACTCCACTTCCTCTTGTTTTTCTTGGGAAGTCTAATCTTTAATGATTATGTGATTTTCCTATATCTTTAATTTCATAGCAGCCTAGTTTTTATCTTGATTTCATTGAATTATATTTTTGAAAAATATTTCTTTAAGCTTGAACCCCTGTAGTCTAGGTTCAACTTTAGGGATAACATGTACCATGTCAATGAAAGAGTTAAGCAGCGAATTTCAAAGTCTGTTAAGGTATGTACCTTACATAATTGATGAAAAGCCTAAAATAGAAATATTTTTAAGTTGTCTGCCCATTAGCTTCAAAGATAGGATTGAGTTTGATAACCTGAGACTCTTGAGGAAGCTATGAGAAAAGCATATTTTTGTTATGAACAGAGTAAGAAAAGAGAAATTTTACCTAATTGGAAGACTAAGAAGACAAGTCACTTTGACTAGAAGAGAAGAGTGTTTAAGTCAAATAAGAGTTTTTGGAGTAAATATCAGAATTTCTCCAAGAATAAATATCAGAGAACTGATTTTAAAAATCAAGCACCACAGAATACTACAGCACCAAGAGGCATGGATATGCCTAATAACTTTGTTAAAAATAATGAACAAAAGGAACCTGTTAAATGCTAAGAATGTCTATGACTGCATTATTCCAAGTGCAGTCCGAATAGGAAGTTAAACTTTAGCAATGTGCACACTATCGAGGAAGAGGAAACAGGTGGGGATGTGGCAAATGAGATGACCATAATAAATGCATCTCTGGCGAACCGACAGGAGGACCACCAGACTTCCATGGTGGAAGTGCAAGGTATGATACAAAACCATTATGTTTCCATTTTGATTGATCCAGGTGCTAGTTTTAGCTATATATCTTCTAGCATAGTGGAAAAGTGCAACTTATCTTTAAAAATGTTTGAAAAATCTTGGTTGGTCTAGTTAGCTATAGGAACTAAAAGAAAGGTGGTAAATTATGTTGAAAATTGTAATTTGCTTATGAGTCAGTTTGAAACTCGGGTCAAGTTAAATGTGTTACCATTAGGATCTTATGATGTTCTAATAGGAATGGATTGGCTGGAAAAACACCAAGTGATTTTAAACCGTTTTCAAAAAGATTTTACTTGTTTAAATACTGAAGGAGAAAGAATTACTTTCATGGAAATACCTAGGAAAATATTTGTTAGACAAATCTCAACCTTACAGATTAAAAAGGTTGTAAGAAAGGGCTGTAAATTATTTTTTGTACACATAATAAATAATGAAGAAAATAGGGGATGGTTGGGATGATGTATGTGGCTTCTCCATTTAGGGCTTTGGCCTAATTCCTTCATTGGATTCCTACTTGTCTGGACCTGCAGATATCCCCTCGACAGTCGCTGCATGCCCGTTTGGATCTACTCTTGCGAATCTCCCCTCACTGGTGTTCGCTCCAGGGTCTAGCTCCCCTTGCCAGTGGAGCTCTCGACATGTTCTGCTCCCATTTTCTCTAACTTTCTATCCCTCAAAAATGAATCCTGTCTTATATGCTAGTGTTTTTTCCCCTCATGTGGCCTCCTTCAGCGAGATGGTTAAGTGCAACCTTGGTTCCAGTCCTCCTCTGCTCGTGGTGCATGAATCCCCTACTCTCACCATTTTGGTCATTCAAGTAGATTTGGATCACGCTGAGCACTACAGTTCTCAAGATTTAGTTGCACATTTAATGGTATTTGGCCCCGGTTATCAGATCTACACTCTTGGGTCTCCTTTGAATGGTTCCCTCTCTTAGGAGAGGGAGCCTCATCTTCCCCTATGAAAAATGGTTTTTTGTAGTAATATTTGTTTCTACAAAAGATAAGGAACATATAATTAGATATGGTTCATGGTTCTGGGGTAGGTCAAGTCTATCCATGCAACCATGGTCCCTACAACATTTATATATTTGGCTCCGGTATGGGTTAGGCTCCCAAATATTCCTCTACACTTTTGGGGACTCACCTCTCTGCAATCCATCGGGAATGCCCTCAAAAAATTTCATAGTATAAATCAAGAAATGAATACTGCCTTCACCACCTATGCTCGGATTTGTGTGGAAATAAATTTAAGTAAATGGTTTCAAGCAAAAATCATCCTGCAAGGTAAGGGATATTCATGGACTCAAAAGTTAGTTTATGAGAAAATCCATTTCAAATGTAGAGCATGTTATGAGAAAGGGCATTTAGCCCTCAATTGCAAAAAATTCTTGAAGAAAAATAAATAAATGAAAACCCACCGAAATCCTACCTGGTGGATCGGTGCAAATCCTAAAAACCAGCAAATATGAAAGGACCCAAATCTTTCGGAAGAAATTATAGCAGATGAAAACAATAGTAAACCATCTCATATTTCAAAAGAAATACCAGTGGATGAAAATAATAGTGAACCATATCAACAAACTGAGCAACCTCCCCCTGCCCAAGAAACTGTTGAGCCTCCAAAATCGCCTACTACTACAAGTTAGGAAGATCAAGCAGAAGAAGAAGATTCACAAGATTCATATTTAGACATCCAAGCAGTTATTAAAGACCAAGAAAAAGCCAAAGAATGGACGAAAGTCTCAAAAAGGAAGAATCCTTTTCAATCCAAGAAGCCAATAAATACACGAAGTCATACTCGCACCATGAAGAGCTCCCAACTTAATTTTTTATAGACAATAGTAAGATCAGTCTTTTGTGTTTTTTGGTAGCTATCTCCAAATGACAGTTTTGAACTATGTAGATTTATTTTCAGTGGTAACACCACTACTTGATTAATACAAATCATAATCGTTCTTGTCTAAAACAAATAATGAGAAAATCGGTAAATAAGAAAAACCAAGATTTGAGGATATTTCGATCCTGCAAGATTTCATGGATGTATTCCTGAAAGAAATTCTAGGATTACCTCCCAAGAGAGATCTAGATTTTACAATTGAATTACTACCAGGAGCGGTCCCTAATTCAAAGGCTCCATATCAAATGAACATCTTGGAGGTGAACAAATTAAAATTACAATTACAAGAATTAATAGACAAACATTATGTAAGACCAAGTGTATCCCCTTGTGGAGCATCGGTCCTTTTTTTTAAAACGAAAGACGGTAGTTTACATCTATGTATAGACTACCATTAACTTAATAAAATGACAATTAAGAATGTGTATCGTCTACCCCGCATTGATGATATGTTTGATCAGATACACAGAGCGACGATATTTTCTAAGATAGACTTGAGATCTGGATATCATCAAGTCAGAATTAAAGATGAAGACATATTTAAAACTGCTTTCAGAACTAGATATGGACACTACGAATTTGTGGTTATGCCCTTCGGGATAATTAATGCACCAGAAACCTTCATGTGCTTAATGAATAGTTTCCTAAGTAAGTACTTACACAAAAAAAAAATTTCTTTATAGATGACATATTAATCTATTCTAAAACAAAATAAGAGAACGATGAACAATTGCAGATAATACTGGAAGTTTTTAGAGAACATCGGATTTATGCTAAGTACAATAAATGTGAATTTTATAAATATAAGATACAATATTTAGGGTACTTAATATCCGGAGAAGGGATGTCGGTAGACCCAGATAAGATAAAATCAATAATTGATTGGCATGTTCCTAAGGACTTAACTGATGTATGATCCTTTATGGGAATAACAAGTTATTACAGAAAATTTATTGAAGGATTTTCGAAAATTGCAAATCCTATAACATCATTACAGAAAAAAAGGTAAGAAATTTGTTTGGGGTCATAAATGTGAAGACAGTTTTAATAAACTAAAAGGATTAGTAACCATTGCACCCATTCCAAAAATAGTAGATCCAAACAAAGAATTCACGGTATGCACTGATGCATGCAACGAAGGTTTGGGTGGATTACTAACACAAGAAGGTCATGCAATTGCATACAAATCAAGAAAGTTAAAAACTCGCGAAAATAATTACACAAATTAGGAATTATAGTTGGTTGCCATAATCCATGCTTTAAAAATGTGGCGCCATCACTTAATAGGTAAAAAAAATTTGCTAATGTCTGATAACATAAGCCTAAGATAAATGTTTGATCAGCAAAATATAAATGCGAGGCAAGATAGATGACTATATTTCCTTAGCGAGTATGATTTTGAAATCAAACACATTAAAAGGGAAAGAAAATAAAGTGGTCAATGCCTTTAGCAGAAATGCAGTAACAAGTTTTGTAGCTGCCATTAGCAGTTATAAAACTGATTTAGAAGATGAATTGGAAAAAGGAATAAGGTTGGACCCAGAATACCAGAGTTTAAAATAAAAGGTAACTCGGAATGTATCTAAAAATATAATTGCATATTACAGTTTTAATGAAAAAGGTCTAATACTGTATAAAAATAGACTTTATGTGCCAAATATACCGGAAGTTAAACTATTGATTTTGAATGAAGTACACCAAAATCCTTATTCTGGACATCCGGGGTATCAAAAGATGATAACCATGTTGAGAAAAGAGTACTTTTGGCCTAATATGAAAAATGAAGTTGTTGTATTTTTAGCTAGGTGTATAGAATGTCAGCAAGTTAAAGTTGACCATCAACACCCAGCAGCTCCTTTACCACCAATACCAATTCCTAATTGGAGATGAAAAGTCATCATTCTTGACTTTGTAGCTGGCTTACCTAAAAAATAGAAACAAAATGATTCAATAATGGTAGTTGTGGATAAACTAAGTAAGGAAACACACTTTATACCTATTAAAACAACTTATAAAGATGCTAATATTGCTGACATTTTTATGAAAATGATTCTTTCATTTGCATGGAATTCCAAAGGTAATAATTTCTGACAGAGATCCTAAATTTACTGGTAATTTTTGGAAAAATTTATTGAAAGGATTAGATACTAAATTGAATTTCAGTACTTCTTACCATTCACAAACGGATGGACAAATAGAAAGAGTCAATCAAGTAATAGAAGATATGTTACGAATGTATTTTAGAGAGTATCCCAAGAAGTGGGAAGACTATTTGCACTTGGTTGAATTTGTTTATAATAACCATTATAAAGGTTCATCAAAGCTTAGTCCTTTTGAAATATTATATGGTACAAAGTGTAACACTCCTATTACATGGAATAATCCAGTAGATAGATTGATGTTAAGACCTAACATGTTAAAATAACTTGACCTAACAATGAAACAGGTACAAATCAATTTGAAAATTGCTCAGGAGAGACAAAAGAGTCATGTCGACCTTAAAATAAATCCGAAGGAATTCCAAGTAGGTGAGCATGTGTTTGTTAAGGTGAAACCCAGAAAGAGCTCCTTTAAACTAGGGATATGTGCTAAATTAGCACCCAGGTATTGCGGACCATTTGAAATATTGGAAAGAGTGGGGTGAGTGGAATATCAATTAGCTTTGCCACCAAATCTTATAGTACATAATGTTTTTCACATTTTTATTTTGAAGAAATATGTACATGATGCTACTCATGTGATCGAGTGGAATGTGATTCAAGTAGAACCATAAGGATATTTTTTGGTGGAACCGGACTGTATTCTCGACAGGAGGGAAATTTTTCTCTAGAATCACATCATTGGATGGGTAATCGTGTAATGGAAACACCTCAGTCCAGATGAAGCGACCTGGGAATTAAAGAGCGATATGTAGGTGGCATATCCAGCACTGCTCCAAGAAGATTCAGAATAACTTAAGCAAGATCAAGGATGATGTTGAGCTTAAGCGGGGATGTTTGTAGCATACCCAGAATTGAAAAATAAATATTTATTATTTATTTCAGAAAAAACATTATGTTAAATTTATTGTAAAGTTTATGACCAAGTGGGTCAAGGATGACTGTAATTGAAGAATTATTTATTTTAATAATTAAATAAAGAAGACACCTACCCAAGAGAGAGTGTTAAATGAGTGTTCACTGACCCACTAGGAGGAAGGAACAACTGTAGAAGGCAGGTCGATAAGTGGTAGCACCTGCATTTCACTTTCTAGATGTTGCAGGAGCATAATCCCTAAAAACGTGGTCATGTTCCCTGAGAGAGGGAACTGAGATAGTGGCTCATTTAATTCCAAAACTGAACCAGAGACCTAGGAAATATTATATAAACCATCAAATTGAGCAAGAGGCTCACCACTCATTCTAATTTCAAAGTGAATGAGCCTTTTGACTATTGCAAACTAAGAATCCAGGCACATAAGGAATTTGATGAGGGGATAGCTAAAGTGATTTGTTGAGATAAGTTTGCTACCGATTTCTAAGTTGCAGCAAGGTTGTTGTGTGTGCTACTTTCAGAGATCTTCATCCTAGTGGTTGAGTGAAAAGGCTTGGGGTTCTACGCAAGTAATCTTTGGTTGCTTCAGGAAAATATTGGGTGGAACAGTCTCCCATGGGTGTTTGTCCCCTTTCTGCATTCTATCCAGGTTCAACTGTTATTTAATTTATAAATATGTACTTTCAATTGGAATATGCTGACGAACTAAAATTAGAATGATTGGATATATATTGTAATCTCTTTATTTGGAAGTTGTTAGGAAAACTAAATTTATTGGTATTCAATTGAAAGGATAGATCCACTAGTTTAGTATTTTCTGTAAAGGTATTTCATAACCTAAATGATGTTATTTTTGTATCAGTTTTAGATTATTTCTGCAGGTATTACAAACTAGTAAAATGTTAGTAATAATGATATAGACTCTATAGACTAAGTTTAGAATCAAGTAAACAAAAACACAGAGACCTACTATAACATAGATGTATATAATTATGAGAATCTAAGTATAATTATATAGAAATCTACTTAAGAACGGAACTCTGTTACAACATTGTAAACTAATTAGGGTTGAACCCTAAATTAAGATTTATACATTATTAATCTTAACTAGAAACTCATAAGACATCTAAATGTTCAGATCCAAGTTTTCTTCTTAATACCTTCTATTTTACAATAATATTTCTAGGGTAGGGTCTTATCTCCTTAAAACAAACTCTAGAACTAACTTAGAATAACCAGGGTTTCAAATAAAAGTAATAACTAAGCTAGTTTTCACAATAGTCCTTTATAAGGGCATCTTAAGCCCAGTCTCTTAACTATTAATTGTTTAAATAACACCAATTCAATATTATTGACATACCGTAGCACTGGTTACAAGCTTCAGGCCAGGCTGGTGTTGTTATATGTGTTGGTTTATTGGTCAATACTGAGAGAGGGGGTGAATCAGTATTGTTAACTTTTTACTATTTTAATAACTTTTAAATCTATCATTAGGAACACATAACAACAAGAATACAGAGGACACAATTTTAACATGGAATCCCAATAGGGTAAACCACCAATACCTCCTATTACTGCAAAATTGTTATTTATAAATACTTTTGCCTGTTTCTACAGACAAGGATGGTATTACACCCCTTTTACCAATACCAATTGGAAGGAGGCTACGACCCCCTATTTTATCAGCTACGACTGAAAGGATGCTACAACATCATATTTACTAATGTCAATTGGAAGGATGCTATGACCCCCTATTTTATCAGATATGACTGAAAGTATGCTTGTTATACCTAAATCCTGTCACCATCATGTGATGAGACCCTTAACTTCCATGTTTTCCCTTACTCCCAACACTTGGAGTGGAAACTTGCTCTTTTTGTCAATTCTACTTGAAAAAACCTAGCACTGCGCTTACCCTATGGCTGATGAGCATTACTTTTCTCAGCACCACCTGTATCCTATTATAGAGAAGCAGTGCCACCACCTATGGTCTTTGGTATTAAAGCGGTTCTCATATAAACCGCTCTTTCATAAGGGAACAAAAGCTATACCCTGGGTGAAATGGAAAAAAGAGAAGTTTCTTAAGGCTTCTAGAACTTGAGCCTCATGTCCTCCCTTATTCCTATCATTATGGGTTAGTTTGAGCTCAAGATCCCCCATGGTAGGATCTTGGAGCCACCTCACCCGCAATTCTCTCAACTATTCCTATCCATTGAGCCTTATAAATACAAGCTCATATCCATAGTTGAGGGGGGAGAAATATAGAGGTATTGTTATGCTGTTGGATTGACTACCTATTCTAAATCATTGGAGAGCATAAAGAGCAAAGTTGGAGCTTATGGGGATGAAGTGTTTGTCTCGTGGAGGGGCTTGTCGACACTAAGGCAATAGTTGTAAGCTTCTCCATACATTCTTAATGCAAAGCTGATTTCCGTCCCACATTACTATTGTTTTGATTTCACATGTATATGTTGCTAGATTCCTTAGTCACTAGCATGGATAAGTAGATGATTTTCTGGTAGCTTTGATGTGCTTGTCTGTTTGATATGTTTATAGGTACACAGGTTCATAATCGAAGCAGTATTCCAGGTGTCTACAACATTCAGGGAAGGTCTTCATCCTTTGTTGTTCACTCATTTGTTCTGGATCTGAACCATTCAGCCTAGAGGAACAACTTCTGTCCACAGAAGGTGCAATATTCTTGATAACAAATATGGCAACTCCGTTGGGGAACAGTGCAAATATTAGTTGATTTGATCTTCCTTAGTCCTTGAACTCTTGTCCGAATCCAGGCTCCATCTCCAACTCTATTCAGCCATATGTGCCATCTGACTTAGTGAATTTTGGTTTGAAACTTTCAGATTTGAACTATTTTGAATTTATATGCTCTTTTTTACTGTCAATTCATCAATTTTTGCCTTGATCTGATCAATTTCTAACTTGATTTTTCGTTCTCCTTGTGTTTTGGATCTATTCAGGTAACCGTACATGTGATGTTGGCAACAAGCGATGCCACCGCCTGAACTCTATTAGTCATAAGCAGTGCCACCTCATGAGTCCTGTTATCAGAAGCAGTGCTCATCCAGAACCGCTCTGTCAAGACCCCTCTAGCGCAATGCCAGGTAGGCCTTGTTCCAGAACTAGTTTTTTATCATTTTTTTGCAAAAAAATGAGTTTGTTTGCTTTCATCCCTACACTATCAGGCTTGTGTGTTAGAATCTGAATGCTCATGGTTGGAAATTCTGTGGTAAAAGTTGGTTTGATTGAAGAATTCAAAAGCTAGATTAGGCTTGTTGATTATTCATTTTCCTCCATGCTTGTTGGTTGTGATTGTGAAAGGAATTTTTTGAAATCTTAGGTTTCAGTTATTTCTCTTTTCATTTCTTTTATAAAGACTGAAAGAAAAATCCTTTAATTAGCATCTTGATTTCATTTTTTTTTTCATAGAGGACTTCTTTTTGCTTTTAAAAAAGAATTTTTTTTTATTGAGATTAGGTCATTACCATTATTGAGAATAAGGCATTGGATCTCTGATTAGCCTCACAAGCTTTCAGGTTCTCAGTGTTATTTTGTCTCTCTTGCATTAGTACTATCTCACCAAAAGAAAAAATAGTGTCATTTTAAGTTAGATCTATCTATGTTTCAAGAAAAATAGAAAAAATAGAGTGCATATGCATGTAGAGTGCTTGTTGTTTTTCTTTTAGGAAAAGAGACTCTTACCCTTTTGATTGCTTTCAAAAAAGAAAAATGAGTTTGGAATGTGTTGCTTGTCTTTGATTTTGATTTGTTCAAAATAGTTGTTTGGGAATTTTTGGTTTTTAATACGAAAATAAAATACTCTCTTTCCCTCCCGTAGGTAGGCATACCATGAACGGTAAAGTGAAATATTTGCATCTACATTCTGCATGGTTTTACTTTTTCTGTCAGAATTTCATGCATTCACCTAACCGTCCACTTTAAAATCAAATAGTATAGGTTAAAATTTACATAGCAATTTGAGTGATAGGCTAGAGACATGTTCGGGCATCGTTAAGCGTAGGAGTTGTCGTTACTCACCCGCATTACATCTCGGGACTCGCGCGGTTCTTCCACATGTTGTTGGTATATCAAACGGCCTTTCACGTACCCTTGAGGTATATATAAATGTACTTCATGTACTCGATTGTATATAGGAAGGCCCCTTATGAACGGTTATGCATTAGACAGCACTACTACCGATTTGAGCTCCCACGTACCTTGCGTATATCGGGAGACCCCACTAGGATACCTTATCTATCTGAGAAAATCCCTTTGGTCGTCTTGCTTGGATCCATACACTGAAAAAAAGAATTCGGGGAGATTACTACTCACGTACCCTTGAGGTATATCATGAGTGGCACCTTCTTGAAAATACTAGTGAGAGACCTGACTATCTGAACTCCTCCTGTCATTTAATTTTGCTTGTTTGGCCTATAGCTTGAGTAGGGAATTTTTGGTGTGTGTTCTAGTTTTGAGACACTAGGTTAGATAGGAACTGTACAAACTGGCTGAGCTAAGACAGTCCAGAATAGTACAGGGCTTTCCACCTTATTTTATTCCTGTTTTAGGAGAAAATCCTATGGAAGCTATCGACCAAAAAGCTGCTACCAAGTCCCAAGTGGGAGAAAATGTGGTTGCAGAAATGGAGTTCCATATCCTTCACACTTGCCTCCCTTGGTCCAACAACCTTGTTGGGGTAATACTTCATTCCATTCTCCCATAGAAGGTCATGTTGATGATACTACTCGTCTAGATTATGGTCCCAATGCTCCATTTTGGGATACCTCTATAGGACAAGCCATTGCCTCATTTGGCACTTGTTTAAACTTTTCTGAAGAAGTTTCACCAAATGAAGAAGAACATAGACAATACTAGGCAGCTATTCTCCATGCACAAGAAATTGAGAAGAAAATAGATAACATATTGGGCACACCACCATCGCGTTCCGCAGCTGTCCTGTGGGATATCATTCACTTGCCGATTCTATGAGACCCATTGAACCAATTCTAGATTGCACTGTGACTCCACATAATCTAGGTCAAACTACCAACCCCACCACCTCCCATATTATGTATGTTCCCAATCCTCTTGGGTCTTCCGCACCTGGGGCTCAACCTTCAATTCATGTTTCATCAATACCTTCTAGTGGCGGGGGGAAACCCTCGACACAACCTACGTTATTTGTCACCAAAATTGTACCTAGTCATGGACAGACCTCTAGTATAGAGAAATATATAGTTTATGTCCCTCCTACCCACACAAATGTGGTTAACACCCCATCCAATTTAGGTCATCCCTTGGGGGCACAACCTGTAACCAATAAAACCTCTTGGGGGTATGGTTACACAGCAAATCAAGTACATGTAGGAAACATTAATTATCAACCCAAGCCTATAGGAATGCCTTATGCTAGAATTCCATATCCTAATAATACTCTCATGCCATGGGGGAAACCTAACTGGTCCTACATGCCAGCTATGGGGGGGATACCTATACATACTGTGGGGGGTACCGAAGGACCACCTTATGGAGGTCCTCCCCCTGGGGGGCCTAACGATCCTAGAGGACCCGGTGGCTTTCCTCCTTATGGTCCTAGTGGTCTTGGGGGGCCTGGTGGCTTCCCTCCTAATGGTCCCAGAGGGTGTAGTGGCCATCCTCCTAGTGGTTCCTAAGGCTCCAGATATTTACCTCTCGGGGGTCCCTAAGGGTCTAGTGGTCCTCCTCCCGAAGACCCTGGTGGTCCTAATGGTCCTGATCCCAGAAATCAACCCCCTACGGGAGGATCTTTCGATAGTTCTTCATCCCAACAACCTGTCTATCAGTCTACTTATGGTCCTACTGGTACTTATATGCCATATCAATATTACCATTATGTGCAACCTAATAGTCAGTTACCTTTCCTAGCAACCTTGTACTTGCCTGATTTGTCCAAGTTGATTAATGATCCCATTCGACATAACCCCTCGTGGCCTCCCATTCTGGTAAATTTACCATAGGACATTCCAAAATTCGATGGGAAGCAGGGATATGACCTGAAAAACCATGTCATGACATTCCATTTGTGGTGTTCTTCAAACTCCCTTATGGACGATTCAGTTCGTTTAAGACTCTTTCAGCGAACTTTGACCGGTACAGTCGTGAAATGGTACATTGAACTTTCACAACATTCGTTTATGGATTTTGGCTCATTGGAAACTGTATTTCTTGTGTATTTTTAGCTTCCTATCCGTTATGAAATGGGCACCGATCTCTTAACTTATTTTCGACAGAATACCTCCACCCACATATCCGATCATATCCATCAGTGGAGAAGGCGGAGAAGACTTATTAAGGCTCCTATCCTGGATCAGTTGTTAGCTTATTGGTTTACTAAATCTTTGTTGCCTCCAATTACCCTAGATGTTGCTATGGGCAGTGCCATTACTGAAGAGAAAGCCATTAGTCGAGCCTAATATCTGGACTTGGTCTATTCCCAGTCCGAAACTTTGTATGACTTGATCCCTTAAGCTCCTTGCCCAAGCACCGATCCTGCAAAGCCACCAATAGAAACCCCTGTTGATGAGATTGTTGGTTCAATCCAGTCCCCATCAGCAGCAAAACCTACCAAGCATCCCCAAAATTCTACCCCTAATCCTTCAACTCACAAGGTTTCCACCGAGGTCAATTCCATTCAGAGTATTCAAACGCTTGGCAACAATAAAAAGAAAGGTAAAGCTAAAAACAAAAAACCTGGAAACCAACAGGAGAATCCAAAACCAACCACCAATGAAAATGATAAAGGGAAAGTAAAAGAAAAATATCCATGTCTACTATGCGAAGGTGACCATTTCACAAAAGAGTGTCCTCGTCGGGACAAAATCACCCAATTTTCTAAAACTAATCCCACACCCACAGTTCTCATGGATCCTTTTCCCTCTCAACAACAACTGATAGACCATATCTCTAATCAGGGAAACTCTAGTTCTTCAAAGGAAATTCGCATGATTTCCTCATATACTATTAGTTTGCAAACTCGAATTCAGAATTATGACAAACCCGCAGACAAGAAAGAAGACAATTCTTCTTTAGGAAAAGCTCCCTCTACTGGTTCTCCTGAATCCTCGTCTATTGTTCCCCTAACCATCGAGAAGCCTAATCTCAACATGGTTTTGCATCCACCCAAGAGTACTCTTAGGAAGTTTGTTTTCAACCCTAATTCCCAAGCTACTCAATTTTATAATGTAGTTGAAGACCTTGCTCAGGCACCATGTGCAATGTCTACCTTGGAAGTGCTCCAAAGTTGTCCTACACAACTCAAAAACTTGTTAACTGTGTTATGAGCTTTAGACTTGGATAATACTACTTTGATTCATTTCAATGTCGAGAACTATAAGTCTAGACTACCTCACAAACTTGCTTTCCAAATCATAACGAAAGTAGTCAGAAAGAAGGTCTTTAGAACTTTCTTAAATGAAGGAGCTTAAACTTTGGTTTTGTCCCTGTCTTATTGGAAAGTTATTGGCTCTCCCAAGCTTGGAACATCACCTATGACTCTGAAATCCTTTGATGGACAAGGTTTCCAGCCCCATGGTCTCATACTAGCCCTTTCAGTCGAGCTTGGGGACAAATTTGTTTATATTCAAGTAGAAGTGGTAGATGCCCCATTAGATTACAACCTCCTTCTAGGAAGAAATTGGTTTTTCGCCATGACTGCTGTCACTTTGATGGTATTTGTTGGGGCGCGCACCCTAACGGTCCTTAAGGAAAATATCTGCGCAGGACAAAGGAGTTGTAAGTGGAGGTTGACTCAAAATAGTCTTAGGGGTGTTGGGGGTTGAGTCAAAGTTCTCTATTGTAATAAACCCACGGTTTAAGACCAGGGTTTAGGGTTTTGGGTGCCCATGGTTTGAAGCCATGGTTTTGTAATAGAGCGATGTATAAATAGGCATTTTTGTAAATAATAAAAGTTAGGATTTTTTATGTAAAGAAGGTTAAGGTGAAGCTAAGGCTATTGTGTAAAGAAAGGTTAAGTCCCAGCTATGTGCGTAGACGACCTCTGCAGCTGTGTGCACAGAGGGTTTTTGTAAAAGGTTAAGGGAAATCTGCAGCTGTGTGCGCAGACGTCCGCTACTGTGTGTGTGGCTTAGAAACTGAAGAGATCTGCAGCTGAGTGCACAGATCAGAACTGATATTTTGAAGAAAGTTGAAATAAAACACAGTTCTGTGGACGTAGCCCCTACACTGGGGGTGAACCATGTTATATCTGGTGTTGTGGTTCTTGTGCTGTTTCTATTTCTGTTTGTTTTCACACATTAATAACTGTATAAATATGATAAGTAAGATCATTATGAATAAATAGCTTCGCTTTGAATTCCCTGTAGTGGGTTGAGCAAGTCACTGTATGTTTATTTATCTGCGAAGTTATTTAGATATAAGTGTCGGAGCTCTGTGTTTATTGATTATAAGTTGTTAAAGGACAAGGTACAGTAATCTCCTTCTCTGCTTGCAGAAACCTGATTCTGCGGCACCCCATAGCTGTTTCGGGTGAGACTGCAACCTGTTCACAGGTTGTTGCTGAAAGGGCCAACACTGTGGGTCTTTTGTTGGTGCGACGTGAAAGGATTAAACCCGGGTCTGCCCTATTTCCCAACAAAGTGGTTCCATTGCGCGGACTTGAACCCGGGTCTCTCGGGTGAGAGCCGAGTATCCTAACCAACTAGACTACAACGGACCCTTGAGGCCTTTGTGATGGAGTTCACCATCGACACGAGCACTTCCTTTAGTGAAGCCGAGCGACGATTTTTCCAAGGACCACGAGGTAAGATTTTGAATTTATTTAGCTTAAGAATTAAAATGTTATTGGCTGAAAAGGGAATACTGCTATTTGAATCAGACTGTTAGATTTTGTGTTACTGACATATGTTTGCAAGTGACAACACCCTCGCTGCGCAAATTAGTTTTCCGCTAAGTGGAAAAGGGTATAAGAGAGATTTTGAGTCCTACTCCTTAGGCCAGGATACCGCGCCGTCCCCTATAAATTCTGAAGCATCAGACCCGGACGAAAACCCTTCCCTTGGGAACCATCCGATCACCCCGCTGCGCAGTTCCGCTACCCGTGAAACTCTGTCACAGTCTGCCAATCCACTTAGCCCGAATATCCCTGCCGCCGGCCAGTCTACCCCAGTAAACCCCCCCCCAACTCCTTGTCCTCCTCCAAACCCTCCCAGATCCACCATGGCCCACCTGGCTGATGATATTAAGCTCCTTGTTTTCAAAGGAACTGGGTCAGAGGATCCAGAACAGTTCTGGTTTTTATGTGAGGCAGTATGGAATGCTAAAAAGATTACAGACCCCGCTGTGAGAAGTGCATAGCTCATCACTTCTTTCAGGGACCGGGCTTTGACCTGGTTCATGAAATTCTCTAGTACCCAGAGTCCTACTTTAGATGAGATCCAGGAAGCTATAATCAAAGAATTTAAGAAGCCCAAATTAGAATCGCAGCCTATCACCGAACTTAAACAGATTCAGCAGTGGCACGACGAATCAGTGTGGGACTTTGACCAGAGATTCAAATTTCTACTGGACCAAGTCAGCTTCACCGTTAGTCTTGCGCAGCATAAGGAATGGTTTATTGCAGAATTATTACCACATATCCAAACCCCACTCATGCAACAGAAGGTTGCTGACCAGCAAGAGGCTCTGGAAATCGCAATGAAGCTTGAGACCGCCCCTGTAGATGATCACTCTGGTATTGCACAAATCCAGGCGCAATTGGCAGCGATGGCTCTGGAGCTTCGTGATATGAAGAAAGCAAAACCCGATTGCAAAGAGGTTTGGTGCACGCAATGTCAAGTCGAAGGCCACGACAAGGAATGGTGCCCTCTGGTAAGCCAGTACCTGAATACTGGTGCGCCAAACCCATTCCCACCACAACTACTATATTGTGAGCTCTGCAGAACAACAGGTCAGCATTGCCCTGAGAATTGTAACCTCCTGCAAAGGTATGGACAAGGACCTAAGAACCCCCACTATAACTTCTGTAAGTCTGTAGGACATAATGAAGATGAGTGTCGCACCTATGATGCTTACCGAGTACACAATGAAGGACCAAGCAATGATGGCTACGGTTACCGGGGTGGTACCTCCGGTTGAGGCACTTCTGGTGGCCATGGTTGTATGGCTGGCAGAGGCAGAGGCCAGTTGGTGTGTTACAAATGTAACCAAGCTGGGCACCTAGCTCGGGACTGTCGTAACCCCACTACGACATGTCGGTATTGCCGCGCAGTAGATCATGTGATTGAGCAGTGCCCCCACCTGATAACCAAGATTCAGGCATGACATAGTACTCCTACTACGAACATCCAGATGATTTCCGTTGAACCCAGACCTGCAACAGCAATCAATGTTGTTACACGGAGTGGAGCTACGACGAACAAGCCAAATATGGAAAAATGGCCTACCGAAGCTTGGGTTTGTAAGGCTCCTGAGAAAATTCCAGCATTTGATATTGCAAGAGAAAAAGAGACATTTATGGAAGTCAAGAAAGATTTTACTAGCCCTAGCACATATGTCACACCGACGTAACATCATCAACTACCGTCGCAGCCCCAAGAAGCTTCGTTGGATAAAGAAGGTACACTCTCCTCCTTTTTACAAAGTTGCCTCAAGCTTTTACGAAACTAGGATGCTTTGAATGAGCTACAGAAAGTCGTTGCCTCTTGCGGACCTCCACAAAGCTATGGTCGAGATAAATCCCTTCAGAAAATCAGTAGAACTGGCAGGGAAATGCGCTTGAATGCTCAGATAGGAGCATATGACATGATTGATGTTATTTTGGATTTAGGATCCGATGTAAATTTGTTAACCAAACAAACCTGGGAACAAATGGGAAAATCTGCCCTCACCTGGTCCCCTATTCAGTTGAGGTTAGCTAACCAACAAAGGATTGTGCCCCTAGGAAGATTCTTGAGTGTCCAAATAGATATTGATGGGGTCCGTACTCTCGCGGACTTTGAAGTGATTGAGATCATTGATGACAGCAATCCCTATCCCGCCTTGTTAGGAATAGAATGGGCGATGGAAAATGCTGTAGTCATTAACCTAAAAAAGAGATAGATGACCTTCGAAGGGACAGACTTGAGAGTCATCCTACCCTTGGACCCCTCACAAGGA
Organism: Pseudotsuga menziesii; assembly: GCA_001517045.1. Classification (NCBI taxonomy): domain Eukaryota; kingdom Viridiplantae; phylum Streptophyta; class Pinopsida; order Pinales; family Pinaceae; genus Pseudotsuga; species Pseudotsuga menziesii. The sequence goes on from LPNX010107119.1 coordinate 119,177, forward strand.
GAAAGTTATACAGAACCACTACGGGACGAAGATCAGAATGATTCGGAGACCATCTACAATATTACCGCGCAGGAAGAAGCTTATGAGGGCCCTCCTGCTGTGGGTTGGGAGTCTGGTAGCTCCTGTATGACCGACTCTGAGGACGACTTAGAAAGTTGGTAGAACCAATTATATGAGCTCCATGAGCATAGAAGTACCAGACCTACTAAATCCCTCAGATGGATCAGTTCACAACCAAGCGCTCTACCTACTTTTGATGGTTCGACAAACCCTGACCCGTTTATCGTACAATTCTCAGGCCAGATACCTGAGTCACAGAAAATGACCTCTCTGGAGTCAGCACTCAGAGTCACAGTAGCCAGATGGTGGAAGAGCCATAAGCCACAGATTTCGAGCTGGGAAGACTGTCAGAGGCTCCTTCGCCTGAGATTTAAGGACCATCCTGAGGAGGTGCGAAGCAAGTTTGATGAAAAATCTAGTCCCCAAGAACATTTGGCAAAATGCTATGAGGCGTGGAAATATGTACCTCAGGACGAATGGGCACATAGATTCGTCCATACACTGGAACCGATAGCTAAGCACTGGTAGGAGGATGCTGAGCTCCACCTAGATACTGTAAGTTGGGACTGTCTTGCCCATAGTTTTATACATAATTTTTCTACTAATGATGTCTACCCAGCTCTAGATGCAGCTATCAGGATACTCCATACCAAGGTTTTTGATGACTGAGAACTCGTAGAACATCGACCTGATTGGACAGCGCAGGAGGCCCATGCAATCGAATGTGATAACTTCGCCATTGAGGAGGATGAGGACCCGCGTAATATCGCTATCCCTGAGTCAGAAGGATGTTGCGTTGTGCATGGACCAGCAGTCGAATCCCCGGAAGTGACTCAGCCCCTAAAGACGCGCACAGTTAACATTGGATCCGAAGAATAGCCTAAGTTGGCTACCATTGGCGACTATTGGGATGATGAGATGGTCAGCAAGGTAACCCAACTCCTCCATGAGTACCAGGACCTATTTCCGACGAATTTCTCCGAAATGAAAGGTATCCTGGGGGATATCGGCGTCATGAAGATCCCTTTGAAACCTGATGCGAAGCCTGTGAAGCAACGTCCTTATAGATTGAATACGAAGTATAAAGATAAGGTTAAGGTGGAGCTGGAGAAGATGCTTGCTGCAGGAATAATCGAGCCAGTTGAGGAATCTGAGTGGGTCAGCCCTATGGTGGTGCAGGAGAGGAAGACTAAGGGAGAAATCCAAATCTGCGTCGACCTAAGGAAATTAAATGATGCCTGTCTACATGATCCCTTTCCTACCCCCTTTACAGATGAAGTGCTCGACAATGTTGGAGGTCAAGAAGTCTACTCTTTTACTAATGGGTTTTTTGGCTACCATCAGATCCGAATTGCTCCAGAAGACCGACATAAGACAACCTTTGCTACCGAAATGGGATCCTTTCAGTATACTGTTATGCCCTTTGGGATGAAGAATAAACCTGCTATATTTTCTAGAGTCGTCATCTCTGCGTTTAAGGAATATATACATAAATTCTTAGAAGTTTATTTTGATGATTGGACTATTTTTGGGATAGTAAAAGACCATCTCACTAGTTTGAGACTTACGTTGAACAAGTGTAGACAGCGCCAGATTGCCTTGAATCTAAAAAATTGTATTTTTTGTGCCCCTTTTGGAATTCTGCTTGGTCACGTTGTCTGTAAGCAGGGATTGATGATGGATCCTGCGAAGATAGCTATTATTGTAAACCTCCCACCCCCGAAGTCCATCAAACAACTTCGCACGACACTCGGTCACACTGGTTACTACAGGAAATTCATCCAAGGATATGCTCAGATTACCGCTCCGATGGAAAGGCAGCTGAAGAAAGATATTAAGTTCGAATGGACACCAGAGTGCCAAGCAAGCCTAGATATTTTGAAGGAAAATATGGTCACTGCCCCTATTCTAGTATTTCCTGACTGGAACAAAGAGTTTCATGTGCATGTCGACGCATCCTCCATTGCTCTGGGGGTGGTATTGGCTCAACCAAGTGCAGGTCAGATCGACCACCCTATTTCTTTTGCCAGTAGAAAATTATCCGCCGCAGAGAAAAATTATACTACAACAGAGCGCGAAGGCCTCGCTATGGTGTATGCACTACAGAAGTTTCGACATTATCTGTTATGATCTCATTTTAAGATGTTTACTGATCATTCTTCTTTGAAATATTTCGTTAACAAGCCTGTGCTAGGAGGAAGAATATGCAGATGGCTGATTCTGTTCCAAGAATATGACTTCGAAATCATAGTTAAGCCTGGGAGACTGAACCTAGGACCTGACCACTTGTCGAGGCTCGAGTCGGGCGAAGAACCCACCAGTTTGGATGAGGGCCTCCCTAACGCGCAACTATTTGCCATCCATATAGTCGATGAATACTTCCAGGATATTGCTCAGTATTTGTCTACAGGGTTTCCACCTGCTGAAATGACAACACAACAGAAAAAGCAGCTGGTAGTGCGAGCAGCGGACTTCACCTTAATAGCAAGTCGGCTGTACAAGATGGGACCAGATGAAATACTACGTAGGTGTGTCTTGGAGCATGAAAGGCCACTGATTCTGGCCGAGGCCCATTCTGGAGCAGCAGGAGGTCATTATGCAGGGAAAGCTACTGCACAGAAGATTTTGACAGCTGGCTTATGGTGGCCCACAGTTCACAAGGATGCAAGAGAATATTTCCACAGCTGCGACGTCTATCAGAGGATAGGTAAACCATCCAGGTGGGATGAAATGCCCCTAGTTCCATAGGTAACCTTACAAGATTTTGAAAAATGGGCTATTGACTTTGTCGGCCCTATCAACCCCCCTGCGAAGAAGTCTGGCGTGAGATATATTATTACAGCAACTGACTACCTTACCCGTTGGGCTGAAGCCCAACCAGTCAAGAACTGTAGTGCTGCTACAGCTGCGCAATTCATCTTCGATCACATCTTGTCCAGGTTTGGGTGTCCTCGCGTCCTTATGAGTGATCAAGGATCACATTTCTTAAATAAAACTATTAAAGTACTAACTGAATAATTTCAAGTGTATCATCAGAAAAGTACAGCCTATCATCCACAAGCAAATGGGACTGTCGAAGATTTTAATAAGATCCTGGAGCATGCTTTGACAAAGGTTTGTAATGCTAATAGAAATGATTGGGACCTTCGAATTCCAGCAGTGCTATGGGCTTACAGAACTACTTGCAAAAAGTTGACAGGCCATACACCTTTTCTCCTGGTTTATGGGCAAGAAGCCGTCATGCCCATGGAGTACATTGTTCCCAGCCTTAGAATATCTGCTTTCACCGAGATGGATGACCCCGCCGTAATGACAGAAAGACTGAAACAGATATTAGAACTCGAAGAAGATAGATTTATTGCAGGGTTCCAGCAAAAGGTGCAGAAAGCTCGAGAAAAAGCGTGGCATGACAGACACATTAAGAAGAAACAATTCCAGCAGGGTGATCTTGTGCTCCTCTATGACAGCAAATTCATGAAGTTCCCAGGGAAGTTCAAGACACATTGGAAGGGACCATATATAGTACAGAAAGTTACTGATGGGGGCGCAGTCCAGCTAGCTAAGTTAAATGGAGAATTTTTTCCTTCTATGATAAATGGGAGTCGTCTAAAAAAGTACAGGGACAGGCCAGGTACTCAGAATCGGAGGTAGCACCAAGAAAGAAAAGTCCACGTACCCAGAACAGCTGAAATCGGGTACTGGACCATTAGAGAAGCTGCTCGCCACACTATGGAATGTCGCAGTCTGAAGGATGAGGTATGGGATGCCGAAGATTGGTCAGGGGACATAGGTTCATCCTGTGTCAAAGGGGAAAGTGGTTTTTATGTCGTAGGTTGGACCTGTGTCGCAGCATAGAATGAGATGGATAGGACAAAATGAATTTGGTAGTGGTGGCACGTGAGCTACTCTCAATACCCATAATTATGATATTTTGGGAAAATCTGAGGCCGGGTGTGACGAGACTTCTAGCATACAAGCAGATTTGATGTCATTAATACACTATGATGACAGATTCTGTAACAAAATTCTATAAGTAAGCTACATTGGCCCGTGAAGTCTTCCATAAAGCACTTCTTGGAGTTTGCTCGACTGAGGCCATGTCAAACAATTGTGAAGTCCAAGAGCTAGTATGAGAGTTCAGAGAGAGAGGTCTGCAAAACCTTCTGAGTAATTCGCCAGTACAGTCGTATTCGACTTAGGTACTAAGGCAGGCAGAAGTTTGCTCTAAATCAGGTGAAGGCAGGCACAAATTTTCTCTAACGTGGAATGACGAAGGCCATAAGACCTCTCCAACAGATTCTGGGGAACCCCGCCATGAAATCTTTCGGCATAGCAGAACCGTGGCAGCTGTGTGTCTTATGCAGAGTGACACGCAATTCCAGGGGACCCCAAGTTGTGGATGGTTAAGCGTCACCAACCCAAGCAAAGGATGGGGTTGCAGATGGATCCACATGGCCTTGCCCAGCATTAATAGCAAGAAGGAACGAAGCAGGTAGTCGGCAACAGTAGGACGGACTCCAGCAATCAGTGCACATTGTCTTCTCCAAACAACTTTTACGACCAGCCGAATAGACGAGTGCCTCGGGACGGGACACTAGTGAGTCTTAGGGGCTTGTTAGGGTGCACACCCTAACGGTCCTTAAGGAAAATATCTACGCAGGCCAAAGGAGTTGTAAGCGGAGGTTGACTCAAAATAGTCTTAGGGGTGTCGGGGGTTGAGTCAAAGTTCTCTATTGTAATAAACCCACGGTTTAAGACTAGGGTTTAGGGTTTTGGGTGCCCATGGTTTGAAGCCATGGTTTTGTAATAGCGCGATGTATAAATAGGCATTTTTGTAAATAAGAAAAGTTAGGCTTTTTGATGTAAAGAAGGTTAAGGCGAAGCTAAGGCTATTGTGTAAAGAAAGGTTAAGTCCCAGCTGTGTGCGTGGACGACCTCTGCAGCTGCGTGCACAGAGGGTTTTTGTAAAAGGTTAAGGGAAATCTGCAGCTGTGTGCGCAGAGGTCCGCTGCTGTGTGCACGGCTTAGAGACTGAAGAGATCTTCAGCTGAGTGCGCAGATCAGAACTGTGATTTTGAAGAAAGTTGAAATAAAACACAGTTCTGTGGACGTAGCCCCTACACTAGGGGTGAACCACGTTATATCTGGTGTTGTTGTTCTTATGCTGTTTCTATTTCTGTTTGTTTTCACGCATTAATAACTGTATAAATCTAATAAGTAAGATCATTATGAATAAATAGCTTCACTGTGAATTCCCTGTAATGGGTTGAGCAAGTCACTGTATGTTTATTTATCTGCGAAGTTATTTAGATATAAGTGTCGGAGCTCTATGTTTATTGATTATAAGTTGTTAAAGGACAAGGTATAGTAATCTCCCTCTCTGCTTGTAGAAACCTGATTCTGCGGCACCCCATAGCTGTTTCGGGTGAGACTGCAACCTGTTCGCAGGTTGTTGCTAAAAGGGCCAACACTATGGGTCTTTTGTTGGTGCGACATGAAAGGATTAAACCCGGGTCTGCCCTATTTCCCAAGAGTATTTCGAACTGTCCAATTTCCCCATCTAGGGAGAAATGTCACCATTGACCAGCTTGATTTCTATACACTGGATGTTACTACCTCTATGGCTAATAACATCCCTATGTTAGGGCAGTCCCCTCCTCCTTACCAGTCGATTGGGGTAGGCATGTTGAAGGATTCGTCCCTTTTGGGGATTTTTCTGTCCACTCCTCCTAACACAGTGTTGGGACGCGCACCCTAATGACCCTTAAGATGGATAACTCTGCGAGGGGGGACTCAAAATAGTCTTAGGGGTGTCGGGGTTAAGTTAAGACTCCTTTGTTGTAATAAACCCTTGGTTGAAATCCAGGGTTTAGGGTTTTGGGTGCCCATGGTTTTGTAAAAATGCGCAGTATAAATAAGCGCTTGTGTAAAGAAGATAGGTTAGGTTTTTTCTGAAGAGAAAAGAATGATTAAGACAAAGTTGAGGCTGATTTTGTAAGGAAAGGTTAAGTCCCAGCTGTGTGCATGGACGACCTCTGCAGCTGTGTGCGCAGAGGATTTGGTAAAGAAGACTGAGGAAAGACCTACAGCTGTGTGCATAGGGGCCTGCTGCTGTGTGCGTGGCTTTTAAGGATTGAAGGGATCTACAGCTAAGTGCGCAGATCAAACTGTGGCTTTGTAGCAAGTTGAATAAGAACACAGTTTTGTGGACGTAGCCCCTACACTGGGGGTGAACCACGTTATATCCGGTGTTGTGGTTTCTTGTGCTGTTTCTGTTTCTGTCTCTTTTATGCATTAATAACTGTATATATCTGATAAGTTAGATCACTGCTAACATTTAGCTTCGTTGTGAATTCCCTGTAGTGGGTTGAGCAAGTCACGACTGTTTATTTATCTGCGAAGTAGTATGTGAATGAATGGTAAAAGCTTTATAATTATTGTTTAATAAGGTTATTAAAAGGCTAAGGTACAGTAATCCCCCTCTCTGCCTGCAGAAACCTGATTCTGAGGCAACCCCATTGCTCTTTCGGGTGAGACTGCAACCTGTGCGTAGGTTGTTGCCGAAAGGGCCAACACAGTGGGTCTTTTGTTGGTGCGACACATAAGGATTAACCCCGGGTCTGCCCTACTGCCCAACAAATTGGTTCTGTTGCCGGTTGAACTCAGTACCTGCTCAAGAGGGGTTTACATTATACCTCAGGGGCTATCTTCTGGAGGCCCTCTGTGAAGGATATCGGTGATTGATTTGCTGAGACTTGTCCGAAATTCGCGCAGCAAGAGAATACGAATCTGTGTCGAAGCGCAAGTGACTGTTTACAAAGGTATGTTTTTTTTTTGTGATGCTTATGAAATTTTCTTTGGTAGTTTCCACATAGAGTTGCACCAGTGGTTGTCTAGGTTAACAGAGAGGAGGACGAACTTTCAAAGCTCGACGAATTCCTGTGTGGACCCCCGCAAGGTGGTAAGTTTTAGGAATTTATCTAGCTTAAGGATTAAAATACTATTGGCCGAGAAGGGTACATTGCTGTTTGAATCGGACTATTAGTTTCGTCATACTAACATATGTTTGCAAGTAACCCTCCCTTCGACGAGCAAAGTGGGTTGCTGCGGAATGGAAAAAAGGTATAAGAGATATTTTGACCCCTCTTCCTTAGGTCAGGATACTGCGTCCACCCCTGTAAACCCTGAAGCATCAGAAGAAAACCCTTCGGTTCGAAACTCTCCGGTCACCCCGCAACGCCGCTCCACTACCCCTGGAATTCCATCGCCGTCTGAGGGTCAACCAGGCTCGAGTATTCCGCCCACAGGCCAGTCTGCCCCCCACCCCCCCAGAAACTCCATGGCCCACCTCGTTGATGACATTAAACTCCCCATCTTTAAAGGCACGGGATCAGAGGACCCCGAACAGTTCTGGTTTCTCTGCAAAGCAGTATGGAACGCGAAGAAAATTACAGACCCGGATGTGTGAGCCGCGCAGCTCATTACTTCCTTTCGGGACCGGGCTCTGACATGGTTCATGAAATTTTCCAGCACTCAGAGCCCTACTTTAGGCGAGATCAAGGCAGCCATACTCAAAGAATTTAAGAATCCTAAATCGGAGTCGCAGAGCATCACTGAACTCAAGAAGATTCAACAGCGGCGCGGTGAATCAGTATGGGACTTTGATCAGAGATTCAAAGTTCTACTGGACCAAGTCATCTTTACCATTAGTCCTACGCAGCACAAGGAATGGTTTATTGCAGCATTGTTACCACATATCAGAACTCCACTCATGCAACAGAAGGTTCCTGACCAGCAAGAGGCTCTGGAAATCGCAATGAAACTAGAGACTGCCCCTGTTGGAGATGACTCTGGTATTACTCAAATCCAAGCGCAGCTAGCCGTGATGGCCTTAGAACTTCGCAAGATGAAAAAGGGAAAACCTGATCGCGAAGAGGTTTGGTGTACGCAATGTCGGACCGAAGGTCACGACAAGGAACGGTGCCCTCTGGTAAACAAGTACTTGCAGACCGGTGCGCCGAACCCCTTCCCACCACAAGTTCTCTATTGTGAGCTCTGCAGAATGACAGGTCAGCACCGACTTGAGAACTGTTACCTGTTGAAAAGGTATGGGCAGGGACCTAAGAACTCCTACTGTAATTTTTGCAAATCTGTCGGTCATAATGAGGATGAGTGCCGCACCTATGACACTTACCGGGTGCACACTGAAGGCCCAAGTAATGATATTTATGGTTACCAGGGGGGTGCCTCGGGACAAGGTACTTCTAGAGGCCGTGGTGGCATGGCCGGGCGAGGCTGAAGCCAATTCGTGTGTTACAATTGTAACCAAGCTGGGCATTTGGCTCACGACTGTCGGATCCCCACTACGACGTGTCGGTATTTCCGCATAGTAGATCATGTGATTGAGCAGTGCCCCCAGTTGATAGCCAAGATTCAGGCACGGCAGACTACCCCTACTCAGAACCTCCAGATGATTTCTATGGAGCCCCGCCCTGCTGCAACCATCAATTTCGTTACAAGAAGTGGAGTTACGACACACGTCCAAGATACGCCAAACCGACCTGCCGAAGCTCTAGTTCGTAAGGCCCCTGAGAAAATCCCTGCATTTGATATCATCAGAGAGAAAGCGACATTCATGGAGGCCAAGAAATATTTTGCTGGGTCGCCACCCCGCGATACGTCCGTGGATAAAGTAAGTATACTATCTACCTTTTTGCAAAGTTGCCTCAAACTTTTAAGAAACCAAGCTGCTTTGAATGAGCTGCAGAACGTAATCGCTTCCTGCGAATCTCTGCAAAGCTGTGGTCAGGACAAAACTGTGCATTGAGTTAGCAGGACTGGCAGGGAAATGCGATTGAATGCTCAGATAGGGGCATATGATATGAGCGATGTTATTCTGGACTTAGGGTCCGATGTAAATGTTTTAACCAAACAAACCTGGGAACAAATGGGGAAACCTACCCTTGCCTGGTCCCCTATACAGTTGAGGCTAGCCAACCAGCAAAAGATTGTACCTTTCAGAAGATTCCTGGATCTCCAAATAGATATTGACGGAGTCAGCACCTTCGCAGACTTCGAAGTAATTGAGATCATTGATGACAGCAACCCTTACCCGGCCCTGTTAGGAATTGAATGGGTAATGGCAAATGCCGCAGTCATTAACCTAAAGAAGAGACAGATGGTCTTCGAAGGGAAAGACTTCAGGGTCATCCTGCCCTTGGATCCTTCACAAGGGGAATGGTACACCGAGCCAATACGCCATAAGGATCGAGCTGATGTAGAACCCATCTCTACTATCACGGCGCAGGAAGAAGGTTATGAGGATCCTCCGGCCGTAGGGTGGGAGTCTGGTAGCTCCTGTATGACGGACTCTGAAGATGAATTAGAAAGCTGGCAACACCAATTATCTGAGCACCATAGGGGCAGCAATGTCTGCCTTACCAAGTCTCTCATATGGGTCGACTCACAACCCAGAACTATACCTGTGTATGATGGTTCAACAGATCCTGAACCATTTATTGCACAATTATCGGATCAGATACCTAACCTACAGAAAAGGGAGGCCCTGGAGTTAGCATTCAGAGCCACAGCAGTCAGATGGTGGATGAGCCATAAGAAACAGATCCCTACCTGGAAAGCATGTCAGAAGCTCCTTCGCCTGAGGTTCTCAGACCAGTTGGAAGAGGTGCGAAGCAAGTTTGATGGGAAAACTTGCCCCCAGGACCATTTAAGCAAATGCTACGAGGCATGGAGATATGTACCTCAGGATGAGTGGGTACATAGATTTGTGCACAAGCTGGGACCACTAGCGAAGAACTGGTACGCAGAGGCTGAACTTCACCAAGATACTGTAAGTTGGGACTGTCTTGTTCATAGCTTTATCAATACTTTCTCTACTAATGATGTCTGTCCAACCCTCGATGCAGCTATCAGGATCATCCATACTAAGGTATTTAATGAACAAGAAGTGACAGAGAATCGCCCTGATTGGGCCACACAAGAAGCCCTCGCAGTCGAATGTTATAACTTCACAGTCGACGAGGAGGAGGACCCGCGCCGTCTTGATATCCCTGAGTCAGAAGGATACTGTGACGTGCATGGACCGGAAGTCGAAGTTCCTGAAGTGACGCAGCCCTTGAAGACGCGTACAGTTAACATTGGATCCGAGGCACAGCCTAAGTTGGCTACCATTGGCGACTATTGGGATGACGAGATGGTAAGCAAGGTAACTCAACTTCTCCACGAATACCAAGATCTTTTTCTGACAAAGTTCTCTGAAATGAAAGGTATCTTGGGAGATATCGGAGTAATGAAGATCCCCCTGAAGCCTGATGCGAAGCCTGTGAAGCAGCGCCCTTATAGATTGAATCCAAAATACAAGGAAAAGGTTAAGATAGAGTTGGATAAGATGCTTGCTACAGGAATAATCGAACCTGTTGAAGAATCTGAGTGGGTCAGCCCTATGGTCGTCCAGGATAAAAAGACTAAGGGTGAGATCCAAATCTGTGTCGATCTAAGGAAACTCAATGATGCCTATCTGCACGACCCTTTTCCCACTCCCTTTACAGATGAAGTGCTCGACAATGTCGGAGGTCAAGAAGTATACTCTTTTACCGATGGGTTTTCGGGCTACCATCAGATCCGAATTGCTCCAGAGGACCGACACAAGACCACCTTTGCTACCGAAATGGGATCCTTCCAGTATACTATCATGCCCTTCAGGTTGAAGAATGCACCTACCATATTTTCTCGAGTAGTCATCTCCGCGTTTAAGGAATACATACATAAATTATTAGAAGTTTACTTTGATGACTGGACTATTTTTGGGCTAGTAAAAGACCATATAACTAGTTTGAGGCTTATGTTGGACAAATGCAGACAACACCAAATCTTCTTGAACTTAAAAAAGTGCATTTTTTGTGCACCCTTTGGCATTCTACTTGGTCATGTGGTATGTAAGCAGGGATTGATGATGGACCCTACGAAGATCACTATTATTGTGAACCTGCCACCTCTGAAGTCCGTTAAACAACTCTGCACAACGCTGGGTCACACTGGTTACTACAGGAAATTCATCCAAGGATATGCCAAGATTACCGCTCCAATGGAAAGGAAGCTAAAGAAGGATATTAAGTTCGAATGGACACCAGAATGCCAAGCAAGCCTCGACATTCTGAAAGAAAAAATGGTCACTACCCCTATCCTAGTATTCCCTGACTGGAACAAGGAGTTTCATGTGCATGTTGATGCATCCTCTATTGCTTTAGGTACTGTGCTTGCTCAACCAGGCGCAGGTAATATTGATCACCCTATCTCTTTTGCCAGCAGAAAGCTATCTACCGCAGAGAAAAATTATACTACGACAGAACGTGAAGGTCTTGCTATGGTATATGCATTACAAAAATTTCGTCATTATCTACTAGGATCTCATTTTAAGATGTTTACTGACCACTCTGCTTTGAAGTACTTGGTTAACAAACCCGTCCTAGGTGGAAGAATATGCAGATGGTTAATTCTATTTCAAGAATATGATTTTGAGATCATTGTTAAGCCTGGAAAACTTAACCTAGGACCTGACCACTTGTCGAGGCTCGAGTCAGGCGAAGAACCTACCAATATGGATGAAGGCCTCCCAAATGCACAATTATTTGCTATACAGATAGTTGATGAATATTTCCAGGATATTGCTCAGTATTTGTCTATAGGTACCCCCCCTCCAAGGATGACCACACAGCAGAAGAAGCAGTTGGTGGTTCGAGCCGCATACTTCACTTTAATAGCAGGACAGCTGTATAAAATGGGACCAGATCAGATTCTACGCAGATGTGTTTTGGAACACGAAAAACCCCTAATATTGGCTAAAGCACACTCTGGTGCAGCAGGAGGTCATTATGCAGGCAAAGCCACAGCGCAGAAGATTTTGACAGTCGGCTTATGGTGGCCCACACTTCACAAAGATGCAAGAGAATATTACCACAGCTGCGACATCTGTCAGAGGACAGGTAAACCATCTAGGAGGGATGAAATGCCCCTAGCTCCGCAAGTAACATTGCAGGCCTTTGACAAATGGTCCATTGACTTTGTTGGTCCTATCAACCCCCCTGCGAAAAAGTCAGGAGCTATATACATCATTACAGCAACTGATTATCTTACCCGTTGGGCCGAAGCCCAACCGGTCAAGACCTGTAGCGCTACTACTGCTGCGAAGTTCATCTTCAACAACATATTATCCAGATTTGGGTGTCCCAAAGTTCTTATGAGTGATCAAGGGTCACATTTCCTGAATAGGACTATTGAAGTATTGACTGAAGAATTTCAGGTGTATCATCAAAAGAGTATCGCATATCACCCACAAGCAAATGGGACTGTCGAAGCTTTTAACAAAATCCTTGAGCACGCCTTGACAAAGGTTTGTAATGCTAAAAGGAATGATTGGGATCTTCGAATTCCAGCAGTGCTATGGGCTTACCGAACTACTTGCAAAAAGTTGACAGGCCATACACCCTTTCGACTAGTTTATGGGCAAGAAGCTGTCATGCCCATGGAATACATTGTTCCCAGCCTTCGGATATCTGCTTTCACCAAGATGGATGACCCAGCCATAATCACTGAGAGACTAAAACAGATACTAGAACTTGAAGAGGATAGATTTGTCGCAGACTTCCAACAACAGGTGTAGAAGGCTCGAGAAAAAGCGTGGCATGACAGACACATCAAGAAGAAACATTTTCAGCAGGGTGATCTTGTGCTCCTTTATGACAACAAATTCATGAAATTCCCTGGAAAGTTTAAAACACATTGGAAAGGACCGTATGTAGTACAGAAATTTACTGACGAGGGCGCAGTCCAGCTAGCTAAGTTAAATGGTGAGCTTTTTCCCTCTATGATAAATGGAAGCCGTTTAAAAAAGTACACGAACAGGCCAGGTACTCAGAATAGGAGGTAGCACCAAGCAAATACGCGAAGATGCTTGTAGCATTATGGATTATCGTAGTCTATTTTTTTTACAGGATGCGAAGCTACAAGTTGGTCCTAGGTCGCAGGGTCAGACTGTGTCGAAGTCGAAGGTTGTCAAGGTGTGTCGCAGCCCAAAATGTGACGGATGGGACATACTGCAGTCGGCGGCGCTGGCACGAGAGCTGCTCTCATTACTGGTCATAATGAGATTTTGGCAAAATCCGGCGCTGTGTGGAGAAGATTTCCAAAATGTCATCAAATTTAGCGTCATTACTGCACCATGATGACAAATTCCGCCTCAGGATTTTATAAGGAGCCATCTCGACCTGTGTTTTCTGTCTTAAGCACATCTGTGAGATATTCAGCCCGAACCATGTCGAACGACTGTAATGTTCAGGAGCTAGTACGAGAAGTAAGGGACAGAGGTCTGCAGCACCTTCTGAGTACTCCGCCAGTACATCCCTACTTGTCTAAGTACATCGATAGACAGGAGTTTGCTCTAAATTTGCAAAGATGGCCAGGAGTTTTCTCTAACATAGAGCAACCAAGGGCATGCGGCCTCGCCGAAAGACTCTGGGGAATCCCGCCATGCAATCTTTCAGCGTAGCAGAACCATGGCAACTATATTCCTTCTGCAGTGTGACATGCAATTCCAGGGGACCCCAAAGTTGTGGATGGTCAGGCATCGGCAACTGGAGTGAAGGATGGTGTTGCAGGCGGGCGCGACGGCTTTCATCAGCAAAACTTCTGCAAAGGACAAAAGTACTCAGCCGACAGTAGCATGGAGAGCTTCCACAAGCAGTACACTATGCTTCATCAGCGGAATTCTGCCACCAGTGAAACTGAAGAGTGTCTCGGGACGGGCCACTGGTGAGTCTTAGGGGCCTGTTGGGACGCGCACCCTAATGACCCTTAAGATGGATAACTCCGTGAGGGGGGACTCAAAATAGTCTTAGGGGTGTTGGGGTTAAGTTAAGACTCCTTTGTTGTAATAAACCCTTGGTTGAAATCCAGGGTTTAGGGTTTTGGGTGCCCATGGTTTAAGACCATGGTTTTGTAAAAATGCGCAGTATAAATAAGCGCTTGTGTAAAGAAGATAGGTTAGGTTTTTTCTGAAGAGAAAAGAAAGATTAAGGCGAAGTTGAGGCTGATTTTGTAAGGAAAGGTTAAGTCCCAGCTGTGTGCGTGGACGACCTCTGCAGCTGTGTGCGCAGAGGATTTGGTAAAGAAGACTGAGGAAAGACCTGCAGCTGTGTGCGCAGGGGCCTGCTGCTGTGTGCACGGCTTTTAAGGATTGAAGGGGTCTGCAGCTGAGTGCACAGATCAAACTGTGGCTTTGTAGCAAGTTGAATAAGAACACAGTTTTGTGGATGTAGCCCCTACACTGGGGGTGAACCACGTTATATCCGGTGTTGTGGTTTCTTGTGCTATTTCTGTTTCTGTCTCTTTTATGCATTAATAACTGTATATATCTGATAAGTTAGATCGCTGCTAACATTTAGCTTCACTGTGAATTCCCTGTAGTGGGTTGAGCAAGTCACGACTGTTTATTTATCTGCGAAGTAGTATGTGAATGAATGGTAAAAGCTTTATAATTATTTTTTAATAAGGTTATTAAAAGGCTAAGGTAAAGTAATCCCCCTCTCTGCCTGCAGAAACCTGATTCTGAGGCAACCCAATTGCTATTTCGGGTGAGACTGCAACCTGTGCGCAGGTTGTTGCCGAAAGGGCCAACACAGTGGGTCTTTTGTTGGTGCGACACATAAGGATTAACCCCGGGTCTACCCTACTACCCAACACACAGACACAGCGACAGTAAATATGATTTCGTCATTTGATTATGATCCAAAGGGAAAACAAATTGTTGATTCCACCTCATTGAGCCCGCATGAAGAAATGTACAATGTCATTCAAACCCTTTCCGATGACCACACTGATGAACTTCATCTATTGGATTCGGACCCTTACCACCTGCCCTACTGGGTAGAACCCTCTCTTCCTATTCTGGATTATCTCTCTGATACTTTTCCTTCAAATGAGTCCATTATCGATATCATGAGTATGAATGAGCCTATCAGGGAGGATCATCATCATAGATCCTCATTCCTCCCCAACACCAGTTCAGTCGACCATGACTTTGCATCCCTATTTTCCATTGATATTGTCAACACAACTCAAAATCCTATATTGTTGCAAGACATAGATTCTAAAGGAAACCTATGCAACATTACTCAAACAAATCCAATTGACATATCAACCAAGCCCAGTACCCTTGAGCATGTTCATGTTGGGCATAACTGCTCGACATAAGAATCTGAAGCATACAGGGAACTTTTCAAAGAATTCCGCAATATTTTTTCCTGGTCTTATGAAGAAATGTCGGGGATAGACCCATCCATTATGGTCCATGAAGTAAAAACCTATCCCACTACTAAACCTGTCAGGAAAAAACTAAGGCAATTCCATCCATAGAAAGCGACAGCTATTAAAGTTGAAATAGAGAAACTTCTCAAAGCTGGGTTTATTTATCCCATACCCCTGATGGAATGGGTATCGAACGTCGTCCCTGTCAATAAAAAATAGGGCACCATTAGAGTCTGCATCAATTTCAGAGGTTTGAACAAAGCTTGTCCCAAAGACAACTTTCCCACTCCACATATCGACCAGATTATCAACAACTGTACTGGAAGTGTCATCTTCTCATTTATGGATGGCTTTTCAAGTTATAATCAGATTGAGATTTTACCCACCGATCAGCACAAGATGGCATTGATTTTCCCATGGGGAACCTTTGCATATAGGAAGTTACTATTTGGCCTAAAAAACGTTGGAGCCACTTTCCAACATGCTATGTCCTATGCATTTCGTGATATAAAACATATTTTTGAACCATACCTTGACGACCTCCCTACTCATTCACAGGGACAAGAGGACAACCCAGGTCATCTTAGAGACATTTTCCTGAGATGCCGTCATCATAACATATGGCTCAATCCTCATAAGTGTGTTTTCTGCACTAAGATGGGACGCATACTAGGTTATGTGGTTTCCAAGGAAGGCATTCGGATTGATCCATTGAAAATTGCCGCTATTTTAGCTCTACCATCCCCAACCAACCTTCTAGAACTCCAAAGTTTTCAAGGGAAGGAAAACTTTCTCCATCGTTTCATGTGCAATTTTGCAGAGAAAACACACGGTTATATGCGTCTCCTTAAGAAGGACACTCTGTTCTATTGGGATGACCAAGCCCAATGAGCCTTTGATAAGCTCAAACACACTCTGACTCATTCACTCGTGATACACCCCCCAAATTATTCAAAGGATTTTCTCTTATATTTTGCTGCCTCCACTACTACCATTGCTATGGTTTTGGTGTAGGAAAATCCCGATGATCAGGAGCACATGATCTACTATGCTAGTAAGAATCTTATGGATTTTGAAACCCGATATTCATGCATGGAGAAATTAGCATCAGCCACGGTCATTGTTGTTCAAAATTTCATGACTACATTTTGCTCCGCACAACCACCATATTGGCAGACCAGAACCCTATGTATTACATCCTGACTCGTCAGGTGCTCGGGGGCAAGTACTGCCGATGGATAGCCATGCTACAAGAGTTTGATCTAGAATTTGCCAAAGCCACATCAAAGAAATCCTTGTTCTTTACCGATCTCATGTCTGATCTTCCCTGTGGTTCAATGAAATCTGAGCCCAGTGATTCATTTTCGGATGAATTCATGCTCCTGATAAGCACTACTGACCCATGGTATGGATATTTGCTCATTTATCTCCAAACACAAAGATTTCATCCAAATCTATCCCATGACGATCGCTGCTGTATCTGTCACCATGCAAAATACTACCACATCTTGAATGGCACTTTGTATAGATGTGGTATCGATTCTATTCTCCGGTGATGCCTTACCCACGAGGAAGTTGAACAAGTGTTGAATGATTGCCACTCTGGAGCATGTGGTGGTCATTTATCTGGGATGGATACAACCTAGAAAATCCTTCATGCTGGCTATTTCTGGCCTTAAGTCTTTAAATATTGTCATGAGGCTGTTAAGAAATTCCCACCATGTCAACATTTTTATCCGAAAAAGCGCACTCATCCTACTTCGCTACACCCCGTCATTGCCGTTGGTCATTTTTCCAAATGGGGGATTAATTATATGCATTGTAAGCCTACCTTAGCCGGGGGGCATGGTTACATCATCATAGCCATTGACTATTTTATAAAGTGCGCTGAGGCCATGCCTACATATGTAGAAGACGGTAAGATTGCCACTCTCTTCTTATTCAATCATGTGATAGCTATATTTGGAGTCCCGCGGTCCATACTTACCGATCACAGATCACATTTCTGTAAGCAAATGATGGAGGAACTAATTGCCAAGCTAGGTTTTTGTCATGAAAACTCTACGCCCTATTGTCTACAAGCTAATGGTCAAGTAGAGGCCATTAACAAAATTTTGAAAACGATGCTTCGTCGGATGGTTGGAGACCATAAATCCAACTGGCACCATATCCTTTTCTCCGCTCTTTGGGATTACATGAATTCAGTGAAAAAATCTACTGGTTTCACACATTTCTAGCTTGTCTATGGACTCGAAGCTATCTTGTCGATTCAATGTCAGATTCCATCCTTGAAACTTGCCATCGAACTTCTCCCAGAAACTTCCGCAGAGGAAGAGAGATTTTTATACTTGAACAACCTTGACAAAACTAGGAGAGATGCTGCCTTAGCTAATGAGGCACACAAGAAACGTGTCAAGGTGCAGTATGACAAGTCTTTCCAACCTCCTTCCTTTAAAGAGGGTGACCTAGTTTTGACTTACGTTCAGATATATGACAAACTAGGGAAATGAAAGTTCGAATCCATGTGGTACGGTCCTTTCATTATTTCCAAAGTTTTAGAGAAAGGGGCCTACGAGCTCGTAGACTATGATGGAATCCCTTTAGGACAACCTCGCAATGGGTTGTACCTAAAGAGGTATATGCCTAGATATCTCTTGGATAGTATCTTGTATATATGTATATTACTTGACTTTCAGTGTGGTTAAGTATTTTCAATATGGTTTTGAGTTTAGTGTCCATATCTGTTTATACCATGTTTGGGTCGTGCATAGCATATGGCTTTCTATAGCTTCACTGATGGTGCTTGCCTCAATACCCTGAATCTTGCCTCATATGCTTGGGTTCTCTATTCCTGAGCCTAGGATTTGATCAGTTCAGGAGCGGTTTGTATTGGTCCCGCTACCAACAATATCGTTGAGTATCGAGCAGTCATAGGTCTTCTGACTGAAGCTTCCTCCCAAGATGTTCACAACTTGGTGGTTTGTCATCTAAACCATGTCTATACCATTAGGATTCCTATGCTTCTCCATCTCTTCCAGAGGGTACGTTTGTTAGAAAGGTCATTTGAAACTATCACCTATAGGCATATCCCTAGGGAAGATAATGTAGTTGATGACTCATTGGCTAATTACATCCTAGATTGGCATATTTCCCATTCATGACATGAAAATCAAACATGGTTCATTGTAAATAAACCATAAAAGACACATAAAACTTATGTAAAATACATTCACCATTTGAGATGTATAAACACCAAGTAGAAGTCTGTATATATATATATATATATGAACATGTTTTATAGAAAATAGGTCACGAGACCTCATCTGAAGCGTGTAGGATTTCAGGTAAAAAATCACCATACAAAATTCCTAAAGCTATCAACTTTCAGTGGATACATCATGCACTCATCGTCTAATGATGCTTGTGGTAACACATCACTGCCCGGGATACTCTACGTAGCAGTCTGCTAAAGTGACCTGGTACTCCCATTGTAGGCCTCTGATACCTCAGTGAGAGATCATCGATAGAAGCATCAGGTATGTCTAGAGTCAACCTCTCCAGGTTCTCCTCTAACTCCCCTGTCACATCGTTGCTCTATGATACAAAATGGGCTATGGATCTCCTGTCGAGTGGGTAGGCTCCCCTAGGTCATGCTGCTCCAGCGTCTGCATGAAAACATTCAAGTCTCGTTACTAAACATAAAAAATATAAAACATAAAAACACTATTTCCATTTTAGGGTCTTTTGTTTCTTACCGATGTCACCCCACTGTCCACCAGGTGGGAGCGGTAGGTCAGGGTCACCACTGAAGTTAGTGCTTGCATATGCATAGTCCTCCACCATGAGTAGCTGATCTCTCAACCATCAAAAGAACGGGTCACTGAACTTTACCTTCCCTCTACCCACTCTAGTACGGGCCATAATCTAGACCCACCTCTGCATGTGAGGGTCCCGTGCCCTCAACTTTGTAAAAACCACCTGGGGTCTCATCTGTGGAACCCTCTCAAAAAAGAAGCAAGCTAGAATGGAACTAAAATCAAATTGCTTCAACTCCCCTTGCCAACACTTGGTCAGCTGATCCTTGAAGATCGAAAGTAGAGCTTCTTCCCAGTTGAAGACTGTAGGCGCCATGGCCTCTATGGCGTAGAGCATATGCGCTCCAAATGCCTGGCCTTGGATTCCTACCACTCTCTGCATGGTAAACAACACGGTCCATAGAGGGCCATCCACCACTGCTTTTATGGGAATTTTCTTCCCTGATGTCCTGGTCCCAAGAATGCAGTAGCAGTCTATCAGCTCCTAAGTAGCAATTTCCCCCCCATGGGAACCAGTCAACGATATGGGAGCACCCCATCTCGAAAGGCCAGTCAGGAAGTAGATGTCCTCTACCTCAACTGTCAATATGTGAGCACCAACATTGAAATATTGTTTCTCCGGATTCCACATCCGGAGTGTATGCTCTAGTAGTCACTCATGCGATACCATACTGGGTGTGAAGAAGAAATTTAAGAGTCTGCAGTCTCTGAATGCATCTATGCAACCCACATTTCATTCGGCAAAGGAATCATCATTGTCATGTTTCCTCTCTTTCCATATGACCATTTTTTATCAACAAGAACCTGTCAAAAACCATCACAAGACTAATTAGAAGCATTCCTAATCATTCAAATCAACAAAAATGAGCTAGTTTTTCTTGCGCAACCATTTATATTTATCCATGGCCGGAACCACCTATGTCCCATTGAGGACAGGAAGTGACACTGCCTGTGCGCTATGTTTTCGGACCGGTTCTAGCGGGGTACCGCTTATCCCACAAGGGATAAGAGCGGTGCCCACTTCCATGATTTTAGGGCTCGCCATATAAGTCCAAAACACCATTAAAAATCAAAATTGAAGGCATGAAATGAAAGAGTAGGGTCTAGGCTGTTACCTGGAACTGATAGTGTGTGAATCCGATGGTGGATGCTCCCAATATCAGTGACTGAAAATATGGCTAAGAAAATGCTCCAAAGGTTCTCCACTATGGGTAAATGGTAAAATGTTTTGATTTTTTATTATTTACATGACTTTTATATACATTTTAGGGTTTGACATGCTATAGTTTTGTTTTAAAATCGTTTATTACTCAAAATCTATCAGTCGTAATATTTTAATGTCAGTTATTGGGGAATTTAACACTTGTTTTTGAGTCGTTGCAGGATAGAAGAGCGGTAGCAGTAAAGTTTCGGGAGTTTGTTTTTTACTTTTTCGTACTACCATAAAACAGAAAAAGTCTTTTGAGAGTTTATTGCGACATTTTGGTCACACTCTCGAAACTTAGCATCAAAGGTCTGAGTCTATTTCTGATTCTTTTCAGGCTCGTAAAATCTCTCATCATGAAAAGAGACCTAGTGGAGTCTTCTTTAAACTCTTTACGAGATCCTTAAATATGAAAATATTGTCGAGTGATCTTGTCTTCTTCACACTCATTAAAGCATTTGAATATTCGTTCATATGATGGTAGGTTATCACTTTTTTGGTTCAAGTGAACTATTTTACGAAAAAGGACCCTATGGAGTCTTCTTTCGTGGTCATTCAGACTCTCTATACATGAACAATACCGAGTTTACTTTCATTGGACTCGTTAAATCAAACATTGAGAGACCCTCTTTTGGGAAAAATCCCCTCCTCTCTCAAGTTTGTAAAATATATGAGTTTGGACTTGTCTTTGAACAAGCTATAACGAGTGTTTGTTACCCTCTTTGAACTCGTAAAATTGAAAAGAGGAACTCATCAATCATGATGGGGAAAATGGGAAGGGAATCATTTTGCAAATAAATGGTAGTAGTTTGTCGTTACCTTTGAACATGGCACTTATCTACATATCATTTCAGTCAATTGGGTATTCAGCTGATTTCCTTAACGATCCACTTTTATGAGTCATGTCACTCCTTTGAGTCTTTCAAAAGAATGCATTGTCCACCGTCGTACTGTGTGTTTTTTTGGTTTAGTCATGCTGCCAAGTCCTTTGTCATGTCGCCCGATGTTCAAAGAGAAGTTGAAGAAGTTTTACCTCTGCAGTCAAAATAGTCTCTGTGTCAGTACATTTGAGTCAGTTTATGGTTACCTCATCCACATCATTCCAGAACTATGTTCCGAGTTTCATGTTGTTGATGTGGGACTCATCATGGCCCTCCTTCGATGAGACTATTTTCGTTGACATCGGCTCATTATCCAATAAATAGTCTTAGAAACAAGTTTAGTACCTTGAGATCTGTATGCCTTAATGACAGATTCTCTCACTCTCGACATAGGTTCACATCATTGACCTTTGATTGATAGAGTCTACTAGGTGTTCGACATCAAAACGTATATTCACACTTAGTAGATTGTACTAGGGTACCTTTGGAATCGTTGACATCAATGGTGATCTCCCTTGCACTTGTTAACGGTTCACATCATTGGCCAGTAATCAAGTGGTTTCTACCATGTTCGACTTCAGATCATTGTAATCACATGGATATAATCGTACTTTGTGGAAGATGAGACAAAGACCCTGGGTATTTGTTTAGCGCTCATTTCTTTCCCCAGGTTGCGATGAAGTTTTGTATATCTAGCATGGATCCACATTTTTATGGTCGTGGCTATGCTCAAATTTGCGTCTGTATGACATAGATCTATGTTGTATGCCTGGTATCTATGTCCAAGTTTGAGTCCTATATCACATGGATTGACATTATATTTTAGTATCCATACTTGTCTATTCCTCTCATGGATTTTCTTTGTATTGGTCCATATCCATGAGTTGGTTATGTTTGTCTACGAGTCAAAAGTATTGATGTACTACATATGCCTACTGAACGACATTCTCCGATCGAGCTAACATTTTTACCTTGAAGTGACAACTTGTTCTCTCAAAGCTCTCGCTTATTGTATCCCTCTAAGTATCATGCTTTGGGGGGCATTCTGTTATACATAAATCCTATCACCATCATGTGATGAGACCCTTAACTTCCATGTTTTCCCTTAATCCCAACACTTGGAGTGGAAACTTGCTATGTTTGTCAATTCTACTTGAAAAAACCTATCACCGCGCTTACCCTGTGGCTGATGAGCGGTACCTTGCTCAGCATCGCCTGTATCCTATTATAGAGAAGCTATGCCACCACCTATGGTCTTTGGTCTTAAAGTGGTTCTCATCTAAACCTCTCTGTCATAAGGGAACAAAAGTGGTACCCTTGGTAAAATGGGAAAAAGAGAAGTTTATCGAGGCTTCTAGAACTTGAGCCTTGTTTCCTCCCTTATCCCTATCATTATGGGTTAGTTTGAGCTCGATATCCCCCATGGTAGGATCTTGGAGCCACCTCACCCACAATTCTCTCAATTATTCCTATCCATTGAGCCTTATAAATACAAGCTCATATCCATAGTTGAGGGGGGAGAAATATAGAGGTATTGTTATGTTGTTGGATTGACTACCTATTCCAAATCATTGGAGAGCATAGAGAGCAAAGTTGGAGCTTATGGGGATGAAGTGTTTGTCTTATAGAGGGGATTGTCGACACTAAGGCAACAGTTGTAAGCTTTTCCATACATTCTTAATGCAAAGCTTATTTTTGTCCCACATTTCTGTTGTTTTTATTTCACATGTATATGTTTCTAGATTCCTTAGTCATTAGCATGGATAAGTAGATGATTTTTTGGTAGCTTTGATGTGCTTGTATGTTTGATATGTTTGCAGGTACACAGGTTCATAATCGAAGCAGTATTCTAGGTGTCTACATCATTTAGGGAAGGTCTTCATCCTTTGTCATTCACTCATTTGTTTTGGATCTGAACCATTCATACCAGAGGAATAGCTTCTATCCACAGAAGGTACAATATTCCTTATAACAATGCTACAAGACCCTATTTACCAATGCCAATTGGAAGGAGGCTACAACCCCTTGGTTTATCAGCTACAACTGAAAGGATGCTACAACACCATATTTACCAATGCCAATTAGAAGGAGGCTACGACCCCCTGGTTTATCATCTACAACTGAAAGGATGCTACAACACCCTATTTACCAATGCCAATTGGAAGGAGGCTACAACCCCCTGGTTTATCATCTACAACTAAAAGGAGGCAACAACCCCCTACAAGCATGTTGCCTGCCCTAGTACCACCCTGCCACCCTGATATGTTTCTCATGATTTGTCTCCCACTAAAATCTATCACACCCACTGGTCTATGATTCTGATCATGCAATTCGAACTACAGAGAGATCTTCCTTCTTACTCAGGCCGTTGCTTAAATACTTCTCATCATTTAAGATTCTTTCAATAGTTGTGTCTCTTCAAATTGAACAAACAAACCTTTCACTATTGCGCTCTTTCAAATCTAAAGATCACACCTTTCAGAATGTTCTTTCACATTCTGCCATTGATCCTGCACCTCAGAGATCGTTTCCGCAGCTTGGAAACCATTTCTGCACCTCTATCCAACGCTTGCAGATGCTTCCACACTGCCAAACTTATTTCCATGGGATTAACTTCCTGATCCAATTAGATTCGTTGATCCTATCTCTAATTCAATCTGGACCGAAGATCTAACCATCAATTTTCACCTCAAAATCACCTTTCAACACCAATATTTCCTCATCAACGATTCCCCACCGTTGATCTTTGTAGGGCCTTTTCCTGACCGTAGATCTCCATATTGCGGGATGCGGGATGCGGGATGTTGACTGTCCTCTTTTTCCTTTCTGCAAACTCCTTTCCACAAGCTTCTTTCCGCAAGATCCTTTCCGTAATCTCGTTTCTACAATTCTTATTTCACATCGTTGATCTAGTTTAGCAGAACTAACTGTAGTCGTTCGATCTCTCCATATTGCGGGATGCGAAATCACACTTTCCTATTTTGGACTTCCGCAATTTCCTTCTACAACTTTGTTTCTACACTACAAATTATGGGATGCGGGATGCAAAATCACACTTTCCTATTTTGGACTTCCACAATTTCCTTCTACAACTTTGTTTCTGCATTTTCCTAGACCGTTGATTTCCTTGCGGATTTACCCCTGACCATCTAATCTTGATCTTTTGCGGAACTTTGTCTTTTTCGCCTATCTTTTGCAGGATGATTCCTAATCGTCGGATCTTGTGTGGGATGCTTCCGCAACTTTGTTTCTACATTTTCCTAGACCGTTGATTTCCTTGCGGATTTACCCCTGACCATCTAATCTTGATCTTTTGCGGAACTTTGTCTTTTTCGCCTATATTTTACAGGATGCTTCCTAATCGTCAAATCTTGTGTGGGATGCTTCCTAACTATCCATTCTATAACTAATGCAGATCTGCATTTTGTCTTTGCAGATTATACAAAAACCGATCCTCATTCATCGGATCTCATTCAGATAACTATGCCACCTCATCATTATGTCATGTCATCACTACCTTAGTCTTTCACTAATTTTGTCATACCATCATATCCAGTGGTTATTCCTTTGTCATTCATGAACACCTTTGACATCAATGACAAATATAACCCAAATTTTCCAACAATCTCTCCCTTTGGCATTGATGGAAACCTCTAAACATTCTCCCCCTTTGACAACAATGACAAAGGATAACCCATTATGCCAATGTTGCACCTATTTCCTATTCTTGAATGATAACTGATAGATCCATGTACTAACCCTGTCACTATACTTCTTCTCCTTTGTCAACATTTTTGTGATAGAGTCTACACTCAGGATTTTTTCAAAAATCTTCCATTTTCTATTCTAGGATACATGTTTCTTTTTTTTTAACTCTGTTCATGCTCCCATATCTAATGGTCTATTCTTCTGGCTGTAAGTTAACTGGCTTCCACTTATTAACACCTCTATGTTGAACAGTTGAGGAAGAGGTATGATTGAGGAATGATAAAATGATACATAAAATTGGCTAAGTATGATGGTCTTGACATTGTTATTTAAACGCGCATTTTGATTAAGTTGTTACATAATCTAAAGGTGTAAAAGGTGAGCGTGAAGATCTACGGTTTAAAATGGATCCGCTGGGAAAAGTTGCGCAGGAGATAAGTGGAGATGAAAAGCAGAAGTGGTTAATGGGGTAGAAAGATCAACTGCTATGGAATAAAGTGAAAAAAAATCTACGGCTGAGAAACGATCCGCTGAGTAAAGATACACACTTGAAAAAACTGAGAAAGGCCGGCGATCTTAATCCAACGGTTTAGGAAAAAAGTGAAAACTCATCAATGGCCATTGTTGGTTCCGGAAGGTAAAGCTGCGAGAAGGTTAAAAAGGAAAAGTGGTAGCATAATGTAAACCATGTTCCACGTGGCAAATTGAAGTGAATTCCATGGAGGAAAGCAGTAAAGGAAAAACCGTTTGATGAGGGCTACGAAAAAGTCTGTCGTATAAAGGTAAAGTTGACTTGGTTTAAAAAATCATTTCATTTGTGTGCTGCGGGTGAAAGAGAAGGGGGTAGTCTGCCATCTTTCCAAAGTCAACTTCTGCGTATATACATTCACAAGTAAGCCTTAAAACACTCAAACTTGGTTCAAAGAGTTGTTTCCATTGTTCGTTATGGAAAAGGAACAGGGTTTAGGAGTTTTATGCAGAGTTTTGAACGAGAGAGAAGAATTTGTTGTCAATAGGGAAAGAAATGTATGTGACCTTGTTCTATCAATTGGTAATGTATCAGTCCCAAAGGAGCGGTTGTGGAAATGTAATTTGCAAGGGAATGATGTTCTAAATATCTGCAGTTCTTTCTTATATTATTTTTCTATTGAACATACCTTACCATTTCCCAAATTTGTCGAATGGTGCGCAAACAGTTATTCTCCCTCCGAAAGAGTTATCATGAGTCATACCATGTCAAAAATACTTTGTAAGGTTGATGCGAAAATCGTTCGCAGAATACTGAACCTACTTGATAATTTCCCTGATAATTGTGAGTCCTTGAATGAGCCAGTCTTAGTCGAAATGTATAAAAACTGTAAAACCGAAGTTAGATGCCAATTTCTATCCAGTATTATGAAAGATGGTCAGTCATTAGAAGGACTTTTTCTGCCATACAATGTTAACATTTTCAAAAAAGAGGTACAGTTGGTCATGTACTTGGTCAACCAACTCTAGGTTTAGATGATGATATTCATATCAGTGAAGTCGTTTTAGGTGTCTTATTGAGTATAAGTTCAATTGATCCTGAGTCCCATTTAATCCATTGTTTTAATCTGGATGAGTATTTGGCTGAGGTTATCCATGTCGAGTTGGTCGAATTTCCCAAAGTTGGGTTTTTTAGATATTAGTCATACTTACTGAACATGCTGCTGTGTTCTAATGTGTCGGAATTGCAATTCTTGTCCACCATTTTCTCTCCAGATATTCCAAAACAAATTAACATGTTTGAGTTTGTAAATATAATTATGGCCGATATGTATAAATTGTTGTTTGATGATGTATTACCAAGAGTGTTAGAAGAAATGAAACTCATGCTACAATCTTCCTCAGAGGATAGAATAGGAGACTGGTTCTTGTATAAATATTTTACTATTTTGAGGGTCTATGGGTTCACTGTGGAACCATACAGGTTACCTGTTTTTCTGAATCCAAGAATATTTGCACTTGAGTTTATGAGGCAGAGATTATGTGTAGAAGAAGAGCATTTTGGGGCGTTCAAAAAGTCTTCCAATGTTAAATTCCCTCTTAAAGTTGGTCCGTTTATTTTCAAAAATAGAAGTGCCCTGTTGGTCATAGAAAAGTTATTAGAAGTTATGGATTTCCAGAAGCAGCAAAGAATCAATTATGATCCACATCACATTATTTCTCAGAGGAAGCAGACAAACAAAAATAAACCATTCGATCATCAAATTGTTGAAGGCTTAGATAAAATAGCCAATTTTTATTATTTTGAAAAGAGTTCGGGAATTGATGAGGATAGGAGCAACGAGTTGACTGCAACGGTTCAAGCACCTGATAATCCTAGCATTTTGAATAAGAGGAGTCTTTCTAAAACTGAGAGCATAGATGTGGATGAAAACATTTCACATAAAAATATCAAAACATGCCCTCAAGATGATCAAGTTTCAGGAGAAATAGTTTCAGATGATTCAAAGAGAATGGTATTGTTCCCAAAGAAGTCTGTACATATGCATCAGTATTCCTTCGGAGGAGAAGGTAGTGTGGAGTCTAGTTCCTGTTTCAAATCCATAGAAGAGTTAGTGTCAAGTTATGCTGCAAAAAAAATGCAGTCATCAGAGGAAACCAGAAATCTGCTTCCTCGAATTAGAAGTCTAATCAATCAAAAGACATCATTGATTTCTACTCGAGATGCAAAGAGAAATACCTTGAATTTCGCTGTGGTTAGTGATAAAAAAGTATCTGAGATGGAAGTGAAGTTAGATAAAATTAGTGTCCCCGATAAGATACAACTCCATAAGCAGACTAGAGATGTTATTTATTCTGATTTATTACATGCTATTATGAAAGTTAATAAATTGTAGTCCCTTGTAGATAAGATGGAAGTCCAATTGAAGCATGAGAAGGTAGAAAATAAAGAAAATCTGATCCAAATTAAAAAGTTACAGGGAGATGTTGTAAGCTTAGGAAACGAACCAGGAAATGTACAGGTAACCAAAAATATTTTAGAAGAAAAGGACAATACCATTCAGGTACTGAAAAACAAATGCAGTCATCAGAGGAAACCAGAAATTTGCTTCCTCAAGTTAGAAGTCTAATCAATCAAAAGACATCATTGATTTCTACTCGAGATGCAGAGAGCAATACCTTGAAGTTCATTGTGTTTAGTGATAAAAAAGTATCTGAGATGGAAGTGAAGTTAGATAAAATTAGTGTCCACGATAAGATACAACTCCATAAGCAGACTGGAGATGTTATTTAATCTGATTTATTACATGCTATTATGAAAGTTAATAAATTGCAGTCCCTTATAGATAAGATGGAAGTCCAATTGAAGAATGAGAAGGTAGAAAATAAAGCAAATCTGATCCAAATTAAAAAGTTACAGGGAGATGTTGTGAGCTTAGGAAACGAACCAAGAAATGTATAGGCAACCAAAAAGATTTTAGAAGAAAAGGACAATACCATTCAGGTACTGAAAAAGAATCTTAAAATCCCAAACGTTGAACATGCTCAGTCCCCATAATTATTTACACTGTAGGAAGAAAAAGATGAAGTTTATCAAGAGATGATGGACTACAAAGGAAAATCATTAAAGTTGCAAGAGGAGAAAAATAGATGGGAAGTGGAAAGAGTTGAATTGATGGCTCAGATTTCGAAGTTAAAAAAGGATCAGAATGATGAAAAGGAAATTATGGAAGAGTTGATGAGTCAAACTCCTGTTGACATGGATTTACCTCTTGTGAATATTGAAAGATCGTTAAGTGAATTTTCTGCAGATGATCTATTAGTTCCTATGTCACAGGTAAGTCTAAAGGATGTGGAGATTAAAGAATTAAAGGAAGAAAATGAGAAAATTAAATCAGAATTGGCTAGGAACATTGAGGAGAAGAAAAAAAAATTGCATGATAAAAGCCAATTACAGAAAAAGTTCAATGAGTTAAAGGAAAAAAGTATAGGAAAAGCTCCTCTACAAGGTGCTAAACATTTAATTTGGGATACATTATCTGTGGAAATCACCAAGTTTATGCACTATTTAAATTTTATTGATGATCAAAGTGTATTAGTCAATTTAGCTACTCAAAGACTGAAGTTGGCAAATGAGACCATGGAAAAGAAGCCTTTAAATACAGCTCAAAATGCTTTAAATTTCTTGAATTCTCTAACATATCAAAAGTTGTAGGACATCGGGATTAAGGACAGAGTAGCAATTGTGCTATGGGAAAAAAAAATTATTAACAAACATCAACTTATGAAAGTGGTGCATGATAAGGCTGATACAATGTCTTCGCAGATAAAGGATTTCAGGCTTGCTTTTAAGGATCTATTTGAGAATGGCCTCCCTTCTTTTTGGGACGACGAGGGAAGGTTATTTTCTCAGAAGCAGTATCACAGTTTGCTAGTACAAAATCGCATGGACCATTCCAAGTTTGAAGATTTAGTTAAAGGGTTGACTGGAAAGATCATTGTAGAAAAATTGACAGAGGATTTCGAAATATTGCAAAATTTTTTAATCATTAGAAGAGGATTGCCCACGGTATCTTATGAAACTTATGTGGATCTGGAGGTGTCCATTAGAGAGATGACAGAATACGACACTCCAAATGCGGAACAATGGAGGATCGTGGAGAGATTCGGGAAGACCAAGTACATACTTCATCCTTGAAAACAAGTTTTGCTTTTCATGGCGCTGCTTATTCGGGAAAATTTGCAAGTCACTAAGTTGGTTATAATCAAACAATCTATTGTTTGAATCGAAGCATGTAGTTTTTATTCCTAGTTATTAGGGATATGGTTACAAAAACTTTGATTAACAGATTTTTTTGGTTATTAATCTTCTTGGGAAGAAGTTATCTTTGTATATATTTGAATTTATTTGATGTATTGGGGGTTGGAACCCATATGTTTGGACCGATGTTTTTGAGAACTTATGATTTTTGAATAAATAACAGAGTCGAATGCTGGTTGATCCTCAAAGATTCCTATGTTGTTTATGTTACAGTTTGTGCCTTCTTTCTATGTGATTGTCTTCTAAGTGCTTACCTTCCATTTTGTTTTCTTCATATCTGAACATAGTGTTTAATAGTTTCAGAATTCATACTTGTTATGCTCTGCCTATTGTCTCAGATATTTCACAAATTTTTCTGCTAAAGTTGATATGGAATTCATCTTGTGATGCTCTATATTGATGGATTTTTCATGTTTCTTTCTTATTCGCCTGAAAATCAATGAATGACTGTGACTGGATGATTATCTTGCCTTTGTTGAGATTCTATGTATGAAACTCTACATTATCTTTATCTATTTGACTCCATTGTCCAATGGTTATATGTGTTGTTTCAACCATCTACATAATTTAAAGTATTGATTCCAATATCTGGCCTTGTTAAATTTATATCTGAGAGATCCCTCTCCGAAAAGAAAAGCCAGTTTCTTTCTAAAGTGGTTTTTGATGTTACCTTAAAATTGCCTCTTACAATGTTAGGTATATTTTGAGTGATAACACCACTCTTACCATAATTCCTTAAGTCTGTGCATTTAGATCTTCATATAAAATCCTAGCATATACTGTTGGATTATTTTGGTTTTTAGATCTATATTATCAACTGTCCAGAGACCCATAATGTCAGATCCTCAACACAGAGATTAATTTAGTTTATTACATATTTTCTCTGGTCTCACTATCTCAGACACAAAGACTCATAACCTCAACTTTTCCTTTGTCAATGTTGAACTCATCCTACTACCTTACCAATAGACTGAATTTTTATTTTTAGACTTGAGTTTTATCCTGTCAACAATTTATGTGTCATGACCTTAGATACTAAGTGAACATAACCATCTTTATCTTCTATTTGATTGCAGAAATCATGGTCTTCATGACTCTCACATTTTTTTTTCTCATGTTACTTCATACTTTCTCTTATGTCATCCATACACCAACCTTGATCACCCATCATCTTTGAAGAAGATAGCTTTCAATAGACTTCAACATTAAACACCAATTGAGTTTTTCTTAGATACCAATTGAAATTTTCTGGCTTTAACTCCTCCTGAGTATAAGCTTCCTCTAAAACCAATGGTGGTAGCTAACACAATTTTTGAAACCAAAACTGAGGTTCATTAACCACGTAATGAGATATTACCAGATCTGATCTACATTATCCCTCTTTTTCTCTTCTTTTCACACTAAACTTTAACCAGAAACATTTTTTTTCCTTCTCATCTTTAAAATCCTTAATTTAAAGATATCAATCTCCCCCTGAGATCATGCAAACATTTCCTATGCCTTTAAGATGATTGTCCATGCCCTCAATTTTTATTTTATTTTTTTCAAAATGAGAGAATTTTTAGAATTAAATTCCACAATCATTGTCTCCTTCATCGTCTCCTTCATCCTTATCTACATTGGGATATTCTTCTATATCACTATGTAGCTTTCCGTCATGATGAATGTCAATTTTATCTATGACCTCATTATTCTCAACATCAATTACTGAGACTTCATTAATCACTGAAATTTGTGTTTCTTCTAAGGCTTCTAATTCTTTCATCCACACCTTTTCAGGAGGTGTACTATTTGCTTGTCCTTCACCATGCTCTGCGTTGGTGTCCTGTTTCCTTTTCATCCTTTGATTTTATCCCTTGACTCTACAGTCAGCCACCTTGTGACAAACTTATGACAGCAATGACAACAACCATGAAATTTTTCCTTCTCCACAGGAGGTCTTTGGTCTCTTTGTTTCCTAATTGCCATTTTCTTCCAGTGTCTCTAAAATTCTACTGGAGCATCACATTTCAGTTTACAATTTCTAGCCAAGTGTCCAAAGATATTACATTTGTAACACTCTATATCAAACCTTTGGCGAAGTCCAAACTGGTTATGATTCCTTACCTTCGGCTTTTTAATTGCATCCTTCTTTTACTAATGAATTTTTTCATAAGCCTTGCATTTTAGGGCGTTATGGTCAAAGTTATTATAGGAATAACAATGACCCAGAAATATTTTCTGATTTCTATTTATTACTCGTCTCTTGGGATCCTCATGAGTTATGTCTTTATCATGAAAGGATGAAGCATGTTCTTTGCACTTTTATTTTTTGTCAAGACTCTTTAGTACTTCAGCATAGCTCTTTGTACTTCCTCTCTGATTAGTGAGTGTGAAACTCTCTTGCTTATTCTTTTTAATGAACCCCAAACCAGTCCTATCACTTGATGGTCTTTGGATACTCAGAATGTCATCTAGAATCCTTGAGTTGTTCTCAAACTTTTATTTAATGGATTTTTCATCAACTCCTTCTCTAAGTCAAGCAATTTCTTTCTCAAGTTTTTCATAATCTTTAATTCTCTTCCTGAGAAGAACTACTAGATATTCCTCACTCTTCTTGGCCTCTTGAAGTTGGTTTCTCAAATCAGTAATAATCTGATCTGTCTCTTCTTGGTATTTAGACAATTTCTCTTTCAAAACTTTGTTTCTTTTCCTACATCATTCAATTTCATCTACAGCAGTCATGTACTCAACTTCTATGTCCACTTCTTATTCCTCATATGAGTTTGTTGTTCCTAAAAACAAGATTTCATTATATTCACTCATTCCCTCATCTTGACTTTCTTCCTTGGAATATAAGTTCTTCTTTTTCTCTTTATACTTCTTTCTACCTTTATGACAACATGATTCTTCATGGCCACTCTCCTCTTATTTTGGGTAGGAACACTTATGGGAAAAATGTTCAATCCTTCCACAGTTAAAACATTTCAAAGGTAGTTTACCTTTGTATTTCCCATTGCCTTTATTAAGTCTACTTACAAAGAGGGCTTCCTCATCATCAATATTTTCTGATTGATTTTTGGAAGTGACTTTAAACGCTACTTCTTTATTCAATTTTTTATCCTATCTAGTTCTCATCTCATAAGCAGTGAGAATTCCATGCAACTCATCTACTGTCACCTTTTTAAGGTCAACTCGTTCCTCTAGGGTGGAAACCTTTGAGTCATATTTCATTGGTAATGTTCTTAGTATCTTTCTTACCACTTCTTTTTCTTTCAATTTTCCTCCAAGACCTCTAATATCATTAACCACCTAATCTACACAAAGAAGGTATTCCCCAATATTCTCTTCTTCTCTCATTTTGAGGCTTCCAAATTGACCTTTATATGTCTACAGTTTGGATTCTTTAACCCTAGATGCTCCTTCATATATAATCTTCAACTTATCCCAGGCTTGTTTGGAAGATGTGCATTGCATAACCTTAGTAAACACAGTGTTTGTTACTCCACTCAAGATTGCACTTAGGGATTTGGAATTCGTTCATATTCACCTAGTTCAACTGTGTATGTAGGGTATTGATTTCCCACAGGAACCTCCTTTTCAGTTGCAGCCCAGACCTTCCATCCAAGGGAAATCATATGGCATCTCATTCTGACACTCCAATATGTATAGTATTCTCCTGTAAATAGTGGAGGTATGTTAGTTTCCATGCCTTCTTTATGATCCATAGTGGTTTTCATAGAGGATCTACCTTCCAGTGGTTAAACTGTGCTGAATGAATCTACTCTGATACCAATTGTTGGTTTATTGGTCAATACTGAAGGCAGGGGGGTGAATCAATATTGTTAACTTTTATTATGTTAACCACTTTTAAATCTATCATTAGAAACACATAACAACAAGAATACACAGAACACAATTTTAACATGGAATCCCAATAGGGTAAACCACCAATACGTCCTATTACTGCAAAATTGTTATTTACAAATAGTTTTTCCTGCTTCTACAGACAATGATGCTATTACACCCTATTTTCCAATAACAATTGGAAGGAGGCTACGACCCCCTGGTTTATCAATTACGACTGAAAGTATGCTACAACACCCTATTTACCAATGCCAATTGGAAGGAGTCTATGACCCCCTGGTTTAACAGCTACGAATGAAAGGATGCTACAACACCCTATTTACCAATGGCAATTAGAAGGAGGATACAACCCCCTAGTTTATCATCTACAACTGAAAGGATGCTACAACACCCTATTTACCAATTCCAATTGGAAGTAGGCTATGACCCCCTAGTTTATCAGCTACAACTGAAAGGATTCTACAACACCCTATTTACCAATGCCATTTGGAAGGACAATACAACTCCCTTGTTTATCAGCGACAATTGAAAGGAGGAAATAACCCTCTACATGCTTATTTCCTCCCTAGCGTCGCCCTACCACCCTGATATGTTTCTCACAATTTCTCTCCCACTGAATTCTGTCAGACCCACTGGTCTCTGATTCTGATCATGCAATTCAAACTGCAGAGACATCTTCCTTCTTACTCAAGTTGTTGCTTAAATACTTCTCACTGTTTAAGCTTCTTTCAACAGTTGTGTCTCTTCAAACTGAACAAACATACCTTTCACTGTTGCACCTTTTCAGATATGAATATCACACCTTTCAGAACGCCTTTCATGTTCTTCCATTGATCCTACACCTCAGAGATCATTTCTGCAGCTTGGAAACCATTTCCGCACCTCTGTCCAATGTTTGCAAGTGCTTCTGAACTACCAAACTTCTTTCTGTAGGATCAACTTACTGATCCAATCAGATTCATTGATCCTATCTCTAATTCAATCTAGATCGCCGATCTAACCATCGATTTCTGCCTCAAAATCACCTTTTCGTACCAAGATTTCCTCATCAACGATTCCCCACCATTGATCTTCATAGGGCGTTTGCCTGACTGTCGATCTCCGTATTGCGGGATGCAGGATTTTGACTATCTGCTTTTTCCTTTTTGTAAACTCCTTTCTGCAAGCTTCTTTTTGCAAGATCCTTTCCACAAGTGCCTTTCTGCGATTCTTCTTCCGTACCATTGATCTGTTTTAGCGGAACTAACTTCAGTCGTTCGATCTCTCCAGATTCAAGATGCGATATGCGGAGTCACACTTTCCTATTTTGGACTTCCACAACTTTGTTTCTACATTGCAGATTGCAGGATGCGGAATCACACTTTCCTATTTTGTACTTTCGCAACTTTGTTTCCCTATTTTCTTGAACCATTGATTTCCTTGCGGATTTACCCCTGACTGCCTAATCTTGATCTTTTGTGGAGCTTTGGATTTTCCACCTATCTTTTGTGAGATGCTTCCTAACCTTTTGATCTTGTACGGGATTCTTCCTAACCTTCAATTCTATAACTAATGCAGATTTGCATTCTGTCTTTGCGGATTATACAAAAACTAATCCTCATTCATCGGATCTCATGCAGATAACTATGCCACCACACCATCATGCCATGTCATCACTACCTTAGTCTTTCACTGAGTTTTGCATGCCATCATATCCACTGGTTATTCCTTTATCATTCATGAACACCTTTGACATCAATGACAACTATAACCCAAATTTTCCAACAATCTACAGTATTTTTCTTGCAGAAGAAAGTTACAGACAGCCTTAGGGATTAATATTAATAAATTCCGAAAAAAGTATTATTAGCTAAACAGATTTTAATTCTTTCAAACATAGGTTTTACTTTGCATTAATGGAGAAAGGATTTACGGCCCAGACTCTGTAATAGAGTAATTATGGAAGTTTACCTATGGTCTCATGGCCTATTATCAATACATAAACAAAGTTAGATACTCAAAGTGAAAGCACTCACAAGATCTCACCAAAACATTTATAAAAGGTATTTTAAAACAGTAATCAATATTAACAGAGGCCTTATGGCCCTCTCCCCAATAGCATGTGTTTCAAGATAAACGATTCACGGTCATTTTTAAAAATGTTTAACGATGAAACCCTAAGATCAATTTTATAACTGAACCTACACATTTATACTATTAACAACCCGCCTTGTTCGGGTACACAGGGTACTCCCAAAAGATCGAACACCTTCAGAAACCGCTTCACACAAATAGATCACAGATCAACACACCAATGTTTGTCACATGGTTAAAACCCTCGAGAGGGAAACAGTCCACGGCCCTTACCAAATAGCTACTTGGAGCAATTTATTATGCAAAAGAAAGAAAGTTACTGTAACACCTCGGTTTTGACCCCGTTGCATTAGAAGTACATGATGTATATATTGTAATGATCATGGTGTGGAGCTAAAGGCCAAGGCCCCACCATTGATTGGTTATGCCATGTTTCGGATTTATGATCATCACCGATGGTATATCGGGGCATGTGGCATACATATTGAGTTTTGTCATCATGTAAATATGCATCTTTAATTAAAATAAATCCTGACCAACTACGTTCGCGGCAACTAAATTGAGAAGGGGCATGATTTTCACAAGGATAAGGGCGGGGAAATTGTCAAACCTTGGCCAATGGGGGGGAAAATCCATGTGTCACCACCTTGTCTTACCCAACCACCTCCATTAAGAATTGTTGCTGGTAGTTGGGGAAGTTATAGCAGGGAGTGGAGTGTGGCAGGACTGTCAGTCCTTTCCCACACGCACACTCCACCTGCGGTTGATTCCACAATGGCAAAAGAAAACACCACCGATCACTCCCGCGAACATTCTATTCTCTCCACGACCGTGCTGAGACATACACACACTTTCGATTATCTGTTGTTTCTTCTCACGCATAGGATTTTCCTAGTTTTTACCCACACAGTTTTCCTCTACGGATTTGCGAATGGTGTGGCGGTATCCTTTCCTCACGGGATGATTTGTGGGTCCTGCGTTGTTGTTTCTCTCACACACAAGCGGGGAGACTGTAATTTCTTCCCCAGTGTGGTCTGTATATGTTTTTCCTAGCGGCTTCAATTGTGAAAAATGGGTTGTTGTTTCCCCACGTTGTTGGTAATGTATGCTGATACATTTTTGGGACTGTTGTTTTCCCCATGTTGGGAGCTGTGCTCACTGATTACATTTCAAGACTGTTGTTTTCCCCATGTTCACTGATACATTTGGGACTGTATAATTCGCTTGGGAGTTGTTTTCCCCTGTTAAGCTGTAATTACTGAGTAGTTGCATGCGTGCAATGGTTGGTCTTCAGACTGTGTTGGGAGCAGGGATGGGGGCTTGGTTTGCTTGATAAACTTGGTGGCCGGAAACCACACAGACAGAGCTAGAGGGCTGGCTTTCTTCTCCACAACCCATGAATAGCACTGGAAGGGAATGCAATGCCTGAGGGACTGCGTAGCAGAGAAGGGACTGATTCCTTGTGTTGGGTGTGTGTGGGTGTCTTAGAATCCAGGCTAGTTCTGGTGTAGGTGTTCTTGGCTCTGTAATGAGCTCACCAGCTTAGCATTTAGCCTTTCCCAACTCCTTTATGGCCTGATAAACCCAACTGTGTTGGCTTGGCTGTGTTTTGTGTATCCTTGGCTATGTGTAAGCCTGCTTGTTCCCTTATTCCTTGGAGAATCATGCCCAGCTCGGGGGTGGCAGCGTTGCTGAGAGATTAAGGAGCACGCTGGCCTATGGTTGGGTGGAACGTTGCCGCGACGTAGCTGGTTGCGAGATGAGTTCTTCATAAGATAAGTGATCTTGTCCATTTTACTTCTACAATCATGTTTTCTATTAATGAAAATGATGAACATGTTGAATGAATGCTTGTATGAATGCATGTTGATTCCACTGTGCCTAATAAATAATTGTAGCTGTATATGATAAATGATCATGTATGCATGTCTAGTTCAATGCATTCTGTTTCCAGCATTTTTTTTTATGAATTCACATGTTCATGGGGCTAGTAGCCCAGATGGTTAACGTCGTGGTCACGTCCTCTTCGTCGGTCGGAGGGTCGAGGACGTGACAGTGTGGTATCAGAGCTCATGTTGCAGCATGGGCCTGAATGGACCATGTAGGTGCAGTGACAGAAGCAGAACTTCTTTCTGCCCAGCAGAGATCGGAAGTGGATGACAGAAAACTTCCATGAATTGTCTAAGTGCTTGAACAATCAGAACACTTAGTGGGAAGGACTTCCGATGTAGCGGAAGGGCTAGGCGGAAGCACACCCGACGGAGAGCAGTTGGAAAGAAAATCGTAGAAAATTTTCTAACTGATTTGACATCCGTCGAAAGAAAATAGTTGATCGAGCGCCCGCCGTTGCGGACGGCTAAACAACTATGCGTCTGACGGGTAAGGCCTCTGACAACCGACACCGTAACGAAAGTTCAAAAAATTTTCTAAGTAATGAAAACAATGGCCATCGAAAGAAGATAGTGTTATGTGTGCCGCCGTTTCGGAAGCCAAAAGAACTAGCCTACCGATGAGAAAAGTCTACCGACACCGATCAGGTTGTGCCGCCGATTGAAAGAAGATCGAGGATCGTGTTCCGTCGTTGCGGCTGCGAAAGGAACTATTTCACCGACAAAAATAAGATTAAGCGGTGAAGAAGAAGACAAAAAGGGAAAATTTCAGAAATTTTTCTAAGTCCGGGAGTCGTTAGCCATCGGCGATGGTTAGTGGATTGAACATCCGCCGTTGCAGCTGTCTAATGGACTATCCTTCTGAAGGATAGTGGATCCAATCGCCGATGAAAAGGAAATTTGAAAGTTTTATTTAAGTATAAGGACAACAGATGAAGTTAGTGGATAGAGCTTCCGACAGCCGATGAGTATGGTCCGCGAAACTCGTAGTGGGATTACCACCCGCCGTTGTGGCTGTTTAGTGAACTAACCTTCCAAAGGGTTAGAAGATCCGATTGCCGACACGATAGTGCTTAGCGGATCCAATCGTCGATGAACAGCGGATAAGTTAGTGGTTTCGACCGCCAAAACATTGGATCGATAGTTGAAATGAGAGCCGATTCTACAAAGGAAATTTTGAGTTTTCAGAGGGATTTCCCAGCAGATTTCGACTGTTTTTCAGTGGAATTTTCAGCTGTTCTTCAGTGAAATTTTAGGGCTGAAAAGGAGAAAAGAGGCAGTGATCTTATGTGCCAGATGAATCCACAAGGGGGAAAGCCCCCTTGACCCCCATCGTCCCCCTCAGATAGAAGTTCTTGAGGAAGAAAATTCTATGTTTTGGGAAAATCTTGTATTTGGGCAATTGTTATTTTATGACTTTTCCAAGAGAAGGTAAGTAATTCTGATTTATATCAATGTTATGCATCTAACATTTGTGTTATTAACACGTTTGCAGAATCATAAGTCACCTTCAAGGGAAGTATTTCAGGTAGTGCAGTTCATAAGTAAGTGGTGGTTCAGTCGTGAGAACCCATGATGGGTATGATGCTCGGGATTCTTACGAGCAAGCAGAAGATGCCATGGGAGAAAATGTCTGTAATAGAATGATGACATTGAGTCTAATGGAAGGAGATTCCAAGAGACACCACCAGATGTTGCAACCACCATGAGAAGCTTGATCAAAGCCCAGGAATATCAGCATCAGTTGAATGCTGCAATGTTGCAGAGTTTGATAGACTTGCAAACAAAGATAGAATCTGGACGAGGTACAGCAAGACCAAAAGGCAGTAAGAGCAGTACTAGGAGAAGGAGAAGGACTTCTAGTAGATCATCTGATTCTAAAGAATCCAGCGGGGATTCAAGCTCTTCTTCTCATAAAAGAAAGAGAAAGAGACACCATAGGGATCGCTCTCGGGATGAATTTAAGAAAGCTAAACCTCCTACATTTGATGGTGAGGTAAAGACTGGACAAGAAGCTGAAGCTTGGCTTCTTGGGATAAAGAAGTACTTTCAAGTGCATGATTATTTAGGAAACATGAAGGCAAGAGTTGCCATATTCAATATGAATGGAAGAGCATCCATTTGGTGGGAACACCTCAAGCAAGTAAGGAGGATCAGTGAAAGGAGACTTAAGTGGAGGCAGTTCAAGAAGTATTTCAAGCAGAAATACCTCTCTGACAGATATTATGATGACAAGATTAAGGAATTCCATGAGCTAAGATTGGGATAGCAGACCATGGAAGAATATGCAAATAAGTTTTTGGAGCTATTGAGATATGTTCGGTACATTAGAGATGAAAAAGTGAAGGTCCAGCATTTTCTGAGTGGATTACCTCAGTGTTACAAAGATAGAATTGAGTTTTATGAACCTAGAACTCTTAAAGAAGCAATAAGGAAGGCTAAGTATTGTTATGATCAAAGCAAAGGTAAACCTGATTACCATAAGGCATGGAAGGACAAGAAGAATGAGAAGTTTGACCAAAGAAAGAAAGGTTTCAAACCTTCTAACTTCAGGAATCAGCAGAAGCAGCCATCCCAAGCTGCGAGTAAACTAGTTGGAGTGACAGGAGAAAAGCCTAAAGATCCACAACAGAATAGAGAGCCACTTCAATGTTGGAAATGTGGAGGACCCCACATGCACAAGAATTGTCCACTAGAGAATGAGAGTGCAAGACCAACTTATGACATTCAAGAAGCAGAAACAGTGGGTCAAGTAGCAAGGGAAATCCCTAGGATTTCTGCAGCACTGGAGGACCGCCAAGCAGACCACTAATCAATGGTGGTTGAAGTAGCAGGTAAGGTTGTTGAGCAATCTGTTTCTATTTTGATTGACCCGGGTTCTACTCATAGTTACATTACTCCTAGAGTAATGGAGATTTGTGCTTTTAAGAAAGTAAAGCATAGGAAGTCTTGGTTAGTACAGCTAGCCACTGCAACTAAAAGAAAGGTCAGTGAAGTGGTAGAGAAATGTCCATTGATCATGGATGGATTGGTCACTTATGTTGATCTGAATGTTCTACCACTTGGTTCCTATGATGTTCTCATTGGAATGGATTGGTTAGAAGCTCACAGGGTGAAGCTTGACTTTTACAATAAGACTTTCGAATGCATGAATGAAGAAGGGAACCCAGTAGTTGTGAAAGGCATTCCAAAAGTGATTTCAGTAATCCAGGTTTCAGCGATGCATTTAAAGAAGTTCTATAGGAAGGGTTGCCAGTTGTATGTAGCTCATATTTTGGAGACATCGGGAGATGAAACTCCTAGGTTGGAGGACTATCAGGTGTTACAGGAATTCAGGGATGTGTTTCCTGATGAGGTTCCAGGGCTTCCTCCAAAGAGGGACATTGATTTCACTATTGAACTTGTGCCAGGAGCAGCACCAGTGTCCAACGCACCCTACAGGATGAGTACACCAGAGATGCTAGAGTTGAAGATGCAACTGCAAGAGTTGTTGGAAAAGAAGTATATTCGACTGAGTGTGTCTCCTTGGGGAGCACCAGTTCTGTTTGTAAAGAAGAAAGAGGGTACACTCAGGTTATGTATTGATTATAGACAATTGAACAAGGTTACTGTGAAGAATAAATATCCTTTTCCTAGGATTGATGACCTCTTTGATCAAATGATAGGAGCAAAGGTATTTTCCAAGATTGACCTAAGGTCTGGTTACCATCAGGTGAGAATAAAAAATGAAGACATTCATAAGACAACCTTCAGGACAAGGTATGGGCATTATGAGTTTGTAGTGGTACCATTTGGTCTCACAAATGCACCAGCTACATTTATGTGCCTTATGAATAGTGTCTTCAGCAGGTATTTGGACAAGTTTGTTCTTGTTTTCCTTGATGACATTCTTGTTTATTCTAAGAATGAGAAGGAGCATGAAGAGCATTTGAGATTGACATTGCAATTGCTCAGGGAGCATCAGCTGTATGCAAAATTGAGCAAGTGTGACTTCTATAGAGATAGAATTTAGTATTTGGGTCACATTATCTCAGAGGAGGGTATATCTGTGGACCCTCAAAAGATCAAAGCCATTATGAATTGGCCTACTCCAAGAAATGTGACAGATGTAAGATATTTTATGGGACTTGCAGGATACTATCGGAGATTCATTGAGGGATTCTTCAAAGTTGCACATGCCATCAATTCTTTGCAAAAGAAGGGGATGAAGTTCAAATGGACATCAAGGTGTGAAGAAAGCTTCCAGAGGTTGAAGAATATTCTCACCAGTGCACCAGTATTGAAGGTTGCAGATCCAGAAAAAGATTTTGTGGTGTGTACCGATGCATGCAGACAAGGGCTTGGAGGAGTCCTTATGCACGAAAACCACGTGATATGCTATGAGTCAAGAAAGCTGAAGGAGCATGAGAAGAACTATGCCACTCATGATCTAGAGCTTGCAGCCATAGTACATGCTCTCAAGATGTGGAGGCATTACTTGATGGGTAGGAGATTTGAGCTCAGAACAGACCATTGTGGTCTAAAGTATTTATTTGATCAGCCTACTCTGAATGCGAGGCAAGCAAGATGGCTGGAATTTTTATGTAAGTTTGATTTTGAAATAAAGCACATAAAGGAAAAAGAGAACAAGGTAGTTGATGCACTCAGCAGGAAGGTGCAGGAAATGCATGTGGCATCTCTTAGTATTTTCCAATCAGATTTGAGGCAGCAGATTGTTAGTCATGTTGCTGGAGATGAATTGTATGAGCAGGTAAAAGACAAGTTGCAGCAGCAAAGTCTTGAGAAGAGGTATGAGGGATATAAATTGGAAGAAGATGGACTTCTCACTTATCAAGGTAGAATTTATATTCCAGATGTAGCAGATTTGAGGAGAGTTGTCATGGATGAAATCCATCAAGCTCCGTATCCTGGTCACCCAAAATATCATAAGGCAATTGCTACAGCTAGAAAGCAGTACTTTTGGCCAGGAATGAAAAGGGATATGGCTGAGTACATTTCAATATGTATGAAATGTCAACAGGTAAAGGTTGAGCATCAACACCCTGCAGGTTTGTTGCAGCCTTTGCCAGTTCCAGAATGGAAATGGGAAGTTATTTCCATGGATTTTATAACAGGATTGCCGATTACTTGGAGACAACATGATTCCATCATGGTTGTGGTGGACAAGTTAACAAAGGTAGCGCATTTTATACCAGTTAAGTCTACGCATAAGACAGATGACATTGCAAAGATCTTCATGAAGGAGATATTCAAATTGCATGGATTGCCGAAGGCAATAGTCTCTGACAGAGATGTCAAATTCACTTCCAACTTTTGGAAGGGGTTGTTTGCAGATTTGGGCACAAAGCTAAACTTCAGCACTGCATACCATCCTTAGACAGATGGGCAAACAGAGAGAGTTAATTAGGTGCTTAAAGACATGCTTCGCATGTATGTGATGGACAAACCAACTAGGTGGGAAGATTACTTGCACTTGGTAGAGTTTGCTTATAACAATGGACAGCAGGCATCCTTAGGGATGAGTCCATATGAAGCATTGTATGGAAGAAGGTGTAGAACACCAATGACTTGGGATAATCCAGTGAACAGGATTGTGCTTGGACCAGAATTGCTCAGGGAAATGGAGCAAGAGGTTGTAAAGATCAGGCAGAATCTGAAAGCAGCACAGGATAGACAGAAAAGCTATGCAGATAAGCATAGGGTGAACAGGGAGTTCAGTGTTGGGGATCATGTTTACCTCAGAGTGAGGGCGAGGAAGAGTTCCTTGAAGCTTGGAAGTTGTGCCAAGCTGTCACCAAGATACTGTGGGCCGTTTGAAGTGCTTAAAAGAATAGGGCCAGTTACATATAGACTTGCATTGCATGCTAGCACTAGGGCTCATAATGTTTTTCATGTTTCTTTGCTTAAAAAATATGTACATGATCCTAACCATGTGATAAATTGGGATGTGATTCAGGTGGAACCCGAGGGAGAGTTCCAAATTGAGCCAATGCGCATCCTCGACAGGAAGGTCACAATGCTCCAGAACCGGGCCATAGGTCAGGTAAAGGTGCAATGGGAGCACTATGGACCTGAAGAGGCTACATGGGAGCTGGAGGATGCCATGCGATTGGCATCCATTTTTTTTCAACTCTGCAGAACACTAAGGCGATACCAGTGTAGCATTTTGTTCAAATTTTGTAAAGCACTAAGGACAGTGCTATTGAAGGGGGAGGGGAATGTAACACCCTGGTTTTGACCCCGTTGCATTAGAAGTACATGATGTATATATTGTAATGATCATGGTGCGGAGCTAAAGGCCAAGGCCCCACCATTGATTGGTTATGCCATGTTTCGGATTTAAATTGTCACCGGTGGTATATCGGGGCATGCGGCATACATATTGAGTTTTGTCATCATGTAAATATGCATCTTTAATTAA
Source organism: Pseudotsuga menziesii (assembly GCA_001517045.1). NCBI lineage: Eukaryota > Viridiplantae > Streptophyta > Pinopsida > Pinales > Pinaceae > Pseudotsuga > Pseudotsuga menziesii. The sequence goes on from LPNX010107119.1 coordinate 163,184, forward strand.
AATAAATCCCGACCAGCTACGTTCGCGGAAACTAAATTGAGAAGGGGCATGATTTTCACAAGGATAAGGGCGGGGAAATTGTCAAACCTTGGCCAATGGGGGGGAAAAGCCATGTGTCACCACCTTGTCTTACCCAACCACCTCCATTAAGAATTGTTGCTGGTAGTTGGGAAAGTTATAGCAGGGAGTGGAGTGTGGCAGGACTGTCAGTCCTTTTCCACACGCACACTCCACCTGCGGTTGACTCCACAATGGCAAAAGAATCCAGCACCGATCACTCCTGCAGACATTCTATTCTCTCCACGACCGTGCTGAGACATGCACACACTTCCGATTGTCTGTTGTTTCTTCTCACGCACAATATTTTCCTGGTTTTTACCCACGCAGTTTTCCTCTATGGATTTGCGGATGGTGTGGTAGTATCCTTTCCTCACGGGATGATTTGTGGGTCCTGCGTTGTTGTTTCTCTCACGCACAAGCGGGGAGACTGTAATTTCTTCCCCAGTGTGGTCTGTATACGTTTTTCCCAGCGACTTCGATTGTGAAAAACGGGTTGTTGGTAATGTATGCTGATACGTTTTTGGGACTGTTGTTTTCCCCATGTTGGGAGTTGTGCTCACTTATTACGTTTCAAGACTGTTGTTTTCCCCATGTTCACTGATACATTTGGGACTGTATAATTCGCTTGGGAGTCGTTTTCCCCTGTTAAGCTGTAATTGTTGAGTAGTTGCATGCGTGCAATGGTTGGTCTTCGGACTATGTTGGGAGCAGGGATGGGGGCTTGGTTTGCTTGAAAAACCTGGTGGATGGAAACCACACAGACAAAGCTAGAGGGCTGGCTTTCTTCTCCACAACCCCTGAATAGCACTGGAAGGGAATGCAGGGCCTGAGGGACTGCGTAGCAAAGAAGGGACTGATTCCTTGTGTTGGGTGTGTGTGGGTGTCTTAGAAGCCAGGCTAGTTCTGGTGTAGGTGTTCTTGGCTCTGTAATGAGCTCACCAGCTTAGCATTTAGCCTTTCCCAACTCCTTGATGGCCTAATAAACCCAACTGTGTTGGCTTGGTTGTGTTTTGTGTATCCTTGGCTATGTGTAAGCCTGCTTGTTCCCTTATTCCTTGGAGAATCATGCCCAGCTCGGGGGTGGCAGCGTTGCTGAGAGATTAAGGAGCACGCTGGCCTATGGTTGGGTGGAACGTTGCAGCGATGTAGCTGGTTGCGAGATGAGTTCTTCATAAGATAAGTGATCTTGTCCATTTTACTTCTGCAATCATGTTTTCTATTAATGAAAATGATGAACATGTTGAATGAATGCTTGTATGAATGCATGTTGATTCCACTATGCCTGATAAATAATTGTAGCTGTGTATGATAAATGATCATGTATGCATGTCTAGTTCAATGCATTCTGTTTCCAGCATTTTTTTATTATGAATTCACATGTTCATGGGGCTGGTAGCCCAGATGGTTAATGTCGTGGTCGCGTCCTCTTCGTCGGTCGGAGGGTCGAGGACGTGACAGTTACATGAGCTTCTCATAATCAATCAACTAGCCAAGGACCCTCTATGCTCTTTAAATAGAGATCATAGACCAATCGGGTGTTAAGCCACAGATCAATGGTAGGTATGATCTAAGAGAACTTGAACCGTCAGATTACTCTATGTTTAGAACATATCGTAACCGTCGAATTAGAATATTTACAAATGCATACTAAAGAAACACACTTTTACCTAATGGATATATTACACAAGTTGATCTTAACTAACTCCTAAGTGTCTAAATATCCTAACATCCCCCCTTAAGAACAACTTGGGATAGGATTGAAGGATTTACAAATGCGACACTATTAGGAGAAGGAAGGAGGCATTAGAGCCTACCCCCCTTTAAGGACACATTCCTGAACTCCTAACATAGAGCGAAGTTTAGAAAACTTTGCTTCTGTAAGAGACTTGGTGAAGATGTTTGCAACTTGATCATCTGTAGGGCAATAGAGCACTTCACTAACATGATCATGAACAAGATTTATGATGAAGTGCATGTGTAGCACAATGTGTTTGCTGCGTTGTGATGTAGAACTGGATCTTTGGCAAGCTTGATGGCACTTTGATTGTCACACCAAAGTGGAGTAGGCTATTGCTGCTCGAATCCAAACTTTGAAAGGATCTGTCGAAGCCATAAAGCTTCCTGACTGGCATTAACTATGGCTTGATATTCTGCTTCTGCTGAAGAAAGAGCAAGAGCTTATTGTTTCTTACAAGCCCAAGTGACAGGTCCAAATCCCATACTGAAAACATAACCTGCAGTAGAATTTCGATCATCAGGATCGCTGGCCCAATCTGAATTAGTGAAACCAACCAACAAAGGTTTCCCCCCTGTACTGTAATGAATCCCAAACTGAATTGTACCTCGAATATATCGAAGTATTCTTTTTGCTGCTTTCCAGTGACTTTCATGAGGAGTTTGCATATAACGGGAAACACAACCAACGAAAAAGGAAAGGTTAGGATGGGAATGAGTCAAGTATAAAAGACTACCAATAAGCTGACGATACAAGGTGGCATCTACTTCAGGGGAAGTACAAGTGGAAAAAAGTTTGACTCCAGACTAGAAGGGAGAAGGGACTGGTTTACAATCTTCCATGTGGAAGCAATGAAGAAGGTCACAAGCATACTTAGACTGGGAAAGAAAGATTCCTTCTTTGGTTTGCAAGACTTGGAGACCAAGAAAATAATGCAAATGTCCTAAGTCTGACATTTCAAAATTTTGCTTAAGACTGGATTTCACATGGGTTATAAGTTTAGGGTCACTACCAGTAAAGATAAGATCATCAACATAAAGAACAAGTATGATGAGACTCGGTTTCCTACTTTCTTGGTATAGACATTGGGGTCAGAATGGCATCTAGAAAAACCAGTGTCAAGGAGAAATCTATCCATTTTGGCATACCAAGCTCTAGGAGCTTGCTTAAGGCCATATAAGGGTTTCTTAAGGAGACAAACAAGGCTAGAGTTATTCTAAACATATCCAGGAGGTTGTTCCATGTAAATTTCCTCATGTAAATCACCATGTAAGAAGGTAGACTTGACATCCATTTGATGGACTTCCCAGTTATGTAAGGCTGCAAGGGAAAGAACAAGGCGGATGGAGTTCATTTTTGCTACAGGGGCAAAGGTTTCATTGTAGTCAATCCCTTCAACTTGGGAAAAACCTTTGGCAACTAACCTTGCTTTAAGTCTTTCAACACTTCCATCTCATGCATACTTAGTTCTGTAGACCCATTTACATCTGATAAGTTTTCTTCCTTTTGGAAGAGGAACAAGATCCCAAGTATCGTTCGCCATTAAGGAACGATATTCTTCATCCATAGATGCATCCCAATCTGGATTTCCTAAAGCTTCTGCAAAAGTTTCTAAATCATGATCCTCAAAAACTTGAGCCAAAATAGAAGAGGCTCACTGAAACTGAGAATGTGTTCGACGTTGATCTCTAGGATCACCGGCAAGATCACCAGCTGCTTCACATGTTGAACGGACCCATCGAGGAAGTATTGGTCCTGGTGCAATTGGAGGAACATGAGTAGGAGGAGGTGGATTTTCATCCTCACTGTCATCATCAGAAATTGGAGTTAGAAACCTATCAAGAAAGATGGAAGAAGAAGAAGAAGGCACAATCGCCGAATCAGGCTCGCAGGACAAAGATGGCACACCCGCCAAGTTAGGCTCATAGGCCAAGATATTTTCATCAAATTTAACATATCTTCTAATGATTATATCATGAGAATGTGGCTGAAGAAGTCTATAACCTTTTAGATCTTCAAAATATCCAACAAATATGCACTTTTCACTTTTAGGCTGCAATGCTTTCCGTTTTTCATCCAGAATGTGAGCCCATGCTTCACAACCAAACACACGAAAGTGACTTACATCTGGTTTAATTTTACTCCATGCTTCTTCCGGTGTTATACCCTGTAAAACTTTAGTGGGTGTATATGGAACAGTGTGATGTTGTTGGATTTCTTGTTCAGTGAAAAAAGTAGTGAACTTGTTGTTAGCATATTCTCCTCCATTGTTAGATCTTAACTTAATAATTTGATGACCAGATTGTTTTTCAGTAAGGGCCTTGTAGGCCAAGAACATGTTAAAGACTTCGCTCTTGAGTTTTAGGAAGTAAACCCAAGTGCGTGTGGAGTAGTCATCAATGAAAGTTAAGAAATATTTGAAACTAGAAAAGGAAGTAGATGGAAGAGGGCCACACAAGTCACTATGCACAAGCTCCAAGGGAACCGAGGCGTGCCAAGAGGCACGTTTGTCAAAACTGTTCCGATGATGTTTTTCGAGTACACAATTGGAACAAACACCATCCTTGCAAGATACCAGCGAAAGACCAGTCACCATATTGTTTTTACATAGTTGTGCAATGAGATATAATTTAAGTGACCAAATCGCTCATGCCAAAGTTTGTTCAAGTTATCACTATGAGCAACAAAAACTGAAGGAAAAAGTGATGACCCAAAATTGTTAAATTTTTACAACCTGGTAATATCATCAACAGTTCTAGTAGCAAGGACATTTTGAGGATTTTTAAAATCCTTGATTACAACTTGGTGAGGTGTGTTACCACCTAAGTTGTACATAGTGGTTTTTATGAAGTGAGCCTGATGAACCGGACAGGGCTAACTTGTTTGGACTTCAAAAAGACCTTTGGAAGTACTTCTGGGAAGTGCTTTTTGTACTATATCACATGTTCATACCCCATGAGGGAATTGTAATAAATGTTCTAGCATGATAGTGTCTGTAAAAGACTCGGTCTCTTAGACTTTATTTGTCAATCCGATCAGCCCAGGCTGTTTTTTCCCTTGGTTATTATTGGTTGTTGAACAAACGACTGATAATTTCTGAGTTTTTCATTCCATACCTCCAAAGTTGGGGTGGTCGACTTGGCATTTAGGCCTATTGAGGTTATTAAAGTCTATGTGTCAATGTATAAACATGCTAGACATCATTTTTGAGTCATATGAACATGTCTAAGTCCCTCTAGGTGTTTTTCAATTTTTCAATTTTTTAGTTTTT
>LPNX010107119.1:174207-196025 GCA_001517045.1 Pseudotsuga menziesii
GCCATCCCTCTCTCCTCAACACGTTTTTGGATCAACTGGATGATTTTTGGTGGATTCTTCATTCAACAGGTTGAGGTGTCAGTCAGATCAGCCCCCCGATTGACAGTTGCACTCAGTGAGACTCAAATCTGGCTCAGCTAGACACAGATAAAGCATTGATGGACTCTCCATCAATTGATTTCACTTGATTCCATGAGTAATTGAGCCCCCCCTGGGCTAGATGGCCTGCAAATTGTATATATCCAGGCATAGCCTCCTCTTCCAAGCTAGTGAGAACTGGGATTGAGGTGCTGCTGCTATTGTATTGTTGTAATTCTCATTTGAAATAAAGAAAAGCTTTGGAGGCAATACGGTGTGGTGCCATTACATGTGTGGATGATTATTGCCATTGTTTTACTGAGGTAACCTGTATCTATGGTCATTTTTTGCTATTTTCTTGTAGATCTGTGGTTAAGATTGGTAATTAGCTTATTACAATCTTGATAGGAAAGGTGTTGTTCAATAAGTTTATTGAATGTTACTCTCCTTTGATGCATGTTTAGAGATCTAGATTTAGCATGTCCTATAAGCTTATATGCATGTTATCTTGAATCTCTTTGTATGTACTAATCGGATCTCACAAGTTTCTTGGCAAGTTCTTTGATTTCAGCTGAGTTGTAGGTTCATACTTTGGAGAGGATGCTGGTCTAGTTTACTTCTTCATTCTCTTCAAAACATTTCAAAGGCATAGTCCCTCGGCATTCCACCTGAAAGCTCTACTGTGGATCTTCAAGGAAACCAACACTCTTTCTCTCTCTTCCTCCTTTAAAAATTATTAAACTTTCCTCAAACTGGTTACTTTAAGGTTTCTTTTTAAATCTGATCTATCTCACAAACAAAATCATACATAGATCTAATTATCAAGATCCCTTCAATTTTCTAGATCTCAGTTTCATTGTGCACATAAAGTTCAAATTCAAGAGATCTAGCTAAATTGCCTTAGTTTCGCAAGTAGTTTATTGAAAAATTCATAGCTTGTTGTTAAGGTAGTTTCTTTTGCTGTTAAATAATTTCAATATTCTACAATATCAGTGCTTTTAATTGGCTGCACAAACAGCAAGCCAAGATCCCAAGGAAAGCTTGCTTTCCTTGGTTCCTTTTTCGTCGGTTTAGCTAGTTTAATTTCATTAATTTTTGAGATAAAGTAGGCTAACCCAAATGCACTCTTAAAGTGCTTTGGGGCATTTGTTATTCTAATTCACTCACTGTCATTTAGCAGGTCTGACAGAGAAGAAAGGAATCTTCTGTCCAAAGTGGCTTTTGGAGCGCTCAAATCCCCCCAGGGGTCTCTCTTTTGTCACATAATTTGTAATTTTTTTATATAAACTGTAAGATCTTGGTTTCATCCTATATAAGGACAAAGAAATCTCTATTTTATCAGTGCTTTGATATTGTAACCACTGTAATAAAATCATCCTTTGAATAGGCTCTTTCGAGCCCATTCCCCATTCCCCCTGGGGGGATTCGTGTCGGTGCCATTTTTGTCTTTTTCTGCTTATTTCCTTTTACTAGAATTGATATGATTTTCAGGGTAGTATATTTGATCTTGTTGTTAATTCCATATTCCATATCTTATTTTCAAAATTAATCATAATACTTACCCCACGATTTCCCGAGTGACCCGCAAGGGGAAAGAGATTCGTGGTAGGATTAATCAGAAAACCAGATTTGTGTAGTTGTGTTATTTTCTCATCTTTTTTTTATCAGCATTTTAAAATTAACCCCTCCTTGATTCCCCGATTGAGATCCACTTGGATCGAAAGAGGTTCTTGGAGGCTTTTCTTTTAAGCAAGAACACATCTTTTAAAACTTATTAAAATTTACAAGACTCCAGTGTGTATGCTCTACACTTGGCTGTGGTTCGTCCGATCAGTCAAGCTGTATCAAAAGCACTTGGGTGACTAGCATAATTAGGACTCACCTTCCCCAATTAACAAACCATCTGGTGAAAATCCAACACCTCGATCAAACCTTTACGATGGCAAAATACCCAAAGGAAGTGGGAACCTACTGAAAAGTGACCTCGGGGCGCCAATCTCTGTCACACCCTAACAGGTGCGTTATGAACACAGCCCCAGAGACTCCATTTCAGCCCACATATTCCTTGCGGGTAGCCATATAGGCTTTGTTTTGGACCAAGATGCAATCGCAAAACATTTATTCCAAACACATGCAAGCACACTGATCTCTTTTGACTCCATTTTTAAGGCACTGGTCTTCTTTGCTTCATATATATATTGTGTATCAACTTTGTGCTTTTGTGTGTATCTTCGTATCTTGTCATCTTGATTGTTTATAGTTAAAATATTCAAACTCCTACATAACTGATTCAATACAATATCATTACACTAAGAAATCATCCTTAGTAACTTAATAGGGTCTACCCTCCTTGGCTTCGTTAGGAGTTGAGCCTAAACGGAGGAGTCAAGAACAAGGTGACAGCCTTGACTCAAGACTTGCCCCCAAGGACACACCGAGTGGCTTGAAGATTTCTGCCATGTGATCCAGGTGTGTGAAAAGGCAGCAACAAGGTGTAAATGTCACAGTTTTACCTTCACCCGAATGAGTGATTTGATAGACTGATAAAAAATTGCAGGAAAGTTTTGGAACACACAGTACATCACTGAAATGGCCATTTTCTACTGGAACTGTTCCAGATCCTACAACACTTAGAGATCTATCATCATCAACAAATATTTGTTTGGTGTTACATTCATGCATAGTAGAAAAGATGGCTTGATCCTTAGCCATATGATAAGATGCTCCAGAATCAATGAGCCATTCATTTGAAGTAGAAGAAGAAGACGCAGTATAAGAGTAACCAACCAGAAGCACAAAGTGCATGTTCATGAGAGTTAGATTTTGAAGACGAATCTAGGCTGATGTGGTGCTTCTTCATTGCTGCTTCCAAGGCTGCCATCTTCTTAAAACATTTAGATTCATCATGATTATCTTTCCCACAAAAATTGCAACGACGCTCAATCTTCTTTCCTTTTTGCTTGGATCCTTTGTCATTTTTTAAAGGAGGAGTTGACTGAGAGGGTTTGGGACCTTTGTTGTTTGGCATATTATTGCGAAAATTCTGTTTCTTGGGAGGCTTGGACTTTTCTTTCTATTGGGACAATAAGGCTTTCCCAAATGTATCTGCATTGTTAATTATTCCAAGATGAATGAGTTTATCTTGCTCTTTAATTAAGGAATCACAAAAGGATTCAAGGCTAGGCTCTTGATAGCTAGCTGCAGTCAAGGATTCTTTCATGGAGTAGAATCTAGATACAAAAACAGAATATGCAGGTCCAAGTTTTGAAAGAATATGATAAATATATTGTTTGTCTTCTTTCTTAATCTTACATTCGGCACATAATAGTCTAAGAGTTTTATACTTAGATAAATAGTCTTGAATGCATGAAAAATCATTTGGATTCAGGGAAAGCAACTCATTCTCAAGTTGATGACCTCGAATTTCATTTTGTTTACCAAACACAGATTCCAACTTTTCCCAAGCGAGAGTAGGTTCATCAATTCCAGATATGTGAAATCACAAATCAGTAGAGATTAACATCCCAATCAATCCACGAGCTTCATCACATCGATTTGCCTATTTAATTTTCTTATCTTCATCAATGGGTTCTGTTTCTTTCCCTGAGTTTATCCTGAAAAGTCCCCTACTTCGCAGAACATCTTCCATACGAGATTTCCATGAGAAATAGTTATAACTTGTTAGTATAATATCACAAGGGGAGGCCATAGTGTAAAATAATGGCTGAAAGAACAAAAAATAATTGTCTGGATGCAAAGAGCTCGAAAAAATATGCGGTTTAAAAAAAACGGCACTGAAAACTGATTCTGAATGATGAAGTTATGCTTGATCAAAGAAAATGTTGAAGATGTCCCCAATAGTGACGTGGTAGATATTAACTTGACCAACCAAAAAAAGAAGCCCCCTCTTCCCAAGATCAACCTTTGACAATCACTTTTACAATAAAGTTGCTTTGAAGTCAATCACTTTTGTAGAATAAGTGATGTTCACTTTTACAATAATGTGACTTTTAAATAGTGTGGTAATAAATTAAAAGACTCAAGTGACTCACTTTTATTTTATTTTATTTATGTAAGATGCACTTTTACAATAAAATAACTTGAAAATAGAAATTGCATGCACTAAAAAGCAGTTTGATAAGACTTGAACTCAAGACTTATCAAGGTGTAAAGCAACTTTGGACCAAATGAGCTAAGTTTAAAAGGTATGTAAAAGTATGGAAAGAGGAAGGGGATTTTTTTTTTAACTCTTCTCTCTTGTTTTTCGTGCTTGCTTTCTTTTCCTGCAAATCACAAAAAAAAACGAAAAACAAAAAAAACTTTTTCCACACAATGGGGTTAGATCTTGGTTAGCTTACCCGGAAAGTCTATGTTTTCAAGTTTTCTCGTTGTTTTTTATTTGCCGTGATCGCACAAGGTGCACGGCAAAGAGCATACGTAGCCGAGAAGACAAGAAAAAAAAATTCCCTTTTTGTTTCTGATTCGCCGCGGTCGCGCAAGGTGCACAGCAAAGAGCATACGCAGTCAGGGAAGGAAACAGTCCGAGACTAAAACAAAAAAGATCTAATGATAAACTGATAAAATATGAGAGATTTACAAAAAACAAATCTGTCACTGTAACATTATACCTTCATATTTGCCAAAATGGGTGTTTCTAGAGCAAGCGAAAACGGTTTTTTGTGAAACAAAAACTATTTCCCAATGGAAACGACGCTCTGGACACAATGGAACACCTCCCATAGGCCACAAATGCACAGAAAATCTAGAACCAGAAAACCTTTCAAATTTTCGGCAACACCGATTCCAGATCTTGATCAAAACCGAAAGCGGCTCTTCATAAAAGCTCTGATACCATGTTTGGGTACACAGGCTACTCCCAAAAGATCGAACACCTTCAAAAACCGATTCACACAAATAGATCACAGATCAACACACCAATGTTTGTCATGTGATTAAAACCCTCGAGAGAGAAATAGTCCACGGCCCCAGCCAAATAGCTACTTGGAGCAATTTATTATGCAAAAGAAAGAAAGTTGCATGAGATTCTCATAATCAATCAACTAGCCAAGGACCCTCTATGCTCTTTAAATAGAGATCATAGACCAATCGGGTGTTAAGCCACAAATCAATGGTAGGTATGATCTAAGAGAAGGTGAACAGTCGGATTACTCTGTGTCTAGAACATATAGTAACCATCGGATTAGAATATTTACAAATGCATATTAAAGAAACACACTTTTACCTAACGAATATATTACACAAGTTGATCTTAACTAACTCCTAAGTGTCTAAATATCCTAACACACCTCACGGCTCTTTGATTTTTATAAACTAAAATAGCATCAAGAGAGGCCTCACGACCAAATCCATTATCTTATAAGTTTTTTTCCCAAAACCCAACTAAATATCAAATGAAGGAAAATGACTATGTAACAACTAAATTAATATTTAAAACCATAATTACAAAAGCATCTCGCTATCCAAGTTAGACAGTAATAATTACTATAAACAGTTGACGGTATATTCATTAAGATAAAGAATCTCGTGGCCACATTACAACATTTTCCTAAACCACACAGAGTTAAGTAGCAGTCAAAGTCTTTTGACAAAGGCCTTACAGCTCTCATCAAAGCATGAGATTGTGGTCTCATGGCCTTATCGTTTTATACAATAACATAAACAGTGAAAGACACAACGAAACAAGTTTAGAGCAAGAAAATTTATAAATAGTCGCGTTATTGGAACAAGAAAGCAATATTACAACATTGGTATTGGTTACAGATAGCCCTAATGGGTTTTTACAGTGATGCATCACTTACAATATCAAACTAATAACAAAAATGTGATTAAAGTAACAAGAGTGGCTTTCTAGGAACAAAAACAAAATCTACATAATAAAGGCTCACGGCCACAATAATGAGCACTATAAATAAACTAAACCATGAAGCCCTCACAGGGTCAGACAAGCTGAAGGTCTATACATTATAAATACAATTGACAAAATTGAAATAAACTTACTTTTAAACACCATAGCTCTCGAAAGAAAGTGGCATAGTCGCAAGACTCCATAGACAACGATTTCTTTACATTTCTGGAAATATACACAGTCACTTGGATATTTAAATAAACGGAGTTGCGGTATTGAAATTATCACGGATTCTTATAGTTTTAAACAAACAATAGAACAAAAAAAGAATATACCAAAGTGGCATAGTCATTTAAGACTCCACAGGTGATAAAGAACACCCTTAGAGTAACAATTACATACTATGCCAAAGCAGGTGTATCACTTCCACATCAAAAAACCAGCAGAGAGTTGAAACCCCAACACCATGGAAATAAAAACACACTACAAGACCCAATCTTGGTTCCACAAATCCACACAGGGTAAAGACACAGGTCTTACCAGTTAAAAAGGGGCTTCTCGTCTAGGGTTTAACCCATGTCCTCGTCGCAGATATTTGCTCTGCACATATAAAGTATTAACAGAGTTAAAACATGGTTTCTTTTAAAACTGGTGCAAAAGAGAAAAACTAATAATGAAATTTCAAAATTACCTTCCTGGCATTCAAAGGCACCTAGTCACTGCAGACCGCTTCAGCAAAGAAAGCAATCCCAGTCAGTTTAGGAGAGTGTCAAGGTTCAAGAGCTTCTCCATCTCGTTTTATAGACAATGGATCAAACAATCGAAGGCCAAATGCAATGGCAAAGAAACAACTAACAGTGAACAAAACCCCATCCAAATGACAGACGTAACCTCCAATGTGCATTAAACCCCTAAGGTTTAGCACTAACTTGGTTTCCGCCACGTGGAAACTTCAATACCATCACATGGTCGAAAAGGGAGGGATTTTATTGCTTTTACCTTACCTTTCGCCATCACCTTTAAGTCAACCAATTTGTCAGTGTAAAGGTCAAAAAACTTGTTTATGTCTCCATGAATGGTTATGCGTAGCATATTAAAAACCATAGTATATAGTTCCAACCTCACATACAAAGCATTCTCATTGTTTGAAGTCTTATAGCTTATGGTACATAAATTCTTGCTTGTAATATATCTTAACCTGCATGAAATGGTTGGTAGTTAGAAGGTATCTTGGTTAGGACCTCTATTTTCTTTTTGTGTTAAAAGTTGGATATGGTTTATGATCATCAAAACTAGGTCAAGGTTTAGTTTCCTTTCCAAAGCTTTAGGATCACCTTTCTTGTCTCTCGTGGCGTTATAGCGTAGAGTTGTTCTTTGGTTGTGATGTTGGGTTGGCCCCACCCGCCTACACATCAGTAAAACAAAGGTTCATGCGTTAGTCATAACAACTAAGTAAGACCATGACCTATCCCTTTTGTAGCTCAAGAGTAGAATCAAATGGAAGGTAGCAATAAACTGTTTTACAATAACTAGTTTTCAACAAAGTCCTTTAAGGCAGATAATTTTGTCACAAAGTAATGTCATAACAACAATTCACAAATTAAAGCAAGCTAATAATAACATAGGTACATAACTCTTGCAGTTAGTTAGTTAAGCCATTATCGTTTTGACAAAAGAATTATGAATTATAACATCTCTCAAAAGTATTTCTTAGGAAACTTCTAAAGTTACTTGCAGTAAACAGTTATTTATTTATTTATTTATTTAGGGATGTTACAATGTCCATACTGCTTGAATGAGGGGACAAATCTGAATGATTCAAAGGAATGCTTGCAAATATAGAGTTTGATGTTTGAGATGACGAAAATGAATTTGGGAAACCATATGACAAATTTACAGACTTACACGACGTGAAGAGAATAGGAACATAAGAAAATGAAGAGGAGGAATGACTGCTATAGTGCTTATGGAGGAGAGGGTATGGTCAAAATCCAATGCATTAACAAATAACAGTAATAATGGAGACCATTGGCATCTTTGGAGGACTTTCCCTTGGCTCATTATGTGAAGTTGAAGAGGATATAGGGGTTAGCGTATTGTACAAAGCTCTGAGTGTTGTATGTTCATGGGTGCTCTGAGTTAGAAGAGCTACCATTGATATGGTATCGAACGTGTAAAAGAGATGAAACGGTGAAGACATGAGCATATGTATAAACAAAATGTAAGGAAGTTTATGCATAGGCAGCACAAAAACCCTTGGCTTTCACACACCTTAGAGAAATAGTTCAATTACCAGGATAAACTTTAATCTACTATCATATCAGGATTTGTAGGAGTAAATTTCATAAGTAATAGAAGTGTTTCCTTTCCTGTGTAACTTTCACGGTGTGTGTTCAAAGTTTCAGCATTGAGTTGAGTGAGGTAGAGGACACTGTCATTGTGTGAGGTTTGGGGGCAGTACTAAACAACTACCACAGCTTATTGGGTGTTAGTTGTAGCTCAAGAAAGAATATAAGTATGACCTACACTGTTGCATCCCACTCATCAAGTATGGAACCTCCTGAACACACAAACCTCACGCGAACCTCATGAACACGCAACCACGGCAATAGAAAACTTCTTCAACAATCGTGGCAGACTTTGATTGGGAAAGAAAAAGAACACGTGGTGAAAGTTGATTGGTTGCAAGAACGATGAAGGTGAACAATGTTTACAAACCAAACCTCATATAGAAAAACGCCTACAACATAAATATAAATTTCATTTATTTAATTTCTTAAAATATAAATAAAATTATTCAAAATTCAAAAACATATTAGTTCAATAACCATTTGAATTATAATTTTTCTCAAAACACTTTTAACTTAATAAAATATAAATCTCATTTATTTAATTTCTTAATAAATAAATAAATAAAATATTTGATCTAAAGTTATTTTTATAATAGAGAAAGGCAAGTGTTCAAAATATTGAAGATTGTTTTTTCTAAGTGGAAAAAAGAAAACAAAATGTCATGAGCGAATTGGATCTAAGTTTTCAATGGTTACCTCAGGTTTGGTTTTATTTCTTATAGATTAGTGTGACGATTAAGAGTTCTCAATTCACATTATATCATCGACCTAAATATTAGTCGTAATTTTATATGATTAATGTGAGATTATTTTAAATGCCTCTAAAAATGGTTTATATATGATTTTTGGCGTTGTCAATAGACCAAAAACTAGTCATAATTTTTATATGATTTTTTATACTATTAATTTCAAATTAAATTGTATGCTTCCCAACCTCGTTTATAAATAATTTTTCCAAAAGCTATGTTATGTGGTGTACTTAAGATGCTTATAAATAATTTTTCCAAAATTATGTTATGTGTTGTACTTAAAATGTTTCTTTAATAATGAACCTTCTTTTGAAAAACGATTATTGATATTATATCAATAAAAATGTATAAGATTTTATAAAAATAATTTTTTTCCCAAAATAAAAGGAAGGTTGTTGATATTATATCAATAAAAGTCAATTGGGATTTATAAAATGAATGATGTTTTCACAAGTAAAAAATCATATACATCCAATATGTTATTAAGGGGTAACCAACTTAACATTATTACAATTTAAATAAACTTATTACAATTATAAATAAGAATAATTTACAATGTGATTTTTCAAGGAGTATGAATGGTTCCTTCATCTACACTTGATGTATCACATAGATCAAGATAAGAGATAGGATTTATATTGTATATAATAAAATCAAATATTATTGTTTCATTCGTGTTGATATTTATTATAAGGTTCTTAGTTCATTTAAGGTTATTTCCATTTTAATGAAATGATGATTCGAAATATTCATCATCTCCTTTTTGTTGGCTTGGTTAAATATATCTAGATATCTAGATAGTAATAATCTTTGTGTGGTACTATGAATCATAGCTTGTTACGAGTTGAAAGTTTGAAACAACATTTCAAATCATCAGCGATTATTGTTAGATAATTATGAGATATTGTCATGACTACATTAAATTATAGTTGAGAGTTAGGTTTAAGTTCACATTGCCAAGATTGTGGATGAAAGCGTTTAAAATATATATATATATATTTAGACTCACTAATATGATAAAACTACGAGCATTAATGTCATCCATAAAATTCATTTGTTGTTTTAGAGTGACAAGCAGGGATGAAATTTGACGGGTAAATGCCTGTCATGGGTCAATTTACCCGTCAAATACAGTCAAGATTTTACTGAGACCGTCAAAATCTGGCTTGGAATACAGAAAACGTTTCAGATTTTAATTGTTACCGGCAATTTTGATGGGTGCCCGTCATTTGAAATTCCAACCCTGGTGACAGGTTCTTACTAGCTAGCCAATGAGTCTCGGTGAATATTTTGTAAGATATATTCCACTAAGAATTTGAGGTGAAGACATTCACAATCATGTTTAAAGATAATGGGTGATCTAAATAAATAGAAATACTTAGTTAAAACTTATTTAATTAGTATGTTTTTAAAGTTTAAAGGTTTATTCATTTTACTATGATAATAATTTGGAAGGGAATTTTACACTTATAAGTTGATTTATAATATAAGAAGGTGAAAATAAAAAACTTTCTTTATTCATAGTATCTTCTTTTTGTATATGGTATATCTCAATTTATTTTGTACCTAGTGATTGAAACAATATAGTGAATTATTTTCTAATATTTTAAGTCGCACATAAAAAATGACATATATATATATGATGGTGGTGGTGGTGGTGGTGGTGGAAGTTACTAAAGTTCATTGAAACCAATTTTGATATATTAAACCTTAAGAAAGGGAAGGAATTACTTGGTTTTCATTATAATTTTATTTCTATGCTTAAAAAGCTTTAAAAGGAGCATTCTTTAATCACCATAGTTTGATGAGTTAAAAGGTTAGGAAGTTCTGTATTGTGACAAATATTTTGAAATTAAGATCTAATGTGTGTGTATGTAGGACATTCCAAGAGAAAACATTTTTCGTCTTCAAGCCTCTTAGTGTCACGAAGACGACAAATTATTGTGACCCACGACGTTTTATGAATTGTCCAATGTAATGTTTCACGATGGAGCTTAAGAAAGTATGTTCTTATTATAGCAATGTTGATTCTCTTATTTATGCTAGTTAAAACATAGATATAGTTTTGATCTTCTAGAGTAAGGTTGATCACCTCCTTATAGTATCTGCATTTTCTCTTATTCTCTAATTCTTTATTGCACCACAATTTTTCCTTAAATTTAGTTGTAATTTAATATTTTTAATATATTGTTAATTCTAGTATAGAGTGACATCTTCATTAATTCCCCAATGATTTAGCCTAGCCTTGGCATCTTTATGCCAACCTCGCTTGAGAAACAAGTGGTTTTGAATGGAGTTTGAAGCAATCTTAAGAAGCCCCTTGTCTTCCATGTTGTTAATCTTGTTTTTGTACATTAAGTATCTTGTCATAGCCCCGCTCTAAATGGGGGAGATACTTGCTTCTAAGAGAAAGATAGGTAGGGTGTATTGCATTTAATTTAAGATTATAAGTAGTAAAACACTTTTGGATTTCCTATATCACCTTCCATGACTATCTAAAGATGATCAACTCCAAACATCACAGCCATATAAGATAATAGGAGTGACGAGAGTTTCAAAGAGGAGTTTCTTCTTATATCAAAGCCAAATGCTCACTAATTTACAATTATTTTGAAGTCCATAGTAAGCTTCCCACCCTCCATTTATCATTTTCTGAATGCTATAGTTCCAATTAAACTTGTGATAAAAGCTACTTCGAAGATATTTACATGAAGTCTCACTTTCTCCAAACTATTATGGTGATATATAATATTAGCTTAAGTGATTATTTTGGATTCCATTATCATAATTTTTGTTTCGTTAATGTTAATATTGAAAAACATATTAAAGCAAAAATTCTTAAAAAAATTAATTAGTTGTTGTGATCATAAAAAACTCTTTATTATATCATTTAAAAAAATTTAAAAAAAATCAATATAGTTAAACTACCACAACCTACTTCTTCCATACAACTTTTTAATTATCACAAATATATAATAAAAATAAAAAATAAACTATAACCTATAATTGTTATTTCTTATGACAACCTTATTTCACTCCTCTATTACAATATATATAAGAGCATAATACTCTTTACATGGAACAAGCAATTCAACGAAATAAATAAATCTTATGTCTACTCGAATGGATAGTTAAATTGGTGATGTGGTTGATGCGAGATGGTAATAAATTTCTAAAAAACATTGGGATGGAGTTGAACATTGCAACGAATTTAATTTACAAGTAAAATGTAAACATTGAGATGGTTTGAAGTGTGCAACGAATTTAATTTACAAATTAAAAGAAAATATGGATAATAAATTACGACGACCTACGACCTTTTAGGAAATATCTACAATTGAAGTGGCTGTGTTCTTGAATGTGCTTTTTGTTTTTTTCATAAAGTTGTGCGCTATTCCAATATATGCGATTTTCGTTAATGTACTCGTAAGATAAAGAGCATTTTTAAAGATGCACTTTTTTGGTACATAATTCTTATAAGTATTATCGTAATGATTTTGATAAGATTAAGATTTTTTTAATAGTTAAACACTTTTTATGCACATAAGGTTTATATCTATTTTCCTATGATTTTGATAAGATTAAGATTAATGAATAATTAATTTTTTTATATATTTTGAAAAGTTATGAAATTTAATAGATATTATTGATTACTAGGTGATTCTAAATAATAATTTTAATAGATATTATTGGTCATTTGGTGATTCTAAATTTTTGAGATGCCATGAAAATTAAAGATACATTGATTTAGATTACTTACTTAGGTTATATTGTTTAAATTCAATTTTGTATAATACATTTTATTTCATTATTTTATTATTCAAGTATATGATAAATCTTATCAACTTTTAAAATGATACTTCACATCCTATCACTTTTATAGTTTAGATTTTAGGTTTTCAACTTTGAATACAAGTCTAATAAATTTTATTAATAATATTAACCACCTTTTCTTATATGAAATATTAAAGGAGACCACTCTTCTCAACCTTCCTCATAAGTTTATTTTATATAGTCAAAATTTATTGTTGTAATTTGTATTTTTCATTTCTTCACTTTTATTTTTTATTTTTCTTCGAATTAAATTATAATGTACTTACTCCCACATTTTGGAGTAATTTTAAGTGCCCTTTTTTCTTTTATATGTCTTTCTAATCACAGTCTTATTCATTAAATTTCATCACATATATTGGATATTAATATTAGATGATATTAATATTAGATTAAAATAACGTAATCGTTGCATTAAATTTATTTAATGTTTTAACGGTATTACTTTGCTTAATTTCCTTAAGCACTCTTTCATTTTGTATGCCTTTGCACCAATGTCATTAAGTCATCTTGGTCACTCATGGAGATTATATTACATTCTATTAAATTCAATTGTATAATTAATTTAACTGAAGATCTTAATGGACTTTTTTTTTCTCTCTCCAGTTTTTGGAGAGGTTTTAAGCCCTTCCTTTCTCCTTTTGTATGTATTCTCACCTTAGTCACATTCATTGAGCTTGTTCATTAGTAGAGATTAATATTAAATTGAATTAAAAACCAATATAGATCCATCTTAACTCAGGATCTACCAAGCGCCAAGAGGGATCAAATCCCTTGAGGTGCAAACTTTTCCTCAAATTTTGCACTTTAAAAAATGTATGCACCTTAAGGGATGGTCCCTCTCAACCCATGGTAAATCAAGAGTTAATGGATCTATAAGTTGGTGTATTATGTAAATATATGTTATGTGCTCAAATCCTTGTATGTAAATTTTCGTTTTATGATGGTTCAACTCATAGATCATATACCAAGAAGTATCAACGTTTCATTAATTTTTTAGATTTAACTAATTAGAATATATAACTCTTTGGTTTTGAATTTTAGGTTAGGGACAACATTGTAAAAATTTTATTTACTTAATGATTTCTTATTATTTTATTAAAGTTCCATATGTTAGCTCCAAGTTGAGCACATTATTACACTTCTTTCTCATACTAGGCCATCGAAAGCACCTCTCAACACAATTATTAAATTAATTTAGTTTAACTTCTTGATGTACTTACTTCCATCTTTGAAGTAAATTTTAAATTAACTTAATTGAATGTCTTGATGTACTTACTTCACTCTTTAGAGTTGGTTTAGTGCTCCAAAGAGGGAAGTAAGTCATGAAGACCGTTTCCATAATGGCCTCAAGAAAGGTGGGGAGTAAAGAGATATACAAATACATGATTGAGCTTGACCAAAAAATGATGAAGAAACATGGAAAGAGTGGCCTACCTTAAAAACATTTTAGGTCAAAAAAAAAATGAGTAATAAGTTGTAGTAAATTTACACTCTAAGTGGATCACAGACTCTAAATTATTATTGATTGTTAATTCCAAACCCCACATATTATATTTATCTAATCCTATATGCTTGAATATAGGATAGTAAGAAAAAACATGTATTAACTATGAATATATATTGCAAGGGAATCCTAGTGTATGTACCATTTTGCATCATCCAATAAAATATATCCATTTTAGTTTTCCAATTTGTTGTATTCTTGCGATAATTCCTAGTGTTTAACAAAGAATAAAGATACCACATCATAGAAACTCACGCTAATGCGTAAGATGTTATTAGTGATGATCTTGATCAAGTTAGACATGGTTATATATTATTAGAAATATGATGATGTTGTCCTAGTCAACGTTTTTAAACCTTGATTAGAATATTTCAAAGAGGTGTCGAGTGTATAAAAGGAGTGTTTGAGTTCATTTCTCGACGACTTGGATTAACTCAATAGTTGGCATCTTAGAATAGCTTAAGGGAGAGATAAGAGTTTTAGCTCATGAACTTTGATAACTAGATAGAAAGGGAGAAGGGTGGCTATAGAAAGTAGATCACATATATGAGATAACACATGCATGTAATAGGTTGGAAGAAAATGCAAATGTTTATGTTTGAGTTTGGTTATGTATTGTTGTTGATATTGAGCATTTGATTGGGTTATTTTGTTGTGAGAATTTGTACTTGGATACAAATGTTTCAAGTATGTGATGGTTGTATTGATATTGATTATGTAATATTAATTGAAATGGTGTTGTTAGTATTATTCACCCCTCAATAGAATTTTGCTTAGATTATGAGTTTTTATTAATGAAACAAGGTTATGTTAAGTTGCTTTTGAAATTTGATTAGTGTAATGGATACCATGTTTGAGTGTGTTTTTCTAATTTTGTTAGTGGGTGCTATAAGAGTGGAGAGGTACAAATCTCGTGTTTACCTAATTGTATGTTAATTATGTGTTCCATTATGTAACAACTTTGTCCTCCTATTTTGATAAAGAATTGGTTTCCTTCATGAATCTTGATCTCCCACCACTTGATTTACAGTTAGTTATTGTTTTTTAGATCATGTTTTGGGATCCAAACTTATGTGAGAATGTAATGAAAGGCAATATATAGAACCACATACACGTATATATTGCAAGGAATATAGTGATATAGTAAACTCAGTTTCTATTAAATGAATGTAACAAAACATGTACTGTAAAATAAAGGTAGATAGAATGGTGGTAGTTTTATCTATGAGAAGAGATGTGGTGGCTACACTCATTTACGACAAGTTGATTACAAAAGGAAGCCAAAGGTCCTTTTTATCACAATCACGAAGGGAAAAAACCCTAAACATCTAAAAACCTAACCCTTAATTGATGTGTCAACTTTTAGGGGGCATAACTTTTGCATACAATCTCCATTTAGGGTGCTCAGTAGGCCATTGGAAAGGTCTAGCCAAAAAGTACACATTTTTCATGTCTAAGCCTACCTATAGCTGGGTCTGGACTATGGCGTCAAAAAAATGTTTCTTAGGGCCTTAAAATGATCTTGGAAGTTTTGGACACAAAAATTTGTAAATAAAACTGCCAAACTAGAAAAATTGTTTTGAGCGAATGGAATAGGTAGGTGGCCATCGATATCCATCTGGATCACTTTGAGCATTTAAAGAATGTGATGTTCATGTTTTCTTTAAAACTACATCTTCCTTCATAAATGAGTAAAGTCTTCGTTTTGTTAAGGAATTGGTTTCTTTTATATCTCCCACCTTTTGATTTATAATTAGTTACCATGGATCCTTCTTCTAAATATATTATGCACCTCTTCTTATTTTTATTATTATTCTTTGAGCATTTAAAAAATATGATTTTTATTTTGTGTAAAAAACATCATTTTTCATAGTAGAATAAACTCTTTAATAAAAAGAAACATATTTATAATTTTTAAATAAATATATTTAATTAAAATAAAATATATTTAAATAAACAATAATATTTAATACTAAAATATTTATGATTTTTTTAAATAAATCTATTTAATTAAAATAAAAATATATTTAAATAAATAATATCATCTAATACTAATATATATAGTATTATTAAAACTAGTGAAACACTCTTTTTTATTTCATATTTCATTGAGTGGACTCGATCACTCATGGAGAGTAATATTACATTTAATTGTTCAATGAATTTAATTGAAGATCTCGATGGACTTACATTGAATTTTTTATTAAATTTATTGAATTCAACTAGAGAAGTTGATGGACTTTTTTAATTTTTTGGAGTGTCTTTAGGCTTTGATATATATATCAAATTATTTATTTGATTTAACATTAACTTTTTTATTTTATTTTTTAAGTAAAATTTTAAATTTTTTTGACTTAATGTTTTGATGTACTAATTTCAGTCTTTAGAGTTGGTTTAGGTGCTCTAAATAGAGAAGTAAGTACTTGAATACTTGGGTTAGGGTGGAGAGAAATGAGATCTAAAGATACATGACTTAGATTATGCTATATTGAATCTATATTATGAGTGGATTTTGAAATCTAAGCCATATAAGTCATTTAATGTTGATAGCTCCTTTGAAAGGTCATATGGTATACACATATCTTCTTATATCTTTGAATAATGGGGTAGTTAAAAAAAAATGTATTCCAAGGGCATACTTGGTGTATGGTACCCCTATCACCATAGGCTCATTTTAGTTTTCCAATTTGTTGAATTTTAGCAATAGTTCCTAGTAAGTAACGAAGGGAAAAGAGACCACACCATCGAAACCCCATTCTATTAGTGAAGATCTTGATCAAGTTGACATGGTTAAATATGATTAGAAAATGATGATTTTGTCTTAGTTAACAATTTTCAGCTTCAATTATTATATTTCAAAGAGGTACAAGGTGTATAAAAGGAGTATCTAAATTCATTTATGGACAACTTGGAGTAGCTCACTAGTTTGGCCTCTTATATTGCTGAAGGGAGAGACTAGAGCTTTAGCTCACGATCTTTGATAACTAGATAGTATGTGAGCATTGGACGTGAAAATAGAACACATATATGAGATAATAGATTCAGAAATAGGTTGAAAGCAGAGGTAAATGTTTATGTTGAGTTTTTCTATGTATTGTTGTTGGCATTGAGCATTTGATTGGGCTATTTTGTGATAAGAATTTGTGCTTAGGTACAGGCTTCAAGTCTATGATGTTTGTATTAATATTGATATGTGGTATTAATTGAGATGTCTTTGTGTTGTTAGCATTATTCACCTCTAGTAGCCTTTTGCTAAGATTATGAGTTTTTATTAATGAAATAAGGCTTTGCTAAGTTGCTTTTGAAATCTAATAAGCCTGATGGATACCATGTTTGAGTATGCTTTTCTAATTGTGTTGGTGGGTGCTATTGTACCACCATGTAATAACTTCCTCCTTTAGTAGTGATAATGAATTGGTTTCTTCATGAATCTTAATCTCTTTTCATGTAATTTATAGTTTGACTCTTTCTTAAGGAGAAAAAAGAAAAGAAGGAAAAATAATCAAATTAAGGATTGCTTTTTAAAGATTTAAAAATGATCAAATAAAAGATTGCATTTTAAAGTGTTAAAAATGACATGTACATTAATTATGTAATTTTAATCTTATAAAAAGGATATATCATTCTTATAAGTGTAATGGTCTAAGTACTAACATAAGATCTGAACTTCTTGCATTATGGACACTCCTATATTTGGCTAAATCCTTGGGTTTACCCACTTTGCACATTCACGGAGACTCCAGTGTCATCACCATCAACTGGTTCAATAGAAGATCAGCACTATCTTCACTTGCTCTTGATGGTTGGTGTCAATGTATCCGTGATCTGGAACCCTACTTCATCCAACTAGATGCGGTTCACATATTTAGAGAACACAATACAAAGGATGATAGCTTATCCAAAGAAGCATTAACCTTGGCCTCAGGCCTTTTATAGTATACTGAATTCACAGATGGTGAATGCTCTGATTAGGGCACATTTAAGCTCTTTTAGCCCTGAGCACTTGATATTTTGTTCTTTTATGTGCTGGAGTTTTTCTTTTGACATCCTTAGGATGATTGAGGTGGATGATTCCCTCATATTAATGATCTCACTCTGGTATTGCTTCTTTGGATAAGCTACTTCAGTACACGTCATGTATTCTCTGTTTGTTGAATGATTGTGGTGTGGATGTAGTCTAGATTCTCAGATCACATGAGATACCCTTGAAGGTTTAGTCCAGTATACATGCGAAGCTGATCTACTGTATCTGTTTGCTGATGATGAACATGACTCTTTTTATGTCATGGGTACAACAATAGCTGATGTTGTAACAAAGTTACCTTTGATTTCAATGAAATAACAAGGAACTGATATTTTCCTTTGGAGAGAAAAGTGTAATATGCTTGTTTTTTTGTTTAACACTTAAATAAAAGTGTTTTTCATTTATTTTATTTTATTTAAGAAATCCATTTTTCTTAATTATTATTTTTTGTTTAACACCTAAAAAATGTGTGTTTTTTTTTGTTTTTTTGGAAAGAAATCCATTTTTGTTAGTAATTATTGAAAAACTCTTTAAATAGAAAAGCACATTATTATTTTTATAATAAATGAACTATCCAAAACAAAAAGATGTTTAAATAAAAAATAATATCTAGCACTTAAATATAAAAAAGGTGTTCTTGTTATTCAAACTTATATGTTACATCGTAGGAAAACTCGATCCTACATGGTAGAAAAAGTGAAGCAAAATTTTGTAAATCTAATATGGGATATGGCGAGTTATAAATATACAGCGATGATGGATTCAACATGGTTAGGTAAGCATGTCTTTGACGATTAGGCAAACAAATATGCTAAGTGTTACGCTAAAAGGAATTTCTCATGTCCTTGAAATGAAATATTGTTCCTTTGAAATGGAAAGTACACTCAAGGAGTCAAGGTCGATTCGGTGTTTTTGTATGGAAATGATGCGACAATGAGAAATTGATTCGATCTTGATAAAGAGGAGGGCATGAAAGGCTGGCTGGTCACATAGGAGCTCGAAAGTCCTCAACCGGAGAACGTTGTGGATTGGTGGGATGTTATGAATTAGGTCGGCCTTTTTCCAGTTCATCTCCAGTTGGATTTAGATGGTTAGATAGATACCTCTTCTATGTCAAATTCTTTGAATTTTTTTCCTAGGTTTTTTCACTTCATTTGGTAGTTAGGTTAGGCCATGTGATGACGAACGAAAGTTTAGTTTCCTCATTTTTAGTAATATGTGCATTAAAATACTCAAAGATGAAATGTAATACTATAAGAGACAAAGGTAGTCAAATATATCGATGTAAATATAGTAAAATACATAGGAACGCTAATCCCAATGTAAAGGGGTAATAGGCATGACCTTAGTATATGTGAAATATGAGGGTAAACAGACTGGGTAATTGTCTTGTTACGAAGACCCTCCAACCGAAGGTACAACGGTCGCCGTCATTGGCAGCCTTTGGCAGAACACTATCTGACAAAATCCTCTTAGAAAAGAAGAAGATAAAGTTAATAAAGGGAAAAAACATTTACCCTTTTACTTCGGCAATGGTAAATTTTAACCTGGAATAGTAGTAAATAGCTGCCAGCCACTGTTCTGCTGCAACGTTTTCAAATATGAATTATTTTTTACATTCACCGTCTTAGCGGAGTTTTTTCTTGCGAGATGACGTTCTGCCAGTGCGGAATATGTAGCAGTGTACACGTGTCGGCTGGTAGGAGGGAGATGATGACGTGTGCCGGTTTTGAGCGGGTGATTTCAATTATGAGAAGGAAAAGCACGAGGTTTAGCCCCGCTGAGTTGGGGTTAGGGAGTGGACTGGATTGGAGTGGACTGGACTGGACTTTCTCCAAGGACGGGCTTAAAAGGGGCTTGAACGCTCAGCAAGCCAAAGGTCCGAAGGTCCCTGCTTATTTTTGTTTGTTGTCGCTGTGTTTCGATCCCACGACTTCTCTGTCACTGCTTTTCGATCCCAAGCACGCGCCTTTCGGGAATAATGATGAGTTGCAGGGAGGGCGAGAATGTGTGTGATTGTCGTCGGTATTGAGATAAAGAGGTTTGATGGTCGAATCGGCTTAGCGGCATTGCGTGGTGGAATTGTGTGTGGTATGGGATGAACCCTTCTGTAAGCTGTTGTACTTCGTCGGAGGAACAAGGAGGGGAAACGAACTGGGTTTGCGAGAGCTGGGCACTGGGCAATCCAGCCATGTCTGTTGGAACGTTAGAGAACGCAAGGCAGACTTTCCATGGCGCGGCCGCTGGGCGATTGGACTGGGACTGGGACATGAATATTACTGCTACAAACCATAACCCATTGCTGTTATCTTCTCAACACCGCCATCACCATTCTCACCACCATCATGATCATCAAGACTCCGATGAACACAAGCCTCATCTAATCCCCACCGCCTCTGTGGTTCCCAGTTTCCGACATTACAACGGTGTAATGGGTCCGTTTTCAGGTCACCACCAGAACAACGCTCTGGGGTTTCTGAATTCTTCCGGGATTCGCAGCTTCGAAGGAGGGAACGATGGAATGAATCCTCCAGCCCCGCCTTCTTCGTTCCCTCCGGGCTTCCTGTACTCGGAAATGCCGGGATTCGGTGCCGGGGGCTTTGGCTGCAGTGATTCCAGATCTCAATTGCTAGGCATGATGAGCATGCAGCAACAGCCCGAACATCATCATCATCATCATAAGGAAAGTGGCTTCCACGACATAGTGAAACGGGAGGAGCTTTGCCCTGGAGATTTCCAGGCGAGAATAGGGCTGAATCTCGGACACAGGACTTATTTTTCCGCCGAAGATACTGCCGTTAGTAGACTATACAAGCGCCCGCGTGCGATTCCTCCCGCTTCGCAAGTACCGCGCTGCCAGGCCGAGGGCTGCAAAGCAGACCTAACAAATGCCAAACACTACCATCGTCGCCACAAAGTCTGCGAATTTCATTCCAAGGCCACCAGCGTTGTCACAGGCGGTGTCCAACAGCGTTTCTGCCAACAGTGCAGCCGGTAAATACATACAGGATCGGTTATGGCGCGCTGTCTTTTTTTTTTTCATGCTTTTACTTTGGAAACATGATATCTGGGAAAAACTTAGTGGCGAAGCTTAAAGGATGCTTAATGTCTTTGGTAAAGGTACTGATGTAAAACGCTAATGCTCCTTACCCTTCATATTAGTTCAAAACTGATACCTATTTTGTGCGCACAGCTTTCATCTTTTGGCAGAATTCGACGAGGTGAAGCGGAGTTGCAGAAAACGCCTGGCGGACCATAACAGGCGGAGGCGGAAACCGCAGACTAACACGATCGTGCCCGCTGTCTCTAGTGCGGAAGCTGCAACCGCCTTAAAAGTGGAAGACGACGACAACAATGTTTCAGGAAGCTGCAACAATACATCAAGGGGTCAGATATGCTTCCTTCTCCCATG
>LPNX010107122.1:0-101011 GCA_001517045.1 Pseudotsuga menziesii
GATATATACAATTTGCAGGCCATCTAGCCCAGGGGGGGTGCAATTACTCATGGAATCAAGTGAAATCAACTGATGGAGAGTCCATCAATGCCTGATCTGAGGCTGAACTGAGCCTACTTGTCAACCGGGGGCCTGATTTGGCTGACACATCAACCCATACACTGACACATCGGCCCAGACACTGAAGTATCCACAAAAAATCATCCAGTTGAGCCAAAAACGTGTTGAGGAGAGAGGGAGGGCGAAATTCCCCATAAAGACCACTGTAGATCAACTCTGGATCTGATTTGATCCCCTCCTTCAGTCAAGGATTTGTCAGATCCAGTCAACCTGCTCCAGATCTGATTGATTTCAGTCAAATCGGTTGAGAATCCATTGATTTATTTGATTCTGGATTTGCTCCATTATTCATCAATTTATTAATTAAAATAATCAATAATTGATTTTTGGGGCTTTCTGACCTGAGTGATGGAAGATCACTCAAAACTTAGGAAATAGCGGGTCCATGGGTTTACATGGTGCTCTTAGCTTTAAAATGAGCACCTACATGACTGAAACTGATTATTTGGCCCACTTTTATTACAAAATCAATTTTTCCAATTAAACTATTAAAAAATAGCCTAAGTTTTGGAAAAAATTAAAATTTAATAAAAAACCCTGAAAAAACTGAAAAAATGAAAAAATGAAAAACACCTAGGGGGACTTAGACATGTTCATATGACTCAAAAAAGATGTCTAGAATTCTTACACATTGACACATAGACTCTAATAACCTCAATAGGCACAAATGCTAAGCCGACCACCCCAACTTTGGAGGTATGGAATGAAAAAATCAGAAATTATCAGTCGTTTATTCAACAACCAATAATAACCAAGGGAAAAAAAACCCTGGGCTGATCGGATTGACAAATGAAGTATAAGAGACCGAGTCTTTTACAGACACTATCATGCTAGAACATTTATTACAATTCCCCCATGGGGTATGAACATGTGATATGATACAACAAGCACTTCCCAGAAGTACTTCCAAAGGTCTTTTTGAAGTCCGTACAAGTTAGCCCTGTCCGGTTCACCGGGCTCACTTGATAAAAACCACTAAGTACAACTTAGGTGGTAACACTGTGGTTGGTTAAGTGTCGCCAACCTGACCAAAGGATGGGGTTGCAAATGGATCCACAAGGCCTTATTCAGCATCAATATCAAGCAGCAGAAAGAAGCAGGCAGCCAGCCACTAGCAGGAAGGACTCTAGGAACTAGTGCACAATGACTTCGCTAAGCAAATTTTACCACCAGCCGAGCAGTTAAGTGCCCCGGGATGGGACACTGGTGAGTCTTAGGGTCTTGTTAGGGCACGCACCTCAACGGTCCTTAAGATGGGTAACTCCGCGTATTTGACTCAAAATATTCTTAGGGGTGTCGGGGGTTGAGTCAAAATCTTCTATTGTAATAAACCCGTGGCTTAAGACCAGGGTTGAGGGTTTTGGGTGCCCATGGTATTGAATCCATGTTATTGTAAATAGTGCATTATAAATAGGCACTTGTGTAAATAATAAAGGTTAGGTTTTATGATGTAAGAAAGATTAAGGCGAAGCTAAGGCTGATTTTGTAAGGAAAGGTTAAGTCTCAGCTGTGTGCATGGACGACCTCTCTAGTTGTGTGCGCAGAGGGTTTTGTAAGAAGATTGAGAAAAGATCTGCAGCTGTGTGCACATAGGCCTACTGCTGTGTGCGCGACTGTTAAGGACTGAAGGGATCTGCAGCTGAGTGCGCAGATCAAACTGTGGTTTTGTATCAAGTTGAATAAAACACAGTTTGTGGACGTAGCCCCTACACTGGGGGTGAACCACGTTATATTTGGTGTTGCGGTTTTTTGTGTTGTTTCTATTTCTGTTGTCTTTTATGCATTAATAACTGTATACATTTGATAACTTAGATCACTGCTAATAACAAGCTTCACTATGAATTACCTGTAGTGGGTTAAGCAAGTCACGGTTGTTTATCTATCTGCGAAGTTGTATAAAAGTGAATGACAAAGCTGTGTAATTGTTGATTAATAAGTTTAGTAAAGGCTAAGGTACAGTAATATCCCTCTCTGCTTGCAGAAACCTGATTCTGTGGCACCCCATTGCTGTTTTGGGTGAGACTGCAACCTGTGTGCAGGTTGTTGCCGAAATGGCCAACACAGTGGGTCTTTTGTTGGTGTGACATAAAAGGATTAAACACGGGTCTGTCCTATTGCCCAACAAAGAGAAAAACCAAACCACATAGAAACATGATGATGATATCATGTTCTTATGGAATGGTAGCTCGCTTTTCAGCATAGAAGAGAATGCTCTTAAATCTGAATACACACCAACAGCAACAAAAGATACGGACCTAGCAATTAAAGACAATGCAATAATTTCAAAGATTAAAAAATTGCAGGAGAATGTCAAGAGACAGGTTGATGTAAATATTAAAGATAAAACACCTAAAATCACCACTTTCAACTAGGAAACCAAGCCAATCAGTGATCCTGTCAAACTTGTGGAAGAACAGGCAGGTGTTGATCAAGGAAACAATGAAGAAATTGAAGAGCTTAAAGAGGATATACCCACTCAAAACCAACCAGGAGAAGAAGACATAGAACCAGGTTGGGAAGAAAAAGATGAAACCTCGCCTTTTCTTTTGACCCTAGAAATGCTGAATCATAATGTGCATAATTGCTTGGTAGATTCTGGATCAGCGGTGAATGTTATGCCACTGGAGGTTTTCAAAAATATTAATGGATAGCTGGAATCCACATCCTTGGAAGTAACGCAATTAGATAGCACAGGATTCAAAGTAGTGGGAGAAATGAAAAATGTTCTCATTTGCTTTTCTGCAAACAACAAGATATGCCAATTTATTGACATTATGGTGGCTGACATACCAGGTGGATATGGGCTTATTCTCAACCGAGATTGGTCTGCCAGATTAAAAGGTTAATTTGCTTTAGACTAGTCTCATTTATGGTTGCCTCTTAAGGGTACCATCGGATTAAAATTTTGAGAGAGCCTTACATGAAGCATATCGTCACTAGGATGGGAGAGGGAAATGAATCTACTAATTCTGTCTTGGGAAATTATCTAACCGAGCTTAAGCTAAAACATCATACAGAAAGAAAGGCCAGTTATAAGATTGACAATCAGCCTGAGCTCCTTCAACTTCCTTAGGCTGATAAAGATGAATGTAGACTAGTAGATATGGTCTCAATTTCAAAAATGGTACACTTAGACCATGGATAGATTTTTGACCTTCACCACAGCCTATCCCTTTAACTCATTTGATTGAAGATTTTTAAGGGCGGGCACACATTTCCTTTTCTTTTCTTTTTTCCTTGTACATAAATAATGTTGTTTTTCTTTAATGCTTTGATGCTTTTTTCTTTTTTATTATTTGATTTGATGTTGTTTTCTTTTGATTTAAATGCTTTGTTACTAGTTATTTTTATTTTTGAATAAAGAAGCAAACTTTTGGTTGCAATGGAAACATCAGGGTTCTTCATTAACTGAAATCTTAAGCGAAAGACTGTGCTGTGAAACATAGAATGTCTTCTAGCAGTGGTGTTACTAATTGGCCATGCATTCATTGAAGTTCTACTTAATCCCTATAAATAACTCAGAAGTAACAGAGTTGGAATACTATTTCAAGGCTCCATCCATTTCACATCTAAGATGTCCAAGGGAGTGAAAGCAGAGGACCCACAGAAAGGAAGAAAAGTAGATAGTACATCATATATAAATGATCCCATGCCATAATTTCAGAAAAGCTAAAAGCTATCAAGAGTCAAAACTCCTTCAAGAAACAATACATATCATAGCAAAGTATCAAAAGCATGAATCTCAAGTTGCCAAAAGTTCCTCTCCATCCGTGAGATAAAAAACAAATTCTTCTCTCACACAAAAGGACACTATGGATAGAGGAGCCTGAATAAAATTCAGAAAGAAAAGTCAAATTGAGGACTCACAAGAACTAAAGTTCAAAAGGAACAAAAGTGCAATTGGAATGGGAATGAGGAACAAAAGGATAATGCTGTTTACTATCTGTTACAATCTTGTGGTGTCCAAGCCGGAAACTACCCAAGGACAGGGGTAAAATAAATCTCACTTATTTGGCCTCAAAAGAGTTATTCAGACTTGCAAATATTTCTGATGTTACCTTTTCTCCAATGAACTCCTTCTTAATGATTTAAATGCATAACTTGGTCAGCTTAGGAATACAAACAGCTAGAGGATTTCAACTCTTCATCTAAACAGTGTTGCACTGGGAAGAATTTAAGTCAGAAATCTGGGGTTCACTAGTTAGTCGCCAATTATTGCGGCTGCAACATTTTCCCAAAATTCCAAAAAAAATTGGGACCCTCCTTTTGCTTGAATTAGTTTGATTTTCTTCTTTGGTTTGATCTAATAATTTTTTCGGAAATATTTTCCAATGCTTGGATGGATCTACCAATTGTTTTGATTCTTCCTCTAATGCTTGAAATAATCCACTGTTGATTCAAACTTTATCATTGATTTTTAATGCATTTTCAGCATGTTCTAATCGGAATTTTATTTGGTTGGTGCTCCCGCTGTTGCGGTAGAATGACATCTTGCCTTTTACATTTTCTCTGATATGCTTCTTTCAATCGGCTGATCTTGTGGTTTACATCGGAATGATTTGCTATTTCTTTTTCCGCCATTGCGGACGGAAAACTACGAACTCTCCTGATTATGGCTTTAATGTGTTGGACCCCGTTTTGTTATTTTCGCCGATTATTGAGTTTTGAGCTTCCGCCGATGTGGAAGGATCTATCTTCCCCAGTCATCTAGTTGTTAAACCCCGACATTGAGGAAGGTCGCTCCCTTTATGACTCCACCGTTGTGGCTACCGAAAGCGCTAACCTTTCAGATCTTTTATTGTTTCCGCTTCCAATTCAAACCTTGCATTGCGGAATGGTTTATCCTTTGCGTCTCCACCGTTGCGGCTCCCTTTTACATTATTAGCTCCGATGCATTATGTCTCCACAAATGGCTTAGCAATTTGGACACCCGACGTTGCAGAAGGAGTTATGCTTTCGACCTCCGATCCATTGTCTCTCCGCCATCTGATCTTTTATTCCTTAGCCATCCGCTTGTGTTGACCATATATATATGGAGCTGGGTTTGTATATTCTATCACTGTTGGGATTATCGTGAACTATCGTGCTCTGTTGTTATCACACGTTGTCGTTCACCCGAGCTCGTTTGGACCCCGTAGTCGGTGTACCCACGTCTAGGTGGCTCAAAGTGGAAGCCTGACCGTCTTCATTCCGCCATACATGTTGCTTTTCCAGGTAGGCTCATATTTGCCTTTCCCCGTTCCGTTCAAAGTGTTTTGTTGATATTTCTATGGTTAGGGTCATCTATGGCCATTTTCCCTTGGCCCGTTAGTTTTATGCCTATATATTCAGGGTTAGTAGTGTAACTGTCCTCGAGGGGGGGGGGGGCGTTTTGACTTGCAGGGTAGTTGTTTTACCGTGGCCTTTTGTCTGTGACCCTGCGCTTAGTGAATGGGGGTTTGGTGTAGATGACCGTTATGCCGTCTGCACCAAGCTTCCCTGCGTGATGATGTTTGGTGGGGGAAGGTTTTCTTGGATTTCCTGTGGTTTGTGAAAATATTACCTTCCTTTCTTATGGCCCGTACCCTTCAGAAACCAAAATCGCACTTCACCACGCTGTTCAAGTAGTCCGATCCACTGTTGGTTTTGAATCCGAGCCGGCTTGGAGAGGGGTGTATCACTGCACCAGTTTTGCTGACCATAGACTGTACAGGTAGTTTTGATAGAGCTAACACTGTTGAAAAATTTGCATAGTTTTCCCCTTGTCCTTCCCACATAGCGCGACGACCATGGCACTTGCAGAAAGCCAAAGTTTGTTTCATGTTAATGTAGATTTATTTTCCGCCTTGAATTTTGTTGATAGAATTGTCTTGGTATCATATAGCAGTGTTAGCTTTGCATGTATTTGTCTTAGTTAGCTAATTTCATCATATTAAACATAGAATAAATGACACACTGCACATTGTTGTCTCCAAGTTTGTCACTCAACCAGAAATGGCTTAATGTTACAATTTTATGGCAGGATGAGTTCACAATGTCAAAGAGGAAAAAGAAGAAGGCCCCTGTGGTCGAGGAGGAGCCTGAAGTGGAAGTTATTACCAAAATGGAATACATATATGAGGATGCCAAGTGTATATCTGGTGTGGAGCCCGAGTACCAATGGGGAGAAATTTACAGGATGATCACGCGCCGAGAGGTGTCAGATATGGGCTTGGAGGAAGAAGGCATTTATGCCAACATAGAGAGATCTTCTCTCATGAAGATTGCCACCAAACCAGAGCTTTTCCCATGCTCTAAAGTAATTGGTTGGATTCTTCCCCAGGAAGATGTAACCACGATGATTGTGGAGAATGTCAACAAACAGGGCTATGCTGCTTA
Source organism: Pseudotsuga menziesii (assembly GCA_001517045.1). Classification (NCBI taxonomy): domain Eukaryota; kingdom Viridiplantae; phylum Streptophyta; class Pinopsida; order Pinales; family Pinaceae; genus Pseudotsuga; species Pseudotsuga menziesii. The sequence continues at coordinate 6,478 of LPNX010107122.1, forward strand.
TAGCCAAGGATATGTAGCCCTGGCTTACCACCTGCCTGAAGCGCAAGTATTTTTGTCGGACGATTGGTTGAACAACATTAGAATGGACCTTGTGGAGACCCTGAAAAGGATGTTTTTGCTTAGAAAACATTTCAGAACCAGGCCAAGGGGTGATTATGATACAACTAGCTTAAGAACCCCATATAGGTTCATAGCTTTAATGCTGAACAGGATTTTTGGGAGAGCCCATGGCAGGTTCTTCAAGTTGGAATGGATGCCCAGGGGACTATTTTTTATGTTGCAACCCAGGGGACTATTTTCAACTGGGCCAACATTGTACCTAACAGTCTTTCAGCCTGCTTGGCCTTAGCCTTGGGTGGAGTATCCCAAAAAAGGTCTGAATTCTATATGAGTTCCATACTTGTCGATTGTATATTGTGCAATCATCCTCTCCCCGGCCTTAGGTGCATCTAGGATAGGGAAAGAATGCCTGCCTATTCTGCATATAAACCATTGTGGACACACAAGTATCATAGCCATTATCGAGAATTTTGTGAACACTTCATCATGCCACTGTATATGCTCATTTTCTTGAAGGAGTGTGATTGCATGTCACAGGAGGCGCTGCAAGTAATTAAAGAATATGCAGACTACTATCTGACTGAGGATGGCCTTTACTTCAGGATGTTTGGAGGTTCAAGAGCACTTTCCCTGCTACCCAAATACGCCACTGACTACATCATTCACAAGGAGGCAGTGAGGAAAGTCTTCTTGGATGGGATAGGAAGCTTTCTTTTTTAGCATAAGATGACTGCCTATCCTCCTCTTCCCTTCAAGATAGGAAGTTACAGGTTCACCAGAGTAAATAAAGCTGATGAGTTTGTAGAAGAGATGGAAAGGTTTCATTTTTGGGAAATTCCCTTCCATAGAAATGACTCCTACAGTAAAGTAGCTGAACATTGGAAAGAAAACAACGTACATTTTGAATATACCCACCATTGGGATAGAGAAGAATTCATCTTCCAAAATGCAATGAACATGACAGCCTTGAGGAGAAGGTTCAAAAGGAAGATCTCCACCAAAGGTGGGAAGGGAGATGAAGAAGCAAAAGTTGAGGAAGAAGCTAGGAGAAGAAATGAGGAGGTGCAAAGGCTGGAACAAGAAGCTGTAGGTTGGTGGCAGGGAGAAGAAGAAGATAAAAGAAAAGATGCGTAAGAGGCAGCTAGAAAAGCAGAGGAAGACAGAAGAAATGAAGAAGAAGAAAAGAAAAAGAAGCTTGATGAAGAGCTACAGAAACAAGAGGCAGAAAGGCTAAAGCTGACACGGACACAGACAGAAAAGGCAGCCTCTAACACAGCTGGAGGGTAGACCCAGGACATGGAGAACCCTAAGATTTAGGACCCAAAAGTACCTGCTGCCAACACATCTGGACAATTTGTGGTTCCTACACTGAAGCTGGTCCCCTTTGTATAGAAAAAAGGGGAAGAGATTCCTGATTTCGATACTGTTTTCTATGACATGGCGACAAAGAGGATAGTGAAGAGAGCATAAAGGAAGATTGAAACGGGAGGTATACCTGGGAAAATGATAAGAGATACACCATTGTATTTGGAACAGACCAAGACCCTAGATTCACCATTAGAGCCAGAGTAGCACTGATTCATGCTTCTAAAGATAATGTGGACAAGATTATGACAGACTTGGAGCAATCCAAGAAGTCCTTTGCTCAATTGAAAGACACATTGAGGAAAGAGAGAGAGGAAAGAAATAGGCTAAAAAGGAAATATGAAGACATGAAAAAAGAAACGAGATCTTCAAAGGATGAACTGCAGATCCTCCAAGCAGAGAAACAAGCTAGTGAAACTGCACAAGGATGCCTAGAGAAAGTCCAGAAAGAATATCAAGAGCTAAAGATGGAAAAGGAACAGCTGCTGGGAAAGGTAGAAGATTTAGAGCAGCAAAAGATCATCTTGGAGGCCAATGAGATGCACGCCCAAGAACAGGAAAATAAGCTTCAAGAGAAGGTCATTTCTCTAACAATTGCTCTAGAAGAATAAAGAGAGCAGCAGGTCAATCTATAACCCTTCACGGACCATGTGCTGGCCCAAAAGGCCAAGATGCTGCAACTACAGAGTACCATAGAAGAGGAAAGGTGCAAAGTGCTGCAGATAGATGGCCGATTGGAGGAAATCCTGGAGACCTCCTCTTATTTCATTGATAGATCTCAAGACATCCTTGAAGTCCTGACTACGAGGATGGCAAGGATGGAAAACAATGAACAAAATCCAGCAGAACCGCCATCAAAGGATCAACAGGCCCTCAAGCGGGATTATGACTTACTAGAATTTGCTATAAATACCGTAGAGGATTTCAAGAAAGCTGTTAAAAAGACAAAAGGAGCATGCACAGAGTTTTTCAGAATCCTCCTTATTACCTACAACCGGTGCCAAATATAGGCCAAACGGAGGCTTGAGGTTTTCCCAGACCACAACTCATTTGTGGAGATGTTGCAGAAGAGATATCAGGAGGAGGAAGCAAAAGTACAACATATCAAAGCCCTGGATGATCAGATCTTGAGGAGTGAAGTAGATCATTTAGCCATCAGTGTGCATCTTTTGGAGGATGAGCTTCGGTTGAGCACAACTATAATTGAGGCTTTAAAGAACCAAGCTGCGAAGTTTGAGATCAACATCCAGTTTCTAGAACCTTGTGCCTTTGAAGGCATCGCCTCTGAAGCTTTGGCATGGAATAAGTTTATGGACACCCAAGTGGGACCCTCCTCGTAAAATATTGGTCACTTTTGTAATTTGTAACGATTTTGTAAAAACATTTGAGAAAAGTGAAACATTGGAGGTGAAGAGTTGGGAAGCCCAAATGTTACTTTGGGAAACCCAACAGTCTCGCCCTTTTTTTATAAATGTAGAAGGCTTAGAAGGAATAGGGGCTTTTTCCCAGTGAGACATGTAAAGCAATATTGTAAGAAGAACTACTTTTTTTTGCAATAAAGAATTATTGTTTTCTTGTTGGATAAATATTGGTGGGACTTTCAAATGTTATGCTGTGGATTGCAGAAAGATGAACTATTTTGTTTTTCCAGCTTTTTGTCCATTAATTGTGAGATCGTTCTAACTCTTAGAGCCTATGTTCTTGTTGAATGATTTCTGGTTTATTTTGTGGAATTACCACCATGAGTAATGTATACTGTTCATAAACAATTGGCTATCTGATTGTCTAAATATCTTTAATCGTTCATGTGTTGTAGGAAGGAATATCGGCTAACTGTAATTTCTCTTCATAATACATGCACAATATACATTACTCATAAATAGGTTACAATTTGGCTCCCTGGGGATAGATATATAGATAGTTAGTTTCCTTCATTACTGCATATGTGATTTAGATGCTTGTGAGTTCTAAGATGAGAGGTAAGAACCTGCACATCACATTGTGACTGCTCCTTGCATCCTTATCACCTTGCATGGTTAATTAGGCATATGCATATCATACTTAAATAAAAAATACAAAAATACACGGTGGACCGGGCCGCAACCAGTAAAACCTTTGTTTTGTTACTTTGACCTACGGTAGCAGGACCGCAAACCAAACGGATTCCCTATACCAAATAGTCACGGGCTAGTTGGGAACGTTGACTGGGGAGAATCCCTTGCTGTTGTTGCCTGCGAATTTCCAGGCCTCAACACCTCTATAGGTTTTTCATATGTCTATGTTATCATAGTTAATCCAACTATTTTGACAGACATCATCTTGATTTATTCCATTCAAGAAGAGGTATCATGTATATATGCATGGTCTATCAAATTTTTTTGTGATGGGAAAGGGTCGTTCAAAATTGTTGGTGTAGGATTATTCTTTAAAAATATATTAACCTCTTCACGTATAGGACATTTCTTAGTGAAGTGGTAATCTCTACAAAATAGGTAGGCGTACTTAGCTTTCTACTTTGTTTTTCACTCATTATCTGGAGTCATTGTCTTTGGATTCTCTTGTTGGTTTCTGGGTTTTTTGGGTTTCCCTTTACTCGTCCTTTTATTCCCAGATGATTGTGAGGATTGGACTGCATTGATATCATTGGAAACAGTAGGAGTTGAGGTCATTGCTATTAGATTTCTATGCGGGGACATGTCTATAGCCTAATCTAATATTCATTATAGGGAGGTGAATCCTGATTGACATACTATATGCAATAATTGAAATCTTCCTAAAATTTCTAAGTCTTTTCAAAGAGGAGAGAGGGGAGGAAGAAAGGAGATTACCTCTTGAAATGTGCCATTTATGGAATATCCCCTTGCTTGAGTAGCCATGGACTTTAGGCCTCCATTCCAATCTAGCGAGTCTAGTTCCTTACCTTTAGACTATGGAAATTTTTTTAAAAACTTGAAATATATATACCAAACATTGACAAAAACATATGAAAATACATAGATTCAATCACAACATTTGGGAGAAACTTGAATTGCATCATATTAAAAATAGGAGGAAAGTGATTACAACCCAATAATAGGCGAATCTGTTTATCCTTCTCTCTAAACAATCCTTCTCCATCAAATCTAATGATCACCAAAACACTTGATATGAAAAAGACTCTATCTCTAGCCTACAAATTCTACAACATGCCTTTTCTTTACTTGCTTGTCCTCCCTAATTCACCTCATATTCCTTCAATTTATAGGATTGGGATTTCAGCATCCCATATCTTAATCACGAATGTGGGTTTATGTTTTTTGAATTTTTTTATTATTTCCTTCAAAAAACCCACTTTCCATAGTTTTTAGGCATTTCAACCTGATTTTCAGTATTTCTAGAACAATTAATGCCCATGTTAGGCATTTTTCCATTGTGTGAGTTATAGGAACTAGATTTTGGCCCTTAAGTGGTCACAGACTTGGCCTCTTTAGAGCTACCTTGTATTCAAACATTTCTTCCTATGTGGAAGTAGTGGTCAAATGAGAGATTGAAACTCTCAGTTGTTTAAAAACTCAGATATTCATGTTGCGACCGAAGTAGAAAAATGTTTTTAGACCAACACTCTCAAGGGTGTTAATTTCATTGTTAACAAATACCCCCTAATGTGTGAGGTATGAAGCTTTGTTGAGGGTCAAAATACATTGATTTCACTTTCATTTTGACACTCTTTTAGTGATCAAGGCATGATGGAATATGATGGTTTATGAACGAAGTTGTTGGAGAAACACCTGCAAGTCAAACAAGGAAATATCCCAAATATACAATATCTTCCTGAGGAAGAAATACCCATGCTCAATAGTAAAAAATCATGACCACAAAAAATACACAGTGGATCCACAACAAAAAGAAAAAATGTGTACAAGAACTTTTTTATGAGTGCAAAATATCGAGGTCTTTACGGTGCATTGACATGGAAGTCTAACCTTGTGCAACTCGGGTAGTGCATCGATGTGTGATACGACTATTTTTCCCAAGGTATTCAAATAATCCAATGATATTATGAGTCTACATCATGTGAATAAATGAGTTGATGTCAAGCATAATAAAACACTATCTGATTACCGGTCATTGATGTATATTGTTAACATAAGCAAGTAGGTCCACCGATAATGGTGATGGAATCTAATGTACTTAAGTACAAAATTACAAGTGTGAATAGATGTTCTCAATTCGAACACTTGTAGAATAAAAAATAAGGTGTCATTCGTGTATACCCACTGTCATTTGCGAGGAATCCTGTTATTTATGATTTCAATATCTAAGGTACTCAGTGGGGTTCCTAGATCCAATTCCTATATGATGATTTGGCATCGATAGGAACATATCTATTAGAAGGAGGGCCTTAATGCATCCCACACCAACTAAAGCAAAACTGAGATCAATAGGTTGATATAATTTGGTAGAGTTGTGAGATACAACACTGTATACTGATGCAAGGAAGGTCGACATGATTGGTCAGGAATATTTGAGGAATGGCCAACACTGGTTTGATTTCCATTGAACACATAACATGATGCATAATGGACACATGGAAACATAAGATTCAAGTAACCAACCATTGTGAAATTCATCAACTCTAGATGAATTTGCGAAAGATCCATAGACGATGGGAAGGATAACCTATCGATGGAGATTTTCCCATATTACTGGTGCAACTTCCTAAGAAAAATGTAAATGGTGTACTAACAACGGATACAAAATTATGCGTTGTGTTCAAGGGAGATTATTACTGATTGTTTCCTTTGTCTCAAAGATTCAATATGACACGATTCAAGTTTCCCCTTTTTCTGCATTTTGTATTTTATAATTTTTAGTGCTTTTTCATGTATTAGCTTGAAAAGGAATAAAGAATGCTATAATACATAAGAGGGAATGAGTGTTGCAAGGGAGTGCGCCTATGTTTCAATATCATGAATCAAGACAATGCAAGTGCAACAGGGCAGAATCCCTAGATATGTGTAGAAGCACCTACCTTCTGTCTATAGGACAAAAGGATAGAGTCAACTGGATGGAAGAACAACCTACAACAACAAATGTTAGAAAAACTGTAACAAGTTATCAATGGAGAACCTGCAAAATACTATTAGATAAAAACTACACATGCATCTAAGATGCAAACTAGAAAAAAAACCAAACAATGCATGGAGATCATTATACCTAAGCTCTTTATGGAAAATGGCCCACCATGCCCTAGCTCAAGAAGTAGCCTCTCCTTACTAATTTGAATGGTGTGGAGCTAAGATCAACACACATGGGATATGGCTAGTGGAGAAAATGAGAGAGAGGGATGAATGGCTTGAGAGAGTTGGCTCCTCAAGGCACTCATACGGGCAGAGTAATGGTAGGCAGAGAATGAGTGTTTTAAGAGTGACCCCCACCCCTTATTTATTGATTTTTTCTCAAGTTTTAGGGTTTTTATCCCTTCGTCAAGGTTTTAATCCCTTTTTAGGCTTTTAATCCCCTTTCCTCCTCTTTTTAGCTCCCTTTCAGGTTTTTAGCCCCTTTTAGGGGTTTTAGCCCCTTTTTGAGGGGTATAGCCCCTTGGTGAGCTACTGTTGGCTCCTTTATGGGTTTTCAATCCCTTTTTGATGTTTTTTGATCCTTTGAAGGGAAAACATAGGTTAAGTAAGGGTGAGGGGGTCAATAGGGGTTAGGATATGGATGCCTTTATGTGATGTAGGCCATGTAGAGTGAGTTTGGTGATTTTTTGGGTTAACAGATTGCCCCCTAATGTGTGAGGGTAGGATCTCATCATATGGCTAACGAAAATCATAGGATTTTTTAGGGAGAGGTGGTGCTTCCTGGGTTGGGACATGATCAGTTTTGGTTTTTGTATTGATATGGTTCCCAACAATGGGTGAGATACAAATAATGTGTGACATGTATATGGACGAGGTGGGCATCCCTATGCTAATAACAATGTCAAAAGAATAATGTGATGTAGGCTCTAAAATGAAAGATTTGATCATGTACAAATGTTGTTACATAGTGGTTTCCTCAATAAGAGGCTGAAATACAATACTAATTTAAAGAACTGCTACATTGGACCCATGGAATTCTCATGGAATGCTATATATTCATAAATTATGGTGTGCTGGATCTAGAACAATACGTAATTGTAGGGACTTACTAATGGAGAGTCAGAGTCTCTATGGTACAATATGTTGCATCAATCACAAATCTATATCGAAGCACTGTTCTAGGGCTTCTAAAAACTATCTCCAATGCAACCCAAAAATCATAAGTGACATGAACATGTTTGGGTCCCTCAATAGACTCATCGATGTGCTAGAGTCAGGTGACATCCGGGGTCTTCGACCAAATACTCCATGGACCAATACCCTGTACAAATCTCAATGGTTTGATGATGTGGATGGAGTCAAGCATGTTAGACACAACCATCTCAAGAGGCACTAAGGAATCCTCTCAAGTGGTCCAAGGAATTCATCAATGAGGTTAATGAAACCAGGATATAGGGACCTCTGGGCTTATCCTCTTGAATACATGTGTTGTCGTCGATAGAGGGAGACCTGAAACTTATCAAGGTAATAAGGTTTCCCTAACCAGAAGCACAAGGGAGATAACCAAGGGTGTGAGACAATATGGGGACTGACACACTGAATTAGGGAACATGGGGCTCAAACTTCCTTTGTTCAGAGTATGACGAGAGCGTTGACCTGGCAGCAAATGAAGCTGATTCATAGGAGAGGGATCATAGATGTAATACCAAGAATGTAAATGTAGATGGGAAATAATTAGGTGGGGTAGAAAATTTTGGTGCTCATGGGATCCAAGGGAGACTCATCGTAGAATACTCTGAATAAAGGTGACCCAAAGCGGGAGTGCTTTCGAATTGTTACATGTGGGGTGGTGTCTTAAGACACCATTGTGGTATGATCTCGTGGATTTTTAGAGAGTCTGAAAGCATGAACAAGACTCCAATGGTGCTTTCATTTTTAGAGAGTCTGAAAGCATGAAGAAGACTCCAATGGGGGATCTTTTTCACTAGTAGTCTCCTGTGTGCAAAAAAGGATAAAAGTGTACATAGGAGAGCTTTCCCATCCTTTGGGGGATGGGAGACTTATTTACCCTTGGTAGTCCAACCAGGCCCGAAAAGGTTAAACTTGTACTAGATGGATGGTCATTCAAATACTTTTATGAGCATGAATGAAACTAAGTTTGCTTGATGATCTTTTCTTTATGAGAAGGTTGGAAAAATCTTAAAGGCAACCCATGATGAGATTTTTCATAGAGTTCGGTCCCAATTCCCAAGAAAGAATAAAAGGATGTAGAGGAATATGGTATTGGCTTGAGTGTTCCAAAGTTGTCCTTTTCATATAGTAGTCTACATAGTCCAAAAAAGGAGGTAAACGAGACAATGTAGACACCCTTTCTTATATTTTAACGAGCGGGAAAGGAAGCAGGTGAGCTCAGCAATATTTTCATTATTTTAGGAGTCAGAAAAGAGCTTAAGAGAAACTTCGTTATGGTTACAATGTCGACACATATTTTGTCAATATGGATCAACTCATGTGACGGAAAGTAGATGACCCATGCATTCAAGGAGAGATTTGGAGACCATCTGCTTGCTCTGTCAGCAAATCCAATGTATTGACAGAAGGTAGGATCCATCTAGAGCAGTCAAGGAAACAATACGTAAGACTCACTTCAAAAAATATGTAAAACAAAAAGGATAAGACTATGCTATAAGGAACTCATTCATGATGTTAAGCATAAAATCACTTGAGGTAGAGCCCATTACGGGGGTTCTCCAAGATTTTTCCATCAAAGTCAACAAGAATGTATGCCCTTTTTTCGAGGCAATGATGGACGACATATGGGCCATACCACATTGAATCAAACTTCCCTTTGCCCAGATTATCATTGGTTTGGTCATAAACCAGAACAATATCTCCTTTGCTAAAGGTGTGAGGGTGGACATGGGAGTCGTAATAGGATTTTGACCACGTTTTTGCTGCTTCAATGGCTTGGAGAGCAGCGTGATGATCTTTTATGGTTTTCTCAATTTGGGGGAGTCTTTCTTCGAAATGTGATGTATCAAGAAGGATTTCCACATCAAGGTAGAGTGATGGGATCTGGCACTTATAGGGAGTATTGATTCAACGTCTTGTGATAGACAGAAAGGGTTGAAACCGGTGGTGGTTTTTGTAGATGTGGGATAATCCCATAGGGTGGAGAATAGCATGTGGTGCCAGTTGGTTTTATGGTTTCCTACCATCCTTTGGAGCATTGTTTTGATGATTTTGTTGACTACTTCAACTTATCCATTTCCCTGGGGGTAGTAGGAAGATGAGTATTGGTGATCAAAATTTAACATGGTTGAAATCTCAGTCCAAATAGCGTCTTCAAAATGTTTATAATGGTTTGAGACCAACTGTTTGGGAACACAAAATCATGAGATGATGTGGTTAAAGAAGAAACGTGCCACTGTTTCACTTTTGCAATCAAACATGGGCATGGCCTCATCCCACTTAGTGAATTAACCAACAACCACAATTATATATTTATGATCATTGGCCGAGGTATGGTTGATTATCATGAAGTCGATTTCCCATTTGCAGAAGGGACCGACTATGAATACACGGTGTAATGGTGAAAGGGGGGTTCTTACCTTTGGTACAAAGAACTGACAGCTATGACAGTGTTTGACTGCATATATGCAATCAAAGAATATGGAAGGACAAAATTACTCAGCACGTAGAATATTCTGGGCAGTTGCCAGACCTGAAAGGTGTCCACCGTAGGCTCCACTATGACAGTTGTTAAGGACTATCTCAGCCTCATCATGGGTGAGGTAATAATTTGTTTGAGTGCATCAAATGATTCCTACGCTTGTTGATCCCAAATAAAGGGAATGATGGTACAGAGAAGGCGTACAAATTCGTGGTATTTCGTTGCATACTTTGGTACAAAGTGGTGAAGGAAATCGACCTTGCCTTGGAGGCTCTGTAGTTGGCGCAAAGTTCATGGTGTTGGGAGATCAAGGATAGCTTGAAATTTGAGAGGGTCGACTGTTATCCCTTTGTGGGATATGATGAATCCAAGCAGATGGCCTGCTGGGACAAAAGGAACACCGTTTTAGGGGGTTTAAGTGAATTTTGTACTTCTGACATCGAAAAAAGACTTACCGCAATTCGCCTATGTGTTGTGCTTTCTTATGTGATGAAGCACTCAGGTATTCTAGGTAGACCAATATGATGTGGATGAGGTCATGGAAACAATACGTCATGGCTCATTGGAAGGTGGCTCCAACGTTCTTTAGAGCAAAGGGCATTACTCGATATGTGAATGTGCCCCAAGGGGTTGTAAATGCAGTCTTGTAACGTTCTTCTTTCTGGATATGGATTTGGCTGTATCTGAAAAATTCGTCCATGAAGGAAAACACCTCATGTATGACACACACATCAATGATCTGATCGATGAAGGGCATTGGGAATTTGTCTTTGGGACATGCCAAATTTAGATCATGGAATTATGTACACACACAAATGGTACCTTGTTTTTTTATCCATGGGAACCAGATTTGAAACCCATGTTGTGTAAGAAATGGGGTAAATGAAGCAGGTTGTGAGAAGCTTCTTGATTTCTACTTTAACCACAAGAAGCTTTGGAAGGATGGATTGGTCATTGTTTTTGGTGCACCGGTACTAATTTCTACCATGTGTTGATGTGGTTCTCAATAATGGATGGATCCAACCTGGGCATTTCAGTGTAGGACAAGGAAAAGAAGGCGCGCGTAATTATTCGAAGAGATCTTTGTAGGAAGAGATTTCTTCAGGGGAACAAGATGCCACCATCATGAGCTCCTAACTGATCTTAGGTTTGGTTGAGATGTTGAGTTTAATGGTTGGAGATATATTGGCCATGTTTCCTTCCTCAAAGGCATCGGGTGCCGGAATGGGATCTTTGAACCAATCAACTTTCCCATCAATGAAATCCTTGGTCTCGATTGAAAACTGATCTGACAACAGCATAGGTCCTTCAGGGATGAAGATTGAGTGATGGTGCATGTCATCCTAAGGGTATTCAGGAGTGGTTAAGGATTCAAGTACCTCCTCATAATTGAATAAGCAATGATGGGACAGATCAGAGGGACTATTGATGACTGCAAGGATAAGTGGTTCTATGGAACTGGACACCATGTAGATGGACATGGTGTCTGAAGAAAAAGGTGGGGGGTGGATTTCTTCAATCATATTTATCTCAAATTAAAGGGAATGTTGTTGAAGGTTATCTAGGGCTATTTGAAACTCAGGCAATTACTGGCAGTTGTGAGAATAATGTCCATAAAATCCATAAACGACACAAGCATGGTTTGTCCTTAAAGACTTGTTTTGCTTTGTTGGTCCACTTGGGAGTTCAACCATGGGGATGTTTTTAGTTGTATCCATGGAATCTAAATGTGAACGAATCATGGAAATTTTAGGATATTTTTGAGTTGCATGGCCTTGTTCATCGCACGACGCATGGAGGGACCTACCAAGGTTCACTTGTTGCTTTTGCATTTTTTCCCCTAGCCCTTTTTGGGTGGGGCACAGTAGGAGCAGGTGCAATGGTTGGTTTTTGCGGGAAAGGTTGAGGATGTGAGTAGACCCCAATGGCTTGAATAGGGGTTAACATGAATTGGGGCATTGGATGTTGTGCCAGTGGATTGAGGTACCACATGGGAATCCCCAATGTGAAGTTGGGTAAGTTGAAGGTAGCCATTATTGGATTACTCATGATGCCAGTGTTGGTTGTGGAGCCTAATATTCCAGACCTAGAGATATTATTCAATTGTGTTTGTACCCCAAGTGTATTATACACTCATTTCCGTTGTCTTGGGGTTCGAGGCAGCAACCTCAAGATACATGGATTTGGGGGCTGCTCCCTCAAGAAATGGGGGTTTGAGGACGGAGCCCCCGAGATATTGTTTTTGGGATGTGTGTTGGCCAACAGTTTTGTAGACCCATGGTATTGGGTTAACCGTAGTATTTTCCCATTGTATGTACCCTATAAAAGAAAGCATTGTAAAATGACTATGTATGGTATTGTATTGTATTAGAAGAGAGACTGTGAGAGCATGAAGAAGAAGTGCATCGGTTTTGCTGCAGGTTGTATCCATTCATCTTTCTGGATTGTAATAAAAGGACTGGAAATTTCTTTGTGGACATAGCGCATCATTTGGGTGAACCACATTATATTTGCGTCTCTCTGTAATTTTTTAATGTGTCTTTCATATTGTTTATTGATTTAACTATATATCTATTATTTCTCTGCGGTCTTGTTTTCTAACAATTGGTATCATAGCCAAAAGGTCTATTTGGTTGGTAAACTTGTAGGAAAGAAGGGTTCTTGGTTCAAGTGGGAGCAATGGCAGAAGAAGGAAATTTTAGGGTTGAGAAATTTAACAACCAAAACTATCAGTTATAGAAGATGCAAATGGAGGACTATCTATACCAAAAGGATCTGTACCTGCCAATGTGCAGAAAAGCAAAACAGCTGGCAACTATGAAGGATGAAGAATGGGAGGTTCTTGATAGAAAGGCACTGGGAAAAATACAGTTGTGCCTAGCTTCGTCAGTGCCCTTCTATATTTTGAAAGAAAAAACAATAGAGGGTGTGATGAGCGTATTGAGTAAGCTTTATGAAAAACCCTCGGCTTCTAACAAGGTAATTTTAATGAAGCATTTATTTAATATGAAGATGTCAGAAGGTGGATCTGTTGCTGACCATTTAAATGATTTTAGTACACTTACCAATCAGTTAAGTTCTATAAAAGTGAACTTTGATGATCAGGTTAGGGATCTTCTAATCTTTTTCTCATTTCCAGAAAGCTGGAATACCTTGGTCATGGCTATAAGTAACTCTGTCCCTAGTTCAAACACTCTTAAGTTTGATGATGTTGTTGGTGTTATTCTTAGCGAGGAAATATGAAGAAAAACCATAGGCGAGACATCAGGTAATGCATTGACCATGGAGAGCAGAGGGAGACAAAACGAGAGAGGAAGGAGACCAGGAAATTGCAGTATGTCTAAAAAAGGAAGATCTAAGTCCAGATTCAAAAAAATAGAGTGCTGGAATTGTGGTAAGAAAGGACATCTGAAGAAACACTACCAATCACCAAAGAAGAAAGGTGAGATGCAGCAAGAGACTACTCAGGAAGCGAATGTAGCAAGTGATGTGTTACAATATGCTGTAATTCTTGCATTAGATAATACTAGCGATTACTGGGTAGTAGATTTAAGGGCTTCATGTCATGCCACACCCCATAGGAAACTCTTTCATGATTATGTTCAAGGTGATTTTGGACATGTTTTATTGGGGGGTGATGAACCATGTAAAATTGTTGGAAAGGGTAAGGTACAGATTAAGTTAAATTATGGAAGTGAATGACTGCTAAAGGATGCAAGGCACATTCCTACTATGAAAAGAAATCTGATCTCAATAGGGAAGTTGGGAGATAGCAGTTGTTTGCTACATTTGGAGAAACACAGTGGAAGATCACTAAAGGATCACTGGTAATAGAAAAAGGAGATATGGTAGATACGTTATATTTATGTCCTCATAATACTGATTATTCTATCTCTATAGCTTCCACAGAAATAGGTGTGGCACTGTGGAATCATAGGCTTAGCCACATGAGTGAGAAGGGGATCCATATTCTCCAGTCAAGGAAACTGCTTCCAGATATGAAGCAGGTAAGTTTGGAATTCTGTGAGAACTGTGTTTATGGAAAATAGAAGAGATTTATATTTCTCAGGGTTGGGAAAAAAAGAAGAGTGAAAAGTTAGATCTTGTCCAGATAGATGTATGGGGACCAGCTCAAGTACAATATCTTGGTTGCTGTCATTATTATGTTACTTTTATTGATGATGCAACTAGAAAAACTTGGTTTATTGCATTAGACAGAAATATGATGTGTTTGATACTTTTAAGAAGTGGAAATATTTGGCTGAGAATGATACAGGAAAAAGGTTGAAATGTCTTAGATCTAATAATGGAGGAAAGTACTGGAACAAGGAGTTTGATAGTTACTATTCACACAATGGGATTCATAGAGAGAAGACAGTCCCCGAAACACCACAAGAAAATGGTGTGTCAGAAAGGATGAACAAAAATGATCATCGAGCGTGCAAGGTGTATGAGATTTCATGCAGGGTTTCCCTTAGAGTTTTGGGATAATGCTATAAAAAGTGTTGTTTATTTAATAAACAGAGGGCCTTCAAGCGCTTTGGATGGTGGCATTCCAGAAGAGGTATGGATAGGTAAACAGGTAAAATACTAATTTCTAAGAACTTTTGGTTGTGAATAATTTTTCCATATTGATAAAGATGATAGAACAAAGATTGAGGCTAAATACAAGAAATGTACCTTTATTGGACATGGGGTTGATGATTTTGGTTATCGCTTATGGGATCTTAAAAATCACAAAACCATTAGGAGTAGAGATGTAGTATTCAATGAAAAGGTCATGTACAAAGATCAGTTGTAGGGAAAGAAAGAAGAAAAGGAAAACATAGAGTACATAGTGCTTGATAAAATCAAAGAAAATGAAGTTTCAAAGGCACCAGAAAAGCAAGAGCAATAGCAAATACTTGAAACTACTACAACTATAAGAAAGTCTACCAGGTTAAGTAGACCCCCTGAATGATTCTCTCCTTCACTATATTATTTATTGATGATTACTTTTGGTGAACAAGAATGTTATGAAGAAGCAATGCAGGTAGAAACTAGAAAGAAGTGGGAGCAAGGCATGGATGAGGAGATGGACTCATTGGTAAGAAACCAGACTTGGGATCTAGTTAAGTTTTCTGCAGAAAAAAAGGCATTGCAAAATAAATGGGTTTATAGGTTGAAGGAAGAATATCGAGGCAAGAAGCGGTACAAGGCTATACTTGTTGTAAAGGGTTTTGCACAAAAGAAAGTTATAGACTGATGAAATATTTTCTCCTATTGTTAAAATGACTTCAATTAGAACTATTTTAAGTCTAGTGGAGGTAGAAGATTTGCATCTTGAACAATTAGATGTAAAAATAGCCTTTCTACATGGGGATTTGGAGGAAGATATTTATATGCATCGGCCATAAGGGTATGAGGTCTAAGGGAAGGAGAATTTGGTTTGCAGGTTGAAGAAGAGCTTGTATGGCCTGAAGCAAGCTCTAAGGTAGTGGTATTTGAAATTTGATAAGTTTATGATAGAACAAGGTTATGATAGATGTCATTCTAACCACTGTGTTTATCTCAAGAGGCTAGATAACGAAAGATATATTATCTTGTTGTTGTATGTGGATGACATGCTTATTGTAGGGTCTAACATGCAGGATATAAATGTGCTAAAAAAAACTAGCTAAATCATTTGCGATGAAGGATTTGGGTGCTGCAAAGCAAATCCTTGGTGTGAGAATAACAAGAGATAGGAAAAATCGCAAATTGACATTGTCTCAAGGTGAGTACATAGAAAAGGTGTTGCGGAGGTTTAGAATGTAGAATGCAAAACCAGTCAGTACACCTTTGGATAGCCATTTAAAACTAAACAAGGATATGTGTCCAGAGACACAAGAAAATATAGATTACATGTCCAAGATTCCCTATTCATGAGCGGTTGGAAGCTTGATGTATGCCATGGTGTCCACAAGACCAGATATTCCATATGTAGTGGGAGTTGTGAGAAGGTATATGAATAATCTAGGTAAAGAGCATTGGAAAGAAGTACAGTGGATTCTCAGGTATTTCAGAGGTACCACTTCTCATGAATTGTGTTTTGGAGGTTCAAACATTGTTCTACATGGATATGTTGATGGATATATGGCTGGTGATAAAGACAGCAGGAGGAGCACCACAGGGTATGTGTTTACTATGGGTGGAACAATAGTAAGTTGGATTTCAAAACTGCAATAGGTTGTTGCACTTTCAACAACAGAAGCAGAGTATGTTGCTACTACAGAGACTAATAAGGAGACAATTTGGTTACAGAGCTTCATGGAAGAATTGGGTAAGAATAGGAGAATAGTAGGTTGTACAATGACATCCATAGTGCCATTCATATTCCAAAGAACTCATCCTTTCATTTGATGACAAAACATATATATCTCAAGTACCACTTCATAAGATCTATTCTAGATGAAGAATTGTTAAAATAGGAAAAGATACATACCAGCTAGAATCCTGCAGTCATGTTGAAAAAGGGAGTAACCGGAGAGAAACTGAGTTCCTACTCAATTTCTGTTGGCCTTCAAGCATGAAGGTGAAAATAAGAAATTTTCCAAGTCCAAGGTCTAGAGCATAGTCCAGTAAGTGCAGTAGTGGTGGAGTTGTTGTGATCAGTCTCCAAGTGGGATATTGTTGGTTGTGGAGCCTAATCTTCTAGATCTAGAGATATTATTCAGTTGTGTTTGTACCCCAGGTGTACTGTACACTCATCCCCCCTGCCTTGGGGTTTGGGGAAGCACCCCAAAAAAGGGGGTTCAGGGCCAATGCCCCTATGTTGTTCAGGAATAAACACCCTTGTAACCTAGGGTCTGGGGTTACCAACGTACTTCTAAAACTTGCATACAATCAGCTTTAAAGTACATAAAGGAAATAGGAAGAAATTTTGGACTCACCCAATTACCAACGGTTTATCCAAGCTTTGTCTTCTCCCGCTCTGCTTCTCTCCAAAGCTTTTAGGGATGCACCTCCTTCACCTTCTAAGAGAAAATTCTCCAAATATGATCTTATACATGTATATATGACAGGTTACATAAAAAAAATATATAGTGCTTAATCAAGTATATTCATCAACCATGATATATGAAAGAGACTCAACACAAATTTGGAAGAAGAATTCTCTTCATTAACAATCAGTGAATGAGATAAGTGTACAACCCAATGCCTAAGACAAGGACTCCTCTGTAACCAAAGGATTTTGAGTTCTGCTGCTCCAAATACTTCTGAAGATATGCCACCAACATAACTTTTCTCTCCAAGATTCATTCTATTAATGCCCTCCCCAAGGCCTCTATTTATACTTTGGGAAATAGGGAAATTTTGAAGGTTGAGACAGTTGAGATGGTTAAGTATTAGGGCTCAACTAATATGCATTAATCATGTTTTATATTTTTTAATGTCGAATAGATGTGTACATGAATATTTATATAGGAAACCCGCGTATGACATGTGAGTTTCTTTAAAGGAAACCCGCATACATATCTTTACGCGGGTTGCAATGAGAATAGACACGTACAGTATGTGAGTTGTCAACAGATATAGTCGCATATGTACGCAAGTTTCAGTGCAGATAGTCGCGTATGGAAATCAACACATATAAAAATAAAATGGCAAGCTGGTTAAAGGGTAGATGCATCTCAAGTCACGCCCATCTATATTGTTTAGGAAAACTTCAATCCTAAAATGTCCTTTTGTGTACCAACATAATGACTTGTCAACACTCGGATGGAGAAGTGTGATTTGGGTTGATAACAGATGCCCCCTAATGTGTGAGGTCAGAGGGAAGCGATGGCCGAAATACATTATAATCATTATCTTTGGAGAACTCAGAAATCCAATGGAGCAGAGATAGTACCTGAAACAAATACATAATAATTTCATATACAAAGTCATATCTGAGGATGCTATGTTCAATATACTGGAACACTAGCTCCATTAAAATATTTGAATACATCATATAGTACAGGTACAATACCATGTATATTACAAAGGTGGATCAAAGCCACAATATACAATAATGATGAGTCTTCAAAGATCTGAAAGTTGTGTAAATAGGTACAACATAATCTTGCGCAACTTAGTCCATAGATAGGAAACTAAGGTATTCATAAACAGTCCCAAAGAACCAGTACAATCCAAGCCATGTGAATAGATGTAAGTGGAAGTTGAACATGGAGTGTATTCAACAGATTATCAATCAATAGGTGATAATCAACAACTAAAGCAGAGGAATTCACCAATAATGAGAGTGAATCCTGAGGTACGATTGTCAGAACTCCAGGTCTTCATCGTCAGGAAATGTTGATGCAGAACCATACTATGATAAGGAAGGAAATAGATCCTCCAATGGATCACAAGAGTGATTAGGAACTAGGTAAAGGAAGAGAGACACAAGTTATAATAGATACGACAATGATGGAATCAGGATATAGATCAGATACTAGGTTAAGTCCTTGAACAGTGAGCACAACACAGAGATGACCCAAGGAAGCTTTTAACTTTACAGATAAAACAATTAGACTTATCTGTCATGTAGGAGACATGATCAGGTTCCCCATGTAGAACTAACAAGAGGAGTAGTAAGAAACTCGAAGTAATAGATGAACTGAAATTGAACCCTTAGACATGAGTATAAAAAAAAATAGAGAGTGCTTTGTTCAAGGATGACATGCTGCCACTAACTGAGAACCAAAAGAAAACTTCTTCCTTACATTCCCTGTTAAATTTTAACGAGTCCAGGAAACTCAACTTGAAGCTATCATGGCTGCGAGAAATGGCACGCTTGTCTCGATGGGCTCACTCGAATTACTCAGTGTAGGAAGAATCCAAGGCTCTTCCATATGATTCGTATGAAAAGACACCGATATCGTAGAAGTAGACACCTCATCGAAACTAGATCCTATCATGAGGATCGGTGTAGGAAAACTAAAGCTTCCTATGAGGGATGGATACATGCCTACACCCACACTCCCAGTTGCCAACTGAGAGTGCTCAATGATCGGGATCAAATCTCTCGAGGATGCGGTAACAGAGAGATTCTTGAATGTCATTTGATCAATCATTACTATCTTCCTGTTATGTGGAAAGCATACAATGTGAAACAAGGAAGAAGCAATGGCTTGCATACTATACATCTAGTTCCTACCCAGCAGGAGATTATAGTCAAGGGGCGCATCAACCACCTCAATGTCAATCGCAATGGTCTTCCCCCCCAAATGGAATTTAAGGGAAGGAAGGATGACATGTGGTCTAAAATATCTCCCATCGAAAGCATTTAACATGATTTAGATAGCTCAGGAGAACCGAGACCCTTCCAACAGGCCAAAGACATCATAGAAGCAACCGCACCCTCGTCAATCACAGTACGTTTGACGGTCATACCAAGAAATTCTACATGCACCAAAAGAGACACATATTAGGGAAAGTGAGGCTGATGTCCTGCGGTTTCAAATTTGATCATAGAGGAAGAATCATCATTGTTCACACCAAGGGAAGAAAGCAATGCCTTCCTTTGCGAAGGAGAACTCTAAAGCACTTCCAATGCAGACATCGCACAAGGAGTATGGCCGAAATCCTCGACAGCTAAATAATTCTGGGCAGCTCGGGCATTTGGATTATGCCCTAAATGCTTAAGAACTCCCTTAGGAATGCGAGGTGTAGGATTAGGTTTATCTGTAGGTTTCTCAATGCGTAAAGGGGACCCTGGTGGATCTAACTCTTTGCCTGGGCTGGGCTGTGATGAACTATAATCTTTAGCACGAGTCACAACTTTCACAGCATACATAATGTTAATGCACCCATGACAACTACCCTCCGGTGGATCTTCATCACTAGAATGATCATGGGACTTTGAGTTCATATTTTGATTATGCGGTAAAGGGTTAGTTAGCATAGCTGGGCCTTGTGCTAAGAATCTTGAAGCTTCTTCAATCCGAGGGCACAAGTAAGTGAGATGATCGTCCTTACATAGCTTGCAAGGGAATTTAACCTTATGTTTCTCTTGCTTGTCCCTCCCAACATTTCTACCGTTCTTGTCATTATTGTTGGCATTCTCATTCTTATTTCCACCCTTTCAATTATTATTTTTACCCTTCTTTCTATTTCGTCTGGGCTTCTAGTTACCCTTCTGGTCTGACGATTGCATAGAAAGCACATATGCCATTTGGGTGGGTTGAGACGAAGTTGTAGCTTGTACTGAAGCATATTGGTTGATTGGCAATTTACTAGCTTGTTTTGCAACCGAATCTGCCGGTTTCACACTTGCACAACCCACAATTCCATCGGCATGTGGTCCAGGTTTGAATTTGGGATCGAAACTGGAATGAGGAGCATTGGGAATAATCTCATACAACAAATCGGACTGAGCATAGATCAAGTCCAGTTCCTACACCCTAAAGATCACTTGTTCCTCATTCTGCACTCCGGATATGGAAACATCCTTCGCTATAAATGGAAATAACAACTTGAGGAACCACTCAAGGAGGAATTCTGGCGGTATAAAAGCTTTAATTAATCTCTTCCATCTATGCCACTCTTGAATATGATCAGAAATATGTGTGGCCTTATCTTTCTGAAATGTCGACAAGAGTTCAGTACCGACATCATAGCGCACTGGTAGCTGGAAGTGATTAATAAAAATCATCACAAGGTCATCGAACAAAGTGAAAGCTCCCTTGGGTAACTCTATATACCGTTTCACAGCAGGCCCTGTGAGGGTGCATTGAAATGGTCGCAAATGGATTGAGTCCTGATGTAACAAATTTGAAGAGCACCAAAGGTGAAATGTAGTAACATGTTCACTCAGATCCTCTCCTAGTTTTCCTTTGAACTTAGGTATGTCCGAAGGAAGCTTGGTAGGGACAGCCGGCCAAGCTGGGTCATGAGCCACAGGATCATTTGTAAGTCTTGATAAGTTAGGGAGGTTAAGCATTGTAAGGAAAGGGAGCCTAGGATGATGAGGTCGATGGACCACTCCCTGGTTCATATAGGGTTGATTACCACCATGGCCTTGGCCATAGTTTCTTCCTCCTATCTGACCCATATAGGGTGGCGTGGAAGTACCATAATATGATGGACCTTGACTAGTAGGAGCTACAAAGCTGTAATTAGGAGAGTAAGCAAGTTGTTGATACCTGCCTCCATAAGGTGAAGAAAACTGTCCATACTATGTCCCATAATAAGTTCCATAGTTCATTACATGTGATGCCCCATGAGACACTCCGTAGGTAGGGAGATACGCTCCAGAAGTAGGGCTATAAGCCCTGGAAGTAGCAAGATGACCTCTAGAAGCATAAACATAGCCTCCCGAGGTAGCGGGTGGTATGTGAACTTGAGACACAATCAATATAGTAACCGTAGTACGGACCTGACTCATAGCCATATACTGGCTCGAAGGACCACATGAATAAGGTGGAGGATGTACATTTGAAGAACTAGGGACCGAGGATGAAGGAACCTGAGTAATAATATATGTATTACTGCCTATCGTCACTTGTCTCAGATCTGGTATCCTAATCAGATCACTAACCCTAGACCTAGGAGGGAGATATGATGGAGCTTCCACCACTGGGATGGAAGGTGCAATGTGACTAGTGCTCCCAAACCTCTATGCATGGTAAGGAATGAGAGTGCCCCGAGGCATAGTGCTAGGCTCGAAATCAGATTCGACATGAAATGCCAAATCATGTGTAGGGAAACCAGACGTAGCATAACTACCGTAGCTAGTGCTGGCAGGTTAAAAATGAGTCTCAGCATCCTACGACATTCCATACTGGTAGCGCATCAATGGGGAATCATACCTAGAGTGAGTAGTTCTATCGTGCAAGGGTCCTATCTCAGAAATCATAGGACCTAACTCAGCTAAGTTGGGTGAAGGATCATAAGTAGGATTAAATTCCCCGTCATCTACACGAATGGGAGGAGGTAGTTTAGGAATATCCTCTAAATGATCTCCCATGGCGTGTGAATCATTGTGTGTAATAGTCCATCTGCACTGTCTAGGTCTCTCTCCCAAAGGAGGAGGAGAAGTAGAAGGTGGAAGTCCTGCTAAATGACGAGAATGGCGAGGAACCGCACTCAAATCCACAATGACTCAAAAAATAGCAAAGACTCTCTATTTACGTAAACCCTAGGCCAACTATCATGCATAGAGAAATCACTAATAAAATCTAAATTCAAATGCAAGAAAACAAGGGCTGGATAAGTGAGCTCCCGAATGAAGCAGGTATGTCTCGCCTAGGAGAGTCTTGAGACTCCCATACACAACAAGTGGAGGTACGTAACCAAATATTGTGGCCCTTAGCTTCAACATGTAAATCAACTGTGTTGTCCGACCCCAACCTAGTCGGGACACCCGCAGAATAATCCCTACGAAGTACCCCCTCGATATCCTAGGTAAGGTCACTAAGGTCACCTCAATATAATCAATGCTCAGGCGAATAGTCATAGGTGGGATTGACTGTATGTGTAGGGTAGAAAATCCTGAAACTCTCGAAAGAGCCCCCAGATACAAATACCATCCTAGAAATATCTCTGGTGCTACTCAGTTATGACTAGGGGTCATCCCAATCAATAACCACTCACACTGCCTTGTGCTTAACTCCCTTTTGAGAGGAGGATCCTGAGAACACTGGTTATACCAAGGATTTCACACAATCACCTGGACAGACACCTAGATGTTGTTGTTTAGTGATCTTGGAGAATTAACTTACAATGAACTATTCCAAGACCCTAAAACCTAAGCTTGTTGGTGCACCCTAGAAAAGAAAAGAGTGTAATTCATTTTATTTAGCGTTGATTTTAGTTGGCTTTATTACTCAAAAAGGGATATGATCATGCAACTAGTGGTGTTATGACGCAATAGGAAGTAAAATGCACACCTAACAATCAATGCACATGCATTGTGTCCATGAAAACAAGGTATGCTACTTCGTGAAATGCACAATTCTTCTTCAAATGATAAATGCAAATTTCCTATATGAAGTCCTAACTAGTACTCCAAAGCAAATCTATCTAGTGCAAAATGTAATGCATGATGATAAGCAAATGTTTTTGGATTTTTTGAAAATAAAAGAGATACAAAAAGCAAAAGAATGATTCTACGACCCCTAGACTCTACAAGCACACTCAAGCAAAGCACTAAGGTAAAATAACTCTAATGCACTAATCTCAAACAAAAAATCGAAAATGCCATGACAAGAACCATCTTAAAAAAGAAAAATTAGCCTAAAAAATATGTTTCTGGTCAGGAACAAAGGTCAAAATAGACTCAGGCAGTGCCAAAGGAGACTCAACAAATATTATAATTCACCCAGCAACCAATTATCTTCCCCAAAAAGGCAAAATCAAGGGCATACGCAATTGTTCGCAGTAAACCCGCATATATATGTAGAAATCGTAGAAGAAACCGTGTGTATATGCGACTGTAAATAAAAAAGCCACGTACAAGAAGAAAGGTGCATAAAATCAAGGAAAACAAATAGGATGAGACAAAATTCACACCAATCAGACTCTACCAGGAATACATGCCCCTAGACCCGACACAGAAACAAGAGAGAAAGAGCAATTCAAATTCATTGAATGCCGAGAAAACAACCCCCAAAGGACAACTACTAGGAACTCCACAGCAGAGTCGCCAATTCTGTTATGGAGAGAAATTCCTATGGCTTGGGGTACCACAACAGACAGCTTGACTCTAAAAAACAATCCTTTCCAATATGCAATAGAAATTAAATGTCTAACACTAAAGGATCAGACCTCGTACCTTATTCCATACGATTGAAGTAGATCCCTGTTGAGCTTTCCAATCTTCAGCTTGAATTGATCTGTTAGTTCCTCAACAACAAATATATAATACAAGCATTCTATATATCATGGTGTTAGATATATTCTAGCATATATAATCAATAATGTATAAGAATTTGACATAATCCAATGGAGAACATATTCGTTCAAACACACATTATTGGACAGGAAAAGATATTTCTATTAATATAAATCATAGATTACAAGATACAACCTCTGACGGCATGTCTGCGAACTGGAGAAACTGAATCCCCCACTTGGGCCTCCACCACTTCAATCCTCCATATCTCGATCGCAAGATCACAAGCAAAAGGAAAGCTTGGGAAGAACAAAAAAGTGCTCCAAGGGACAAAGGGATGTAGACTCAAGCATAAGTTCTGGAAACAATGGACTATAGTTTTTTTGCTCTCAATTCTCTCTTATGCCTTCAATATACCAAGGGGTTCCTTATATAGCTTTTCAAAGGGGTAATGAAAGGTCGAATCCGAGCGATCTCAAGGCATATGGAAGGCCAGGAGTCAGATGAGTCAGATCCATGTCAAGGAAAACTCCAAAAGGATTTGGATTATGCACACATCCTGATGTACACGGTTTTAGTGGTCAAACCCGCATATATACACGCTTATAGGTTTAAAAGTCATGTATAGCATTTTTCATGTGTTTTTAGGGATGATCAAGGAAACATCAAAGGACAAAAAAGTGTTCCATAGGGTCTAAGGAGTCTGTAGCAGGACAAGGGAAGGCCATACAAAGTGTGATTCACCTAGAGTGGTGAAATATGCTATAATAGCCTAGCCTCCATGTAGGTCTTTTTCAGCACTTATATCTGATCAACACATGATACAAAGAATGGCTCATCATTTCTATCTAATCAACACATGATACAAATATAGATACGGCACTTACATCTGATCAACACATGATATGAAGAATGGCACACCCAGCACTTACATCTGACCTACTTGTCAGAAAGGCACACCCAGAACTTACATCTGATCATGTAGGAACTAATCCTATAATCATATGAGAAAGGCCCAACACTTACATCTGATTAACACATGATCAAAGAAAGGATTTAACATCTCTATCCGATCAACACATGATGCAAATATAGACATTGCACTTACATCTGATCAACACATGATGTGAAGAATGGCACTGCACTTACATCTAATCAACACGTGATGTCAAGAATGGCATGGCACTTACATCTGATCAACACATGATGTGAATAATGGCTCAGCACTTACATATGATCAATACATGATGCGAAGAATGGCTCTACACTTACATCCACCCAGTGAGGGAACACATCCCATTACTAATGGAAGGGCTATGCACTCATATCTGATCATAAGGGAACACATCCCAGTAATCATATCAGAATGGCCCCCAGTCCTCCTCGACTGAGCTACTTGGTAACTGACCAGGTTCCTCCATTCTCCTAGAGAATGGTAGTTTCCCTTACATCTGACCTACTCGTCGGAATGGACAACACTCACATATGACATGGAAGGAACTTAATCCTTTAGCCATGACAGAATGGTTTAGCCCTTACATATGATCAAGTGGGAACACATCCCTCTATCACATCAGAATGGCTACTCAGTCCTATACTGAGTGTTCCTAGTAACTGACCAGGTCCCTCCATTCCTAGAATGGAAATTTCCCTTACATCTGTCCTACTTGATAGAATGGAAAACACTCATATCTAACATGAAAGGAACCAATCCTCTCACCATGATAGAATGGCTCAGCCCTTACATCTAACCATGGAAGGAACCAATCCTCTCACCATGTCAGAATGGCTATGGGTCTCATCACTTTCTCTTCGAGGAAACCTCGATCTGAAGAACACCAAGATTCTCCCTGAAGGACTCAAACTTCAGCCTAGCCAATGGCTTCATCAATACATCAGCTATCTGTTCCTTTGTCACAACATACTGGAGCTTCACTACTCCCCTCTGCACCATATCCCTGATATAGTGATACTTGATCTCGATATGCTTCGACTTGTCATGGAACACTGGATTCTCTGACAACTTCATGTAACTCTGGTTGTCACAATGTATACAAGTAGCATCCAACTGGAGATCAAATATATTAGATAGTAGATTCTCCAGCCATACTGCCTCACAACTAGCTAAACAAGCTATGACATACTCTACTTCAGCTGTACTCAGTGCCACATAGGATTTCTAAACCAAGAGATCAAACTTGATCCCATACTGAACCAACACCCTGAACTACTCTTCCTATCGATGGCACTTCCTACCCAATATGAATCAACATAACCTTCTGGGTTAATCTTTTTATTCGCATCGTACTTGAGCCCATAATAATATCTACCCTTTAGGTACCTTAGAATATGCTTTGCAGCAATCAAGTGAACACTTCTCGGATATGTCAAGAACTGGCTTAAGGTGTTCACAGCAAAGCAAATGTATGGTCTCGTGTTCATCAGGTACATCAATGACCCAATCATCTGACAATACATCATAGCATCAACTGAATTTGATGAAGGATCACTCAATAGATTCACGTTCAATGCCATAGGTGTGGTCATAGCCTTGCAGTCCATCATCCCAAACCTCTTCAGGATATCCACTACATACTTCCCTTATCCAAGGAAGATTCCATCTGTACTCTGCCACTCCTCCATTCCTAGAAACTAATGCATCATCCCCAAGTCCTTCATTTTCAACTCTACAGCAATCTTTCTCTTCGTATCAGTAATCAACCCATCCATACCTATCACAAATAGATCATCTACATATAGTAGAAGCATCACTGGGTTTCCATCCTCAACCTTATAGTAAAGGTTGGAATTTGCTTTACTCTTGGTAAAGCCCAAACTGGATAGAAAGCTATCAATTCTATCGTACCAGGTCTTAGGTGCATGTTTCAAACCATACAGGGCTTTCTTTAATCTACATACATGAGAATCTCTATCATGTGTCTCAAAACCGAGTGGTTGTTCTACATACACTTCCTCTTCCACTACACCATTCAAGAAAGCAGTCTTGACATCCATCTGGTGTATCTTCCATTTCATCACTGTAGCTAGAGAAAGTACTTATCTGATGGAAGTGTATCTAGCTATAGGTGCAAAGGTTTCTTCATAGCTTATTCCTTCTTTCTGAGAGAATCCCCGAGCTACAAATATTGCTTTATACTTTTCAATGCTACCGTCTGCAGCATGCTTGATCTTGTATATCCATTTGGAAGTTACAACTGAATTCCCTTCTAGTCTTGGGACAACATCCCAAACATCATTCTTCATGATCGATTGATATTCTTCGATCATAGCATCCTTCCATTATTTCTGTTCTGCTTCCTCTTCATAACTGGAAGGTTCTTTATCAATGAAATCACATAGTCCTGGATCTGGTCCTCTTTCTTTCTTTGTGATTCTCTTCTGGAGCCCCATATCTTTCCACACCTTGGATAAGTTCACGTACCCAAGTAGGCTTCCTCTTATGAGGATTCTTCTCCAGAGGTGGGTCTACAGGTTTTTGTGGTTCCTCGAAATATCGATCTTCTTCTTGATCTTCTTCGTTCATGGCTATGTCATGAATTCTGGGTACTTCTGCTTCTGCTTCTTCAGGTTCTTTAGCAAGTCTCTTTCTGGATTTGTTGTAAGTTGTTTCTTCATCAAATTTCACATCCCTGCTAATGTCAATCTTCTTGTATCCTGGGAAATAGATTCTGTAAGCCTTCAAGCTTTCAGAGTATCCCACAAATATGCCCTTCTTTCCTGAAGGATCTAATTTTGTTCTCTTGTCTTTTGGAATGTGTATGTACATAGGACAACCGAATATTCTGAGATGGCTGACTTTTGGTTTCTTTCCAGAGAAGACTTCTTCAGGAGTCTTGTTCTCGAGTACTCTATGTGTATTACGGTTCTATACATATACCGCTATTCTGGCAGCTTCAGCCCAAATATGCATAGGAAGATCTTGATCATGAATCATTGCTCTTGCAGCTTCCATGATGGTTCTATTCTTCCATTCCACAATCCAATTCTGTTGTGGATTATAAGGAGTGGACAACTCCCTCTTAATCCCTAATTCTTTGCATAGCTCTTTGAATTCATTCGAAGTGGATTCTCTACCATTATCTGATCGAATGGTTTTGATATTATTTTTAGTATGGTTCTCGATCAAGGCTTTGAATTCCTTGAACTTACTAAATACTTCATCTTTGTTCTTCATGAAGTAAACCCATGTTTTTCTACAAAAATCATCAATAAAAGAAACATAGTATGCATACCCGCTTAGTGAGTTTGATGAAATAGGACCGCATACATCGGAGTGGATGATTTCTAGTATTCCTTTGGCTTTGCTTTCACTGCTGGGAAATGTATTCTTTGTATTCTTTCCTTTCACACATCCTTTGCAAAGACCTTCAACAGCTTTGCTTGCAATAGGTAGTGCTCTATAATGCACATGTGCAAACCTTCTATGCCAAATCTCATTTGGCTCTACTGTGTCATGGACCGAGGCTTGTTATGGATGGCCCTTCAATTTGTACAAACCTCCTTCTTGTTCTCCAATTACCACTGCATCATCGATAGTCTTACCTCTTGGCCACATGATGACTTGACCATCTATGAATGCAACCCTCATCCCTTTTGCATCCAATGCTGATATGGATAGAAGTTTCTTCTTGAGTTCTGGCACAAATAGTACTTCTTTCATTGTTAGAGACTTACCAAAGTCTAGTTTATATGAATATTCCCCACTACCTTTTATTGGATATTGGTTGTCATCTCCTAGCTTCATCTTGTGAGGTGATTCATGTTTTGACAGTCTTACAAAGGATTCCTTGAATCCAGTCATATGTTTGGAAGCCCCACTATCTATAAGCCAATCATCACTGCCATGAGTAATGTTACCTGGGAGAGCGGAGATCTGAACATATTCATCCTCGCTTGAAGAATCTCCACTTTCATATGTAGATCTCTTCTTGGATGGTTCATCATCCTCTGCAACATGAGCATGATGTCCTATTTTGTTCCCCTTCTTCCTATGAGGGTGGCCCTTGTTCCTAGGGAAGTATTTTGCAAAGTGTCCTCTTTCATCACATGTATCACATCTAAATTTTTATATGTCTCTTCTACTGTTCTCTCTGAGATGAGAGTCCTTGCCTTTGGAGTAATGAGGTCTTCTTCTACTTTTCTTGGGGTGGGCTATGAGAGCTTTGTCTTCACTTCCCATCTTCTCTTCTCGAGCTGCTATCCATGCTTATTCTTGAGAACATTCTTCCCATAGTTTGCTGAATTTGACTAACTTATTTCTAGCATAGATTCCTTGGATGAAAGCATCCCATGACCTAGGAAGGCCATTCAATGTTGTCATCACAATCTCTGCATTCTCCACTTCTTCATCAACAAATTCTAATTTTTCCTTGATCTGAGAAACCCTTGTGAATTAAGACTAGATAGTCTCTGCATTATGAATCTTCACATTCTTTAGTTGATTCCTCAGAGTCATATTCCAGTTTATGTTCTTCCCTTCAAACAATTTGGTTAGGGAATCAAACATAGCTTTAGGTGTCTTGAGAGAGGACACCCGTGGGATAAGGTGATCCTTGATAGAATCATCAATGATCCTCTTTTCCATAACCATATTCTTCTTATGTAAGGCCTTTGCCTCATCTCCCTCTGGAACTGGAACCTCCTCATGGATGTAGGAGTCTAATTCATTCTCTTCCAGGACCAGGGAGATCCTATACATCCAGGATCAGAAGTTATCAACTCCCTCAAGATTTTCATCAAGCTTGGTATGGTGAGACATCTTATCTGAGAAACTCAAATGGAAATATAAAATATTTTAGATCTTACCAGGTTCAAGATGTCGGATCTGAAACTTGAGCTAAAATCCTGTAGAGCTGGTTCAAGAGTAGATTAGGGTTTTTATTTTCTAGAGATATTTATACGCAAATTCCTTGAAATTTGTCCCTAACTTCTATTTTGGGGAGGAGATCAATCCAGGCCTAGGCTCACTGAAAAATTCCTCTTCTGTGAAAAGCCCTAATTTCTGGCAGCAGTGACAGGTCCAAAACTGAAAAACCTCAGAATTGAATTCTACTTCGATAGAAATATGTGCCCTAAGGAGGAGAGTTATTCCACCTTAATTTTGCTTAAAATCTATGGAGGAAGATCCACAAACTAGGAAGCCCTAGTTCCCACAGCTGCACAGTGTCTTCTTCTCAGGTTAGCTCTGATAACATGTTAGTTTTTCAACATTAAGCTAGCATTATTAGGATCTTTAACTAAGAGAATAACAAGTACAGCAATCAAGCACAAGCAACAATGAACATAGTGTTTTTCCTCAGAGAAACCATAAAGGAGAAAACCCCGAAACTTCCTCAAGAAAAGAATCAGCACCAAAATAGTAAAATCCCCAAAATAGTAAGTGATATCTCAACAATAGTAATCTTCTTCTTGTCTAGCCCCAGTGTCTTCTCCTTCCTCAACTATGCACTACACTTGAGTGTGTATGACTTGTGTGATAAATAGAGACTCTATTTCTCTATTTATACTAATCCTGACATGACTTAAAACCCTACTAGGGCTGACCTCTACTAGGAGAGTATAATAACCCTAGTGCCCCGAAACTGTAGGGACTTTAACACTTAGACAATCGGAGGGTTACCCACTATGACTTGACATGACTTATTTACATTATTGATCCTCCCGATCGAAAAATCGGGGCATGACAACATGACTCAAATACATAATAGATACATCCCGAAATAAACATCGGGTTACAATACATAAGATACATAGATGAATACATTCTGAAGTTACAAATACATCAACATTAGTGAAGTCCCAAAAGCTACTAAGCGCAGTAGAAGGAAACTCAATGTACCATTTTGACGTAGTTCTCATCAATGTTCTTTGTAAAATCCTCAACCGAACTGAATCTTCATTCAGTGAGTTGGAAGAGCACCATTAATGAAAAGTGGTGGCATAAGCCCTAGGATCTTCACCAACTTTGCCTTCAAATTTTGGGATGTCAAAAGGAAACTTGGTGGGTACAAGCGACCAGGAGGGATCATGCCTCACTTGGTTGTTCATTAGTTTAGACAAATATGGCAAGTTTAACATTGCCAGGAAAGGAATCTTAGGTCAAACTGGAGCACTAAAAATGCCAGTTTGGGGATTGGAGGGACTTGCCCCCAAATTCCCATATGTAAAGTGGGGTTGCCCCAAATTCCAATGTTCGGTGGGCAACTTAAAGGGTACAGGAGTCCAAGAGGGATCATGCCTCACTTGGTCGTTCATTAGTTTAGACAAATATGGCAAGTTTAATGTTTCCAGGAAAGGAATCTTAGGTCAAACTGGAGCACTAAAAGTGCCATTTTGGGGATTGGAGGGACTTGCCCCCAAATTTATACAAGTGCACTATTACAAAATCCTGGGCTTACACCCAAAATTTATGGACAATTACAAAAGAGAGGATTTTGACTCAACCCCGACACCCCTAAGACTATTTTGAGTTGCAACTCTACTTACAAGCTTCCACAAAAGCTATGGAGTTACCAAAATTAGTGACCATTAGGGTGCACGCCCCAACAGGCCCTAAGACTCACCAATGTCCCATCCCAGCACACTCTGCTACTTGTCTGGTGGGAGAATATTGTTGGCAAAGATAGTGAACTGTTTGTTGAGGCCACGCATGATATCATTGGTTGCTGCTTGTCTGGTGGGATCTCTGTTGAGCTAGAAGGGTTCATCTTGGGATCCTCTGGAGTTTTCCCTGATTGTTTGTGTATGTCTTCGTTCCTCTTAGAGTGAACCTCTGGTTTAAAATTCTTCCTGGTAGATCGTGTTTGCATTGGCTAAGTCAGTGCTAGGGGAGTTTCTTCATGGGGTACAGAGGCAGGTGGATTGCTCATAAGGTTTTGTAGACCCGTCTGTTCAAATTCTCTCAACAGTTCCTGAAGTTCACAATTAGATGACATGGACTCAATTGTAAGACTCAAGGAAATGCGTAATGTGATTTCCACAGGCCTGGGTGTCTTCTTATAGAATCCATCGACCAAATATGCCATAATTGTGCATTGAAGACACCAAATCTGATAGATATATTCTCCAAACAGTGCTAGATTTCTCAGGATCTCATTCTTACATGCAGTTAATGCAATTAACGTACCGACGCCGCCAATTCTGATTTTTTTCAACAGTCAGATTTGGAGCTCCGACACACCTGTCCTTCTTTGACACCACCAGTAACTCTGGTTGTGCCTTAATAAGGATAGTTGTGACTTCTTGACACCGGCTTTGACAGGGCTTCAAACTCCGACTTGCGACAGAATGTCTTCCACAGCCTCAATGATTCCTGCTACGAGCACCTTATCTAGCTCCACCTTGACTTTTTATTTATACTTAGGGTTCAACCTATAAGGGTGCTACTTCATCTGCTTCACATCAGGTTTCAAAGGGATTTTTATCACTCCTGTATCACCAAGGATACCTTTCATTTCTGAGAACTTCGTGGGGAATAGGTCCTGATACTCATGGAGAAGTTGGGTCACTTTGCTTACCATTTATTCATCCCAATAATATCCAATAGTAGCATACTTAGGCATTTATTCTGACCCAATGTTTACTTGCCTTGTCTTCAAGGGATGAGTCACTTCTAGTGCTTTAACTACTGGTCCATGTACTTCGCAGTGTCCTTCTGATCCATGAATGTTTATGTTGTGTGGGTCATCGTCCTCGTCAATTGTGAGGTTATAGCATTCTACTACATTATCTTCTTATTCCTTCCAATTAGATTGGTATTCTACTATTTCTTCATCATCAAACACCTTAGTATAGATCAACCTAATAGCTACGTCCAAAGCAGGACAAACCTCACTAATAGAAAATGTCAGCACAAAACTATCAACAAGACTATCCCAACTTACAGTACCATGGCGAAGCTCCACCTCTGCATACCAATTATTCGCGATAGGTTCCAGGGTGTGCACAAACCGATGTACCCATTCTTCACGAGGGACATGCTTCCATGCTTCATAACACTTCTCCAAATGTTCTTGAGGGCTAGTCTAACCATTAAACCTACTTCGCACCTCCTGAGGTTGATCCACGAATCTGAGGCGAAGAAGCTTTTGACAAGCTTCCCAAATCTGAATATACTTCTTATGACCATTCCACCATCTAGCAGCTAGGGCTCTGAATACTGAATATAGATTCTGCATTTTCTGTGAATCTGGTACCTGCTCTGAAAATTGCACAATAAAATCTGCTGGGTCTGTCAAGCCATCAAAAATAGTTAAGACTCTTGTCTGTGAGCCAAGCCATCTGAGAGACTTGGTAATTCTGGCACATTGATGTCCATGCAGTTCATAAAGTCTATTCTGCCAATTCTCTAAGCCTTCATCTGAATCAGTCATGCAAGAACTATCACACTTCCAATCCATTATACCTTCAGGAGTAGGGTTAACATAGTCTTATTCCTTAGTTGTGATGTTGTAGATATTATCCAGAATATCCTGATATTGACTGGATCTGTGTACCTTTCTCCTTGAGAAGGGTCCAAGGGTACTATGACTCTCAAGCCTTTACCTTCAAAAGTCATTTGCTTGCACTTAAGGTTGATTACTGCAGAATTCTTTATTTCCCATTCAATTCCTAGAAACGCTGGATAGGGGTTGCTATCATCAATTATTTCAATGACTTCAAAGTCTACTAAGGTACTGACTCCATCAATGTCTACTGGGACACTAGGGAATCTTCCTAGGGGCACAATCTTCTGCTGATTGGCTAATCTCAACTGTATAGGGGACCATTCAAGGGTAGGTTTTCCCATGTCTGCTTAGTTAAGACATTTACTTCTGATCCCAGGTCTAAAATGATATTATTCATGTCATACTCTCCTATCTGAGCATGGAATCTCATTTCTCTTCCAGTTCTTCTAACTCTATTGACAGTTTTTTCCTTACCAGAGCTTTGCTGAGGTTCGCAAGAAGCAATACCTTTCTGTAACTCATTTAAAGCATTCTGATTTCTTAAGAGATTCATACAACTCTGTAAAAATGTTGACAGTGTACTTACTTTATCTGTCGAAGCTTCTTGAGACTGTGATTGGTGTTGATGCTGCTGCGCAGGTGCTACTATTGTGCTCGGATCAACAAAGTCTTTTTTGGCTTCCATAAATGTTTCTTTTTCTCTTCCCACATCGAAGGTTGGAACTCTCTTTGGGGTCTCACGAACCCAAGTCTTGTCAGGTTGTTTCTCCTTATTCTGCACTTGCGTCGTAGCTCCACTCCTTGTAATAACGTTAATGGATAGGATGAGTCGTTGCTCTACAGTAATCATCAGAATATTCTGAGGAGGAGTGCTATTTGTTTCTTATATCTTGGCTATCAGGTGTGGGCATTTCTCAATGACATGATCTACTGCTCTGCAATATCGACATGTAATAGTTCGGTTCTGACAGTCTCTAGCTAGATGTCCTACCTGATTACAGTCATAGCACACAACCTGGCCTCGACCTCTTCTAGGAATACCACCATGACCACGACCTCCAAAAGTACCTCGACCTAATGTGCTACCACGGTAACCATATCCATCATTGCCTTGTGCATCATTTTGTACCCTATAAGCATCATATGTTTTCTCTCTCATAAGTTCAAAGCTGCGACATTCCTCTTTGTTGTGTCCAAATGACTTACAGAACTTGCAATAGGGATTCTTAGGTACTTGAACATATCTTTGTAGCAGATAGCAGTCTTCAGGTTGATGCTAGCAAGTTGTTCTACAAATCTCACAATATAGAACATTAGGGTTAAACGGGTTTGGCGCACTAGTATTCAGGTAATTTCTTAGCGCAGGACATTGTTCCTTGTCATGACCTTCTGTCCTACATTGTGTACACCACACCTCTTCGTGAATAGATTTCCCTTTTTTCATGTCGCACAGCTCCAAATCCATTTCTATTAACTGTGCTTGTATTTGGGCTATGCCAGAATTATCTTCGACAGGAGCTGTCTCCAGTTTCATGGAAATCTCTAAAGCCTCTTGCTGATCAGCAACCTTCTGTTGCATGAGGGGCATTCTGATATGAGGTAATAAGGCTGCAATGAACCATTATTTATGCTACATTGTTCCAATAGTGAAACTAACTTGATCTAGAAGAACTTTGAACCTCTGATCAAAGTCCCAAACTGATTCACCACGCCTCTGCTGAATCTCTTTCAATTCAGTTATACATTGTGACTCTGATTTAGGCTTCTTGAACTCTTTGATCATTGTTGTTTTAATATCAGCCAAGACATGGTTCTGAGTACTTGAAAATTTCATAAACCAATTCAAAGCTCGGTCTCTAAAAGAAGTGACCAGCTGCGCTCTTCTTACATCTTGATCCAAAATGTTATTAGCTGTCCACACAGCTTCGCATAAAAGCCAAGACTATTTTGGATCCTCTGATCCAGTTCCTTTGAACACTGGGATCTTGATATCATCAGTCATATGGGCCATAGTGGACTGAGGGAGGTAAGAAATTACTGGGGTAGACTGACCTGCGACAGGAATAATTGGGCTAGGGTTACTTCCAGACTGTGACGATTTCTCAGGGGTAGCAGATCTTCGCTGCGGGGTTATAGGAAGGTTTCTAACAAAAGGGGTTTCTTCAAATTTAGGGTATTCTAGCGTATACTCGGTATTCTGACATAGGGTATAGGATTCTAGGTTTCTCTTGTATATTTTACCGCTTCGCAGCAAACCACTTTGCTCGTCGAAGTTACTTTCACTTCCGAACATAGGTTAGTAAAAATAAATCTAGCAATCTGATTCTATAAGAAATATTCCCTTCTTGGCCAAGAGCATTTTAATTTGCAGACTAAATGAAGTTAGGTACTTACCCATTGGTCCTTTGAAGAACTTCCTTTCAGCTTCGCTAAAAGAGGTACTTGTGTCGATGGCAAATTCTGTCACAAATGCTTCAAGGGTTCGCGTTGTCCATAAATCAACAGCTCATGATATCAGGTTATTCACTCTTTTCAATATACTAACTCTTACTGGGGTCCAGTCAGGAAACTAATCTTCTTGGAAGTTCATCCTTCTCTCTGTCAACCTAGATAACCACTGGTGCAATTCTATGTGGATACTACTAAAGAAAATTTCATAAATATCAGTAAAAACGTACCTTTGCAAGAATTCGTATGAGCTACAATGAGGATCCTTATTTTCTTGTTCAGCAAATTTCTGATAGGTAGCTTCAACCCAATCACCGATTTATTTTACTGAGGGCCTCCAAACCATAGCCCTTCAGGTACGACGTAAATCCCTCTTAAAGAAGATACTGATTTCAACCAACAACAAAACCAATTTGTTGGGCTATAGGGTAGACCTAAGTTTTATACCATTAACTTCACACCAACAAAAAGACCCACAGTGTTGGCCCTTTCAGCAACAACCTGTGAACAGGTTGCAGTCTCACCCGAAACAGCTATGGGGTGCCGCAGAACCAGGTTTCTGCAAGAAGAAGAGGGATATTACTGTACCTTTATCCTTAATAACAAATATTTATACCAAATAGAGCTTCAATATTCACTTAATTAGCTTTGCAGTTAGATAAAAGACATTTCTTGCTTAACCCTTAACTGAGAATTCACAATGAAGTTAATATTTAACAGTTATCTTACTTTATCAATTATCTACTTATCAATGCATAAAATAAAACCATAACAGAAACAACACAAAAGAACCACAACACAAGATATAACGTGGTTCACCCCCAGTGTAGGGGCTACATCCACAAAACTGCGCTTTTATTCCACTTCTTACAAAACAACAGTTCTGATCTACGCACTGAGCAGCAGATCCGCCCTTCAAGTCTAACTGCGCACTTAGCTGCAGTTCCTTTCTTACAATCTCTAAGCTGTGCACTCAGCTGCAGTTCCTTTCCTTACAAAACCCTCTGCACACACAACTGCAGAGGTCGTCCATGCACACAGCTAAGACTTGACCTTAAAACTCAAAAATAGATCTAAATTCTTCGTATCATATGATCCTCATTTCATTAGATACCGTTGACATCTTTACATGAGTGCCTATTTATACAAGTGCACTATTACAAAATCCTGGGCTTACACCTAAAATTTATGGACAATTACAAAAAAGAGGATTTTGACTCAACCCCGACACCCCTAAGACTATTTTGAGTCACAACTCTGCTTACAAGCCTCCATAAAAACTATGGAGTTACCAAAATTAGTGACCATTAGGGTGTGCGCCCCAACATAAAAGCTTCAACCAAACTGAATCTTCATTCAGTGAGTTGGAAGAGCACCATTAATGGATCTTCACCAACTTTGCCTTCAAATTTTGGGATGTCAGAGGGAAAATTGGTGGGTACAGGTAGCTGTTACGGAGAGAAATTCCTATGGCTTGGGGTACCACAACAGATAGCTAGACTCCAGAAATCAATCTTTCCCAATATGAAATATAAATAAAAACATCTAACACTAAAGGATCGAACCTCGTACCTTATTCCGGACGGTTTAAGTAGATCCCCGTTGAGCTTTCCAATCTTCAGCTTGAATTGTTATAGCACGTCCTCAACAACAAGTAAACAATACAAGCATACTATATTTCATGGTGTTAGATCTATTCTAGCATATATAATCAATAATGTAAAAGCATTTGACATATTCCAATGGATACAATAATCATTCAAATACACATTACTGGACATGAAAAGATATTTCTATTAATATGAATCAGAGATTACAAGTGACAACCTCGGACGGCACGTCTGCGAACCGGAGAAAATGAATCCCCCACTTGGGCCTCCACCACCTCAATCCTCCATCACTTCGATATCAAGCTTACTAGCAAAAGGCAATCTTGGGAAGAACACAATAGTGCTCCAATGAACAAAGGGATGCAGACTCAAGCATAAGTTCTGGAAACAATGGACTATAGTTTCGTTACTCTCAATTCTCTCTTATGCTTTCAATGTCTCAATGGGTTCCTTATATAGATTTTCAAAGGGATACTGAAAGGTCGAATCCGTGTGATCTCAAGGCATATGGAAGCCAGGAGTCATATGAGTCGGATCCAAGTCAATGAATGCTTCAAAAGGATTTCGATTATGTACACATCCCGATGTACGCGACTATAGAGGGAATATCTGCGTATGTACACGGTTATCGGGGAAAAGGCCACGTATATCACTTTTCTCATGTTTTTAGGGATGGTCAAGGATACATTAAAAGACAAAAAGTGGTCCATATGGGCTAATGAGTCTGCACCAAGACAAGGGAAGGCCATACACTGTGTGATTCACCTAGTGTGGTGAAATCTGCTATAACAGATGCCCCCTAATGTATGAGATCAGAGGGGTTATACGATGGCCAAAATACATTATAATTCCATCCCATAAGTGAAGTGATGAAGGTACCCAA
Source organism: Pseudotsuga menziesii (assembly GCA_001517045.1). Taxonomy (NCBI): domain Eukaryota; kingdom Viridiplantae; phylum Streptophyta; class Pinopsida; order Pinales; family Pinaceae; genus Pseudotsuga; species Pseudotsuga menziesii. Next base: position 44,881 of record LPNX010107122.1, read on the forward strand.
ATGGAAGACCAGCCACCCAATCAGCATAGTACAATAATACAACTCTGCATATAACTGCAAATACATATAGCAGTCCCGGATACATAAGAGTACAATGGCCATGAATAGGCATGAAACATGATAACACATATGTGGTCATCGCCACGTACAATATACATAGTTCAGAATCTCCATGATGAAGATATACAAAGGACCATGATCTCCACAAAGGCTGAAGATATATAACAGATCAAGATCTCCATAGTGGCTGGAAATGTCTGACATATACTGGAACAAGTCATGAGAGCTGAAATCTCATGAACACTGGCATGATCAAGGAGGTAGCATATAGTGGATGCCACCAATCTGGAAGGTCTTCTACACACACCGCTATGAGTACATGTCCTACTATGTGAATAGAGGTGTTGAGGTCGAACATAGTAGTCCATCGTCTGATTACCGGTCATTGATGTATACCATTAACAGACGCGAGATCACCCACCAATAATGAAAATGGGAATCAAGGTACTGGATTGCAAACTAACAAGTGTGAATAAATGTGTTGAGGTCGAACACTTGAGAGAATCCATCGATCAGGGGACATTGATGTATTCCCAAAACTGTCGATGGTGAGAGAACCTGCCACTAATGACTGCAAGTCTCAAGGCACTCAAAATGACTCTAGACTCCAATCCCAGAATAAATGATCTAAAGTCGATGGGATGAAATCCGCTGGAAGGAGGGCATTAGGGCATCCCCCATCATCCAACATGAGGTACTCAGCAAGGCTGTATAATATGGAAGAATTCGATCATAAGGTGCATGAACCAGTAACTGTACCAGGAATGGCCGACATGCAAAGTCAAGATAACTGAGGAATGGCCGACTCAGGTTTCAACTTCCTTTGAATAAGAGCATAACAGCATATGGTGACTGAATGAAGGCAGCATAGACTCGATATACAAACTGGGACATCTCTATGATGCAGGAGGCATTAGTAGAGGCTCCATAGGGACTAGAAGCATAACCAGTCGGTGGAGCTAAAACTCAGATAAATGAGTACAGCTCCTAAAGTCAAACTATAACCCAACCAATGGATGTGATATACAGTGCTCTGTTCGAAGGCGACACGAATCGATAGCTGCCAAAGATAATATCTTTTCTTGTCCGGATTTTTGGTTTTTTGCTTTTTTTGGTCTTTTTCAGTTATTTGAAAAGCTTGAAAAAAGAATAAACTAGCTTTATAGTTACAAACTAGGAGGAGACGAGTGTCATGAGGGAAAACAAACTCGTTCCAAGCAGTGGAACATACCTACGCTCAATGCAAGGATACATGTGTAGGATATCGACACTCGGGGGAAAATCCCCTCCTGGTAAAAAGGAAATCAAGCTGCGAAGGATATAAAGAAAGGCTCTGCATGGCTAGACATGAGACAAGATCGGGCTATATGGCTGAAACACAATGTCAGGGGAGCCAGCATAAAGCTCAATAAGACATGCAAAGCTCATGATAATGCATCCACAACTTGATACGAGGGAGTCCGGGGGATCATGGCCAGCATAAGATCAAGAGGAGTATGAGGCTCTTGCTAAATGTCATGGCAATACTATACAACGGACTCCCACACCCTAAAGGGGGAAACATCGGCATGGGTACCAAATGCAAATAAGGTGCTAACTAGGGTACCCATGTAAGGTGAGGCTCTACCACTCATATCATGCCACTTCTATAGCAGTAAGAAGGTTTCGTGACATAATAGAGTGGGTTCGTACCTAAGGATATAGTGACATGGTCATAAGTCATGCAAAATGCAAACTGTGGTGAACCTAACCTATATGCCAGTGTAGACGTTATACCCGATATTAGTACGAATGGGTCAATCCAAAGGCTAAAATGGCGCTGAAAATGGTCTTCTACATCACATATTATGTCAGAAACGGTCCAAAATTGTTAGAAACGGTCAAAACTATAGGAAAGGGGGTAAACATTTTCAAATATTTGAAAATTTTTCTATAAATAGTAAAAAATAGAAATCATTTGAAACTTTTACCCATTGGAGCTCTGATTTTCAACTGCAGATTCTAGGAGATCCAGCTGGCGGAATTCACAACCGTTTTTTCCAGGTATTTACTCATGTTCTCTACTTGCATTTCAATATAATTTTTACAAGTTTTCATGGTCAAATGAGTTTATTAAGGCCAATTCTACATGAGCACTGTGACCCACGCGGTTATCGAGGATTTTTCCGTGTATAGGGCTGGCTATATGCGGAAAAGGGGCTAGAAACCGTGTACATACACGGCTGTTTTCAAAACAGCCATGTATGACGCTGCCCAAAAGAATTTACAAGAATCTAATGGACATTTGGTCAATTTCTCATGCAGGATGGTGCTACAGTGGCGAGAATGCGAGCATGGTGAAGTAGAGGAAGCAGTAAGGGCTGACAAAATGGCTCAAGAAGCTCTAAGAAGATGTGGACTCTACAAGTTTTGGTGCCTAGGTGGCTTGAGGGCCAAACCAGGACTGCTACAGATGCTGGTAGAATATTGGGATCCAGACTCCGGGTCCTTTCGGATAGACGCCATGTCCCTCACCATTGAGGTGGAGGATATCTACTTTATCATAGGTCTATCTAGACGAGGGGAGATGGTGAACCTTTGTGCCCGAGGAGGACCAGGTCATGGGCTTACTATCAATGAGTACATAGCTGTGTACTACTACCGAGAGACTTAGAAGGTGGGGAGCCAAGTTCCCACCAACGCTATACAGGTGCTGGGCCTAAAGACCATACTACTAACGTTGGGTCGGATAGTAGGCTTAGCATCACTCCATCAGGCCTCTCGGCCACTGATGTTCTATGCGGTGGAGTGTATGACACCGACCATCTATGACTAGAGCACTTCACTATTGAGCAACATGAAACATCAGCTCAGTGAGTGCAAGGAAGGTAGGATACGGAACTTTGGGTTCAGTAGCATCTTGAGCATGTTTTTCTTCTAGCATGTTCTAGGATTGAGCCCTAGAGTGGATGTTCCTCTCCATGGGGTTTGAGATCCGGCCCAATGACATTGGGCAGACGCAATGCGCAGAATGGAGGGTGGTAGGGTGGCCAACCCTTATCCAGCAGAATTTTTTCCATGGTGGCGATGACATATTGTTGCCATAGATGACTACCCTTATGCATGGATAGACTTCTGGGGAGATCCGAACATGCCATTACCACCAGGATCAACATATGGAGACATAGGTAACGAATCTCGACCCTTACTCTTTTTTAAAAATTTTGAATTATTTAATTTTTTTGTTGTGTTTTCTTGATTAATGGAATAAAAAAGACATGGTTTTGGGTGACAATACATAATGACATCTACCATTCATGTGCAGATGTGGGACCATGGTGACCAGAGGGCTTCCCACGTCATAGACGGAGGGGTAGAGGAGACGATATCACCGGTGTGGATGCAGAGCGAATGCTCCAAAGCATCCATACCAAATTTGTGTGACTTACTCATAGGGTTCCCATGGCGCAAGTCGAGGACTTGCCTGAAGCTATGCAGAGACAGGTGGTGGGTGTACCACGTGCATGGGTGCGTTTATTCCGGCGGCTAGCTAGAGCAGTGGTGACATATCATGATCACAACTCCCTTCCACCCCCCAGGACTAGACACCTGGGAGTATATCTATTTTGTACTACCGTGTATATGATGGTGGCTTTCAAAGCCCCAATTTTGTATTATGACACTATGTATTACCACATTTTTGATATATAAAAAAGTTTTATGGTGATCGGTTTATTTATTTACATGTGTAAAAATTGTGTTTATGATTAATTTATGATGAATGAAACAAATGCCAATCTAACACGTAGTTAGCATATGAGTCAGCAATTTGATTATAATTTCTTGGAATGTGTATATATGTTATACTGTCAAACTGTCGTTCTAACAATCTCACACATAAGAATCTCCTCAATAACGTCGGATCTCTAACATGGTACAAACCATTGAGCTGTGACACTACTAACTCTAAATCAAGACATACCTCAAGAGAGAGAACACCATGCGAAATGGCATCCCGTAGAAGCTCGATAACGAAACTATATTCAACAACATTGTTGGAAGATGGCTGTAGACATACACCTCCTGAAGACAGTACATGACCCATAGGAGTATAAATCATCCAAGCAGCTGAGGCTGAGTGGGCTGAGGCTGAGTATAAATCACCCAAGCAAGAGGGCATTAGGGCATCCCCCATCATCCAACATGAGGTACTCAGCAAGGCTATATAATATGGAAGAACTCGATCATAAGGTGCACGAACCAGTAACTGTACCGGGAATGGCCGACATGCAAATTCAAGATAACTGACGAATGGTTGACTTAGGTTTCAACTTCCTTCGAACAAGAGCATAACGGGGTATGGTGACTGAATGAAGGCAACATAGACTCGATATACAAATTGGGACATCTCTATGACGCAGGAGGCATCAGTAGAGGCTCCATAGGGACTGGAAGCATAACCAGTCAGTGGAGATAAAACTCAGATAAACAAGTACAGATCCTAAAGTTAAACTATAACCCAACCAATGCATGTGATATACAGTGCTCTATTTGAAGGCGACATGACTCGACAGCTGCCAAAGATAATATCTTTTCTTGTCCAGATTTTTGGTTTTTTGATTTTTTTTTTGGTCTTTTTCAGTTATTTAAAAATCTTGAAAAAAAGAATAAACTAGCTTTATAGTTACAAACTAGGAGGAGACGAGTGTCATGAAGGCAAACAAACTAGTTCCAAGCAGTGGAACATACCTATGCTCAATGCAAGGATACATGTGTAGGATATCGACACTCGGGGGAAAATCCCCTCCCGGTAAAAAGGGAATCAAGCTGCGAAGGATATAAAGAAAGGCTCTTCATGGCTAGACATGAGACAAGCTTGGGCTATATGGCTAAAATGCAATGTCAGGGGAGCTGGCATAAAGCTCAATAAGACAGGAAAAGCTCATGATAATGCATCCACAACTTGATACAAGGGAGTTCGGGGGATCATGGCCAGCATAAGATCAAGAGGAGTATGAGGCTCTTGCTAAATGTCATGGAAATACTATACAATGGACTCCCACACCCTAAAGGGGGAAACATCGGCATGGGAACCAAATGAAAATAAGGCGCTAACTAGGGTACCCATGTAAGTTGCAGCTCTACCACTCATATCATGCCACTTCTATAGCAGCAAGAAGGTTCCGTGAGATAATAGAGTGGGTTCGTACCTAAGGATATAGTGACATGGTCATAAGGTCATGCAAAATGAAAACAGTGGTGAACATAACCTATATGCCAGTGTAGACGTTATACCTAAGATCAGTACGAACGGGTCAATCCAAAGGCTGAAACGGCACTGAAAATGGTCTTCTACATCACATATTATGTCAGAAACAGTCCAAAATGGTTAGAAGCGGTCAAAACTATAGGAAAGGGTTAAAAAATTTCAAATATTTATGGACAATTACAAAAAAGAGTATTTTGACTCAACCCCGAGACCACTAAGACTATTTTGAGTCGCAACTCTGCTTACAAGCTTCCACAAAAACCGTGGAGTTACCAAAATTAGTGACCGTTAGGGCGTGCACCCCAACATAAAATCCTCAACCAAACTGAATCTTCATTCAGTGAGTTGGAAGAGCACCATTAATGAAAATAGGTGGCATAAGCCCTAGGATATTCACCAACTTTTTCTTCGAATTTTGGGATGTCAAAGGGAAACTTGTTGGGTACAGGCAGCCAGGAGCGATCATGCCTCACTGGGTCGTTCATTAGTTTAGACAAATATGGCAAGTTAAACATTGCCAGGAAAGGAATCTTAGGTCAAACCGGAGCACTAAAAGTGCCAGTTTGGGGATTGGAGGGACTTTCCCCTAAATTCCCATATGTAAAGGTGGGGTTGCCCCCTACCGCCGGTTGCGAAGTGGATGGGTTACTTTGAAACATATTCCATCCGTAAGCCATACGATTGTTGGTGTGAGGTGAAATATAAGAGGTTTTGGCTGCCCTAGTTTAAATTGGGGTTTGAAATACAGGAGCGGGTATCCCTCCTCTAAAAAGTGAAAAGGGAGAGCTCGTGAATGGAGCAGAGACTGGGGTTTGGAAACCTTGACCATAAGTGTTAGTGTTCCTAAACTACACCTGTACATAAGAGGGTGTTGGGCCTATGTATGGAGTGTATGGGGGTATGTGCCCCCCATTCCAAGGAAATCCTTGGAAAAAAGATGAGGATCCTATAGGACCACTCTGGGAAGTGTGTGTGAAGGAGGTTGGAACTGTAGGTACATTGGTAATCCCAGTGACCATACCACCAAAAGCACCTTCCAGGCTTGTGGAAACCGGTGGTTGGACCACTCGGCTCACTGGAGTTAAGGGAGTAGTAGGTATGCTTAATCTAGGGTGTTGGAGCAGGGCCCCACAGCTACAGGAAAAGATGCTATATTGGGACAAGAAAGTGAAAGGAAATAGTACCTGAAGTGACCAAGAAGAGAGAGCTCAACCACTGCACTTAAGGTAGTGGCAAAGACAGGAGGGCTGAGCTACCCTCATAAAGGAAAAGGAGCAACATGACAAGGTATTGAAGACAAAAGATAGAAGGGGAGCGACTGAGGAAGCAACGCCCATACCCGCGTTCAACGTCGAAATTGTGGAATACTGCAGAAAGTTATGGTGTGACGGGAAGTGGTAGTTCAAAGTACAGATAGGCCGACTATCACAATTATGGTTTTGGGTTACTGTTGGGAAAGGCCCATAGTGTTGTATCACAGTGAGACCTTCGGGCCACCTATTTAAGCATGTATTTTGTATTGTGAAAGGTTAGCTAGCCATACATTCAGATAGACAATTAGCTAGTTGGTTAGTTAGCTATTCTTTGAGTCGAGCTATGGTTCTATTATTAAGTTTGTATTATCTTACTGCAACCAATAGCTGGCCCCTTGAGCATGAATGTAACAATCCACAGGGAGAGAGAGAGAGAGAGAGAGAGAGAGAGAGGAAATATTGTAAGAAGAAAGAAATATAGGAAGAGAAGAGATCTAAGAGAAGGGCTCCCGGCTATGTGCGTGGAGTTTCCCAGAAGATCTCAAGCTGCATAATAGGTTGCAGTGGAACTATGTTTACCCTCTCAAGATGTAATATAAAAACCAGTTCCCGTGGACATAGCTTCCCCCACCTGGAAGTGAAGCACGTAAAATCCATGTGTTGTGCGACTATTTCATGTGATTGTGTTTACTTATTTGCTATCTGTTACCTGTTACATGATATTTTCTTACCAGTTAATGAATGTATGTATGCTATCCTTCAGTTTATAGTAATATAGAAGGTCAAATGCAAGTTGACTATATCAAGTAGTTTGTATATGAGTTTATTAGTGCTTGATTCATGGTAGTGATAGTTACTGTGTTAAGTGATTCCTATATATTTAGTTCATCAAGTTGAGCGCGATAGATGTTAAGCATAATAGACTAAAGAAGCTTAAGTGAAGTTGTTTAACACCCTTGTGAAGGATAACTGAGCTATTATAAGAAGAAAGAAAGTCGTTGGACCTTGAGAGTTGGAGATTCCTATTGAGTCTTACAATAGAAGCTATCGCAGCACATAAAGGTGATATCGCACTGTTGGAGGAGCTGCGGTGTGGGATATCGCAGGTAAAGAGTCAAGTAGAAGAGAAATTTTATGCACCGTCCTAGAAGCCGCGATGCGATACGAGTCAGTTCCATAGTAGATTCAGCTAGGAAGAGAGAAAAAACATCTCATAGAGAGATCCCACTGGTTAACCAGAGTCAAGAGAAACCTAGGTTGCCATAGAACTTGGTTGAGGACACCTGAGTCTTCAGCCACCCCATCTAGACTCACTTCGGGTAAGACTTCAGGCCGTTCTGGGGTCTGTCACTGAAAGGGCCAGTGAGCTAGGGGTTTTGTTGGTACATTATAGTAAACCTGGATCTTCCCATAGTAAACAAACATAGGGGTACTTACTGGGGGAGGTAGAACCCCTTCAGCTAGGATGGCTGAGGTGAAAATGAAAGAACTTTCTCCCGCACTAGATATTATTCTGCCCACAGGGACACCAATCATGGGTGGATCAAAAGTAAGAACCTAAATAATCACAGGATCGTTTAAATCAGTCAGAGGTATATTAAAATTCCTTGCAAAGTCAACAGCCTACAAGTCTTCTATCTCAACTATTTAAAATTAAGATAGTTTGCCCCTAAGTTCTAGTTCACCTAAAACTTCACTGAATCCGATCGATTCAAATGAACTGTCTGTGTCTAATCTCCGCCTTTGGGGGGGAGGTGGAGGTTCCAATATGATAACAGGAGGAAGGTTTTGCAACTTTCGTGACCTTATGATAGGTTGGTCCTCCATGATTGTAAATTTGACAATTAAAACCCTAAGGTCAGCTAAACATAGACAAACCACAAAGCAATCACTACGAAAAATCCTAAAGTCTCAACAGTCAGAAAGGGTAAAAGATATGCTTTCCTAAAGAAAGATGAAAGATAGTTGCTTGGTGTCCTTGAAGAGGTTCTTAGGCACAAGAGGAGGAATCACCCACCACCCTCCTACACTTTCAACAAGGGTTACCTTCCAAGCCCGCCCAAGGTGAACTAGAAATGGCCTTCTAGTTTACCTATGTATAAACCCTAGATTTCAAGAGACTAGAGGCTACCTTAACTATACCAACAGTCTGGGGGGACAGTCGAAATCCTGATTTGTATGCATGGGTAGGGTAGCTGAGCCCAAAAATCTGTCTAGTACAGAATCCCCAGATGTGTAAAAACTCTGTTTTATGTTTCAACAAGGAATCAAAGGGTTATCTCCTCAGTCCAATGCCTCCACGCGGCCTCGTGCTTGACTCCCATTTGAGAGGACCTTCCTAGATACTATCAATAAAGAGAAGGATTTACCTATTGATTGGCCCACTATGTATGAATTTAAATACTTATTAGGATTTTTCACTTCCTATCCCACAAATCTATCCTAAGCTAGTAGTTGTATGGCCCTAAAAAACAAAAATTACTAATGAATTTTAATTATTGCGTTCATTTTAAGGGCTATTTTTTACTCAGAAGGCAAGTGGAGTGAAATAATATGATGTTTTTGTCTCGATAAGAAATGTAAAAAACAATAGGTGTATACTTTGCAAAGCAAATTATCACTACTTAAAAAACAAGCTTCTCTTTCTTTCTTTTTTGTAAATGTAAACTGATGAAAACGCAACGAATAAAGATAAAACTAAGACTATATTTTTGTAATTTTTGAGATTTTATTTAAAAACTGAAAACAAAACTATTGTATGCGAATCAAATGCAAAAGCTTCTAATGTTTTCTTTTCACTTTTCAAATTGCTCAAAGACTACTATGCACCTAAATGCACAATACTTGAGTATGCTTGAATAAACTGACTACATAAAATAAGCAAAATGAATTAAAGTAGATTCATAAAACTAAATATCAACCACCTAAGGAAGACTTGGAACCCTAGCTTGGGAAGGCACAATGAATAGAAATCACTGAACTCAATCAAAGGCAAGTGACAAACAAATACTATTCAAAAATAGAATGGAATATATAGTTTCTGGAGGCCTGCTCACTGATTCAGACAACTAGCACTTAAACCTATTACCCAATAGAAAAATCCAATTCAAGTTGCTAATAGAAAGACATTCCAAACAATAAGAACTCAAGGGCTTACAGAAAGCACAAGATATGGCTAACAAGGTCATCAAACTCACAGTGCAGTGCTCATAGTGAAGGCCACTAAGCAAGACAAAATTTATAGAAGGACAGGGACAAGCAAACCCTAACCCAAAATTTTTGTTGCTCAGGCTTGTACGTGACTGTGTACAAGAGCAACCCGCATACTATACGTGACTATGCTTTAGAGCAACCCACATACGCAGACCTGTGTATGCGACTGTGTGTAAGAGCAACCCGTGTACAGGAGTTAAATTTTTCAAAAAAAGAAAAATTATCAAGGACTTCAAAGCACCATTACAAATATGAACCAAGACAAGACACCACACATTCAATCAAGTCAAAGACTGGGCACTGATCTAAAGAATTAACCCACAGCAGTCTGGCCTCCCGAGCAGAGTCACTAGTTCTATTGTTCAAGAATAAACACCCTTGTAACCTAGGGTCTGGGGTTACCAACATACTTCTAAAACTTGCAGACAATCAGCTTTAAAGTACAGAAAGGAAATAGGAAGAAATTTTGGACTCACCCAATTACCGACGGTTGATCCATGCTTTGTCTTCTCCCACTCTGCTTCTCTCCAAATCTTTCAGGGATGCACCTCCTTCACCTACAAAGACAAAATTATCCAAATACGATCTTATACATGTATATATGACAGGTTATATAAACAACATATATAGTTCTTAATCAAATATATTCATCAATTATGATACATGAAAGAGACTCAACACAAATTTGGAAGAAGAATTCTCTTTATTAACAATCAATGAATGAGATAAGTGTACAACCCAACACCTGAGACAATGACTCCTCTGCAACCAAAGGATTCTGATTTCTGCTGCTCCAAATACTTCTAAAGATATACCACCAGCATAACATTGCTCTCCAAGTATGATTGATTAATTCCCTCCCTAAGGCCTTTATTTATACTTTGGGAAATAGAGCAGTTTCGAAGGTTGAGGAGGTTGAGATAGTTGAGATGGTTAAGGATTAGGGCTCAACTAATCTACATTAATCGTGTTTTATATTTTTGAATGTCGAATGGATGTGTATGTGACTATTCATTTAGGCAACCCATGTATGACACGCGAGTTGATTTAAAGGAAAACTGCGTATAGATCTATATGCAGGTTGCAATGAGAATAGTCGCGTATAGTACGTAGGTTGACAATAGATATAGTTGCATATGTATGCAAGTTTCAGTGGAGATAGTCACGTATGGCGATCAACACATAGGAAATTAAAATGGAAAGCTTGTTAAAGGGTAGATGCATCTCAATTCATGCCCATATATAGTGTTTAGGAAAACTTCAATCCTAAAATGTCCTTTTGTGTACCAACATAATGAATTGTTGGCACTCGGACGGAGAAGTGCCATTTGGGTTGATAACACCCTGAGACATAGGGGTTCGGGGGAAGCGCCCCCGAGAAACAGGGTTTTGGGGGCGGAGCCCCCAAGAAATTTTTTTTGAATGTGTGTTGGCCAACAGTTTTGCGGACCCATGGTATTGGGTTAACCGTAGTATTTTCCCATGGTATTTACCCTATAAAAGAAAGCATTGTTACATGACTATTTATGGTATTGTATTGTATTGGAAGAGAGACTGTGAGAGCGTGAAGACGAAGTGTAGTGGTGTTGCTGCAGTTTGCATCCATTCATCTTTATGGATTGTAATAAAAGGACTAGTAATTTCTTTGTGGACGTAGCCCATAGTTTGGGTGAACCATGTTATATATGTGTCTCTCTGTAATGTTTTAATGTGTTTTGCATCTTGTTTATTGATTTAACTGTATATCTATTATTACTCTGTGGTATTGTTTCCTACCAACCAGGTGGGAGAAATAGGAAGGGAATTGTATGGACTAGGGAGGAGCCCTAGTAGTTCTGTGGTGAGTGCATTTGGGATGCACCTATGGTTGTGGCTGGGGTTGATATTGTTACTGCGACAACAGTTGGGGTTGTAATTGTGGTTGGAGCTTAGGCGTAGCAATGCTGGATGAGAGCATGCACAAATCCATAGTCTCATTTGGTGTCGGTGGTGGTGACACGAAGGGGAAGGAAGCCATCATGGAAGTGTTGGTAAACAACCCAGGGCCCACATTCAACAATGTGGAGGTGGATGTGCCATCAATGGTAGTGTCGATCGTAGAGATAACATTGGATGGTGCCATTAGCCCTTGCGGGTCATGATAAGTTAATTAGTCAACTGCCACGATTTTCCCGTCATGAGGTAACATCATGAGATAGAAAATCGTGGATGCTACGGCTCTCATGGCATACATATAACTTCTTCCTAGGAGAAGGTTATAGTTCAATTATGCATTGAAAACATCTATGTCAATTAGTACTATTTTCTTGGCTAGTGTTATGGGGCCATGTGGAAGGATACCTTGGGATTTTGTGGGATGTCCATCATAAGCCCACAGAGTAGTGGTGGATGGTTGCAGGATTGGGGACCCAAGTTTCTGCTAGAGTAAGGTTGACATAACATAAGTGGATTCCCCCTTGTCAACAATGCATCAGTGTATGACCAAATTTTGAATGGATACCAAAATTTGGAAGGCAATGGTTGAAGGCATTCGGGGCTCTCGATTATTTGTGTCGAAAGTGATCAAATTTGAGTCGGAGGGGTGTACGGCACTGAGGGAATCTAGTAAGGCCTTTCACTGTGTTGGGAAACTTTTAAGTACCTTATTACCGGACATGGTTGTAGGTGTTTGGGACAAGTCATCAATGATGTTGTAGCTCACTACAGCTCTAGCCGTTGCATTGTTGGCAACCCACCATATGGGGGGGCATGGGGGGAAAGGGAGTAAGTGAAGAGTTATGTTGTTTTTTTTGGATGTGGATGTCACTGATGGGTTAGTGGGTTCAATCATGGATCCATACTAATTTCTCTTGGTCTATAAATTTATCTCTTCAGTTGTTAGGGATACCAGGTGGTGAACACATGTTTCTATTGGAGAAGGTGCGACCGGGGCTGTGGGAGTGGGTTGGGGGGAAGGTGCCATTGCTACTAGTTATTGGAGTGGTAATGGGTTTTGGAGCACCATGGGTTGTTGGTAGGAATTTTGGTAAGTGAGTTGCGCAGCGTCGTAGTAGCTGCACAAGCTCACCCAACACTGCACAAAGCCAAATCAGCGCGATGGATAGAAAGATAATTATTTTTGAATATTTAATATATTATTTGACCAAGTTTTGTTGCCATAGGTCATTAGTGGTTAGAATTTAGTTATAAGTGGACCTTCAATGTAAAGGCACAAGCCTATATATAGAGCTAGTTTTGCAATTGTAGGAGCATTAGAATTACGATGGAGAAGAGAGAGACATCAAATACATGAAGTTAGAGATCTAGTGCGATATGTCTATTGTTTTGAGGAGTCATCTATTTTATCTATGATCTGTCTGAATTTTGGGATGTAATCGGTCTCATGCTGTGGAGAATAATTGTTTGTTTTGGATCTATTATGCAGAATTAATATGATATGACAGTTATTGCATAAACATTGTCTTCTATTTTCCTGGTTCCTCTATTGTGATATCAATGAGAAGTGTGTTGAATATATTATGATATATGATGTCATGATCTATTCCAATTCTATCACATTTCTATTATGATTTACTAATTTCATTGTGATCTCTTCCAATTCTATTGCATTTCTAATAATTAATGGTTTAAGTTGTTTTATATTATTTGTTGAACTGTTGCGACAAATGAATGACACGATGTGGTGGATGGGTAGTTATGAAGATAAGTTACAATCATTGTCTTAGTTATGTAATCTAATATTTATGCTTCTTTACCCATCGGATAGCATATATTCCCTTCTTAATACCAAAAACTCAGTTTCAACATCTCTCCCTTCAACATCTCAGGTGATACTTCATCCGCTCTACGGATGTTGTTGGGTAGGGTAAAACCTGTTCGGTTCGGTGCTCAGGGATATCATGTTGGTTGGGCATCGACAGAGTGAGAACCCCTGTCGATGAGGATTTGTCGGTGGGTCTTCTCCAACAAATGGGTATGTTGCTGAGACTGAGTTGCAAGTGAAAGGAGGATATGTTTTGGCATCCGACTCATCTGGAGATTGAAGGGTGGTTTGGTCTAAAAATACAAGAGTTTGTTGAAGCCAAAAATTAGAATCCAAAGATGTCAACGAGCAATTGGTTGGATAGATATATTCATGATGGTCCTCATGAATGGTTTTTCTGCGAGTTTCATGTCATCTTGCATGAGTGGCTGGTGAAGTTTTCTTCTAAGAAAAAAAACTTCCAACTAGGAGAGCTTACATCCTGGAATCTAGAGATGATCCAGGAATTACAAGAAAAAAACAATAAGGAATCATGAGCTATTGAGGTGTGGTTGGACAGTATCTTGGAGGGATACATTACTGAGTTTTCAGTTGATACCAATAAGTCATGTAGTGGAGTAGAAAGGGAATTCATCAACATATCGAGAGGTAGATTTTTGTTGTCTCTGCAACTATCTATTAAATAGATTGTATGCATAAAAGGTATTCTAAAAATGGACCAAGAATAGAGGAACTCTTGTGTGTGTAGGATGTAAGCACTGCACTGAAAGGGGGGAGATGCATGGAAAGGTAAGGGGTCGGTAGGCATGAGTTCTGGTGAAAGTGCGAAGGTCCCCGAGGAAACAAGTGGTTGTACAAGAGGAGGAGAAGGGTTTTAAAAGATGAGGTAGAAGACATGTTATCAGCCAAAATGGCACTTCTCCGTCTGAGTGCCGACATTTCTCATGTTGGTACACAAAAGGACAATTTGGATTGAAGTGGCTTAAATAATATAAATAGGCATGACCTTTGATGCATTTTCCTTAGACCAACCTTGTATATTTTTATTATGGATTTTGGGTTGCATACGCGACTATGTGCATTGTAACTCGCATGTCATATGTGAGTATTTTCATCGCAACCTACGTATACTTCCATACACGAATTCCCTTTGAGCAACTCACGTGTCCTACATGAGTTTACTATATTAATACCCACGTATACCTTAATTTGAAATTAAAAACTATAATTCAATATTAGATGAGATTAGTTGGGGCCTAATATATAACTATCCCAACCATATCAACCATCCCAACCTTTGAAACCACTTTATTTCCCAAAGTATAAATAGAGGTATTGGTGTGGGGGCTAATCAATCAATTTTGGAGAGAAAAGTTATGCTGGTGGTATAACTTTAGAGTCTTGGAGCAGTAGAACTCAAATTCCTTTGGCTCCAGAGGAGTCCTTATGTCAGAAGTTGGGTTGTACTCTTATCTTATTCACCAGTTGTTAATAAAGAGAATTATTCTTCTAATATTATATTGAGTTTATTTCATGTATATTGTCTTAGTGGATATGTTGATTATGTTATATATATGTTTTTCATATAACATCTAATATACATATGCATGAGATATTACTTGAAGGATTTTCTCTTTGCATGTGGAGAAGTACATCCCTAGAAGCTATGGAGAGAAGTGGAGCGAGAGAAGATCAATCTTGGATCAACCTTTGTTAAATGGGTAAGCCAATATTTTCTTCCTATTATCTTTCCATTCCTTGTAAAAAGCTAATTGTTTGCAAGTTAGAAATAAGTTGGTAACCCCATACCCTAGGTTATAAGGGTGCTTTATCCTAAACAACAGAACTGGAAACTCCACCGAGGAGCCCAGGCTGCTGTGGTTTTGTACTGTAGGTTCCTGACCAGTATTTGCTCTGATTCTGAGTGTGGTTTCTTTATCCTTCCTTTGATTTGTAGTATAGTATGTCCAAAGACCTTTTTATATTTTTTCTTTGAAAACATTTTGTTGTATACGTGGGTTGTTGTTATACACAGTCACGTATAGCAACTTGTATACGCAGGTTTCTCTATAAGACAGACACCTATATCAACTTGTATAAGCAGGTTTCTCTATAAGACAGCCGCATATGGTACGTGAGTTTCTCTATAAGACAGTTGCGTACATCCTATAGCAGCATAGAATTTTTGGCAGGGTTCGCTTGTCCCTGTCTTGGATAAATTTTTGTCTACTTAGGGGACTTCTGTTGTTGGCATAATCCTGTAAGTCCAAAGTCCTGTATGCCATACTTTTCACTTGTTTTTAAGCCTTTTATTTTTCTTTATTTGAATCTACTAGAGAATTAAAGTTGGTCCTCCTACTTGATCAAGGCTTTATATACCTTATTCTCTGTACTGCTTTGTGTAGTGTCAGTTAACCACTTGTTCTTTAGTAAATCTAGTGGATTTTGTTCATTAGTTTTCCAATTTAGGGTTTTTCCCAAGTTTCTTTTTTGTTGGCTTGAAGTTTGGTCATTATAGGTCCTCTATACTTCATTTTTTCTTTTGATGTGTTGTAATCATTCAAACTTGCTCAAAAATTTGCATTTAGGTGCATAGTCATTTTTGAAGAATTTGAAAAAGTGAAAAATAATTTCATGCTTTTGCATATAGTTGCACTTAGTAGTTTTATTTTCAATTATTTTCAAATAAAATTTCAAAAATTATAATAAAGTATTAGTTTTTTCGACACTTACAAAAAGTATTAGTTGTAATTTCATTAGCTTACGTTTACAAAAAGAAAAGAATTTTGGTTTAAGTAGTTGTATTTTGCTTTGGAAGTTGCTTTATACATCATTTTTACTTTTCTTATCGAGTCTATAACATCACGCTCTTTCACGTCACTTACCTTCAGACTAAGAATAAGATTTAAAATAAATGATATAATTTAAAATATATTAGTAAGTTTTATTTTATAGGGTCATACACCAACTAGCTTAGGCTAGACTTGTGGGATAGGGAGTTTAAACTCTCCACAAGTGCTTAAATTCAGACGTAGTTGTCCAATCAATAAGTAAAACCTTTTCTATGTTGGTTGTATAAGGGAATCTTCTATCAAACAAGAGTTAAGCACGAGGTCGCGTGGAGGCTTGGACTGAGGAAATAAACCTCTTATTCCTTATCAAAGCATAGAACAAGGTTTTTGTGCATCTGGGGATTTTGTCATAGACAGGGTTTCAGGCTTTGCTACCCTACCCATGCGTATGAAACAGGCTTGAAACTATCCCCCCAGACTGTCAATATAGTTAAGTTATCCTATAGTCTCTCAGACATTTAGGGTCCATACACAGCTACACCGAAAGGCTATTTCTAGTTGACCTTGGATGAGCTTGGAATGTAACCCTTGTAGAAAGTGTGGGAGGGCAGTGGGTGATTCCTCCACTTGTGCCTAAGAACATCTTCAAGGATGCCAAGTAACTATCTCTAATATTTCTTCTGGAAAGCATATTTGATACCCCTTATGACTGTTGAAGACTTTCAGAAATTTTGTAGTGATTTCTCTATGGTTTGTTTGTGTTTAGCTGACCTTAGGGTGTGAAGAGTCAAATTTTCAATAGTGGAGGACCAACCTTTCAGAAGGTCAAGAAGGTTGCAAAACCTTCCTCTGCTCACTATAGTGGAGCCTCCACTACCCCCTCAAAGGCAAATATTAGACACCAATGGTTCTTTCAAACTGGTAGGAATTATTGAAGTTCTGGGTGAACCAGAAGTTAGGAAAAACCATGTTAATACAACCCTAGTAGAGATAGAATACTTGCAAGATGATGAGTTTTTGTGAAACTTTAATTCAACTCTTACTGACCTAAATGATCTAGTGATCATCCAAGTTCATCCTTTCAATTCATCTGTGATTGGTGTTCCCATGGGAAGCCTAATGTATAGTGCAGTAGAAATTTCTTCTACCTCCACCTCAGTTGCTCCACCTGAAGGGGTACCACCTCCCCCGATGGGTGCCCCTAAAGCAAACATACCTACTACTCCTTTAACTCCAGCTAGTCAGGTGGTTCGACCACTGGATTCATTAAATGTAGTAGGCACTTATGGTGGGGTGGTCACTGGGATCCCTAGTGTACCTCATGTTTCAACTTATTTTGCACACACTGCCGAGAGTGGTCCAATTGGATCCTCTTCATTTATCCAGGGTTTTCCTTGGAATGGGGGGCATGTTCCCCCATCCACTCCATATGTAGGGGTGCAGTTTAGAAACACCAACCCTTATGGTCAAGGTTTTCAAACACCAGTTTTGGATCGTTTTATGAGCTCTCCTTTCTCGTTGTTTGGCGGAGGGCTACCTACTCCTTTTTTCCATACTCTAGTTTCAACTGGGGTAGCTTGAACCTCATACACTGCACCACATAATCCACTGGATTATGGGTGGAATCATTTCCAAAAAAATTTGAGTACTTCACAACCGGTAGCAGGGGGAAACTTTGCCTTCACATTTGGGAACCTAGGGGCAAGTCCTTCTACCTCCCAAGATGGTACTTTTCATGCTTCGGTTAGACCCAAGCTTCCTTTCCTAGAAACTTTGAATCTAACAGATTTGTTCAAGATAATGAATGATCCTGTGAGACATGATGCATCTTGGCCACCTATACCTACCAAGATACCTTTGGATATCCCAAAATTTGAGGGAAAAGTTAGTGAGGACCCAGGGGATTGTTACAGAGAGAAATTCCTATGGCTTGGGGTACCACAATAGACAACTAGACTCCAGAAATCAATATTTCCCAATATGCAATAGAAATACAAACATCTAACACTAAACGATTGAACCTCGTACCTTATTCCGGACGGTTGAAGTAGATCCCCATTGAGCTTTCCAATCTTCATCTTGAATTGTTATAGCATGTCCTCAACAACCAGTAAACAATACAAGCATACTATATTTCATGGTGTTAGATCTATTCTAGCATATATAATCAATAATGTATAAGAATTTGACACATTCCAATGGATACAATATTCATTCAAATACACATTACTGGACAGGAAAAGATATTTCTATTAATATGAATCAGAGATTACAAGTGAGAACCTCTAACGGCACGTCTGTGAACTGGAGAAACTGAATCCCCCACTTGGGCCTCCACCACCTTAATCCTCCATCACTTCGATAGCAAGCTTACTAGAAAAAGGCAAGCTTGGGAAGAACACAACAATGCTCCAAGGGACAAAGGGATGCAGACTCAAGCATAAGTTATGGAAACAAGGGACTATAGTTTCATTACTCTCAATTATCTCTTATGCTTTCAATGTCTCAATGGGTTCCTTATATAGCTTTTCAAATGGATACTGAAAGGTCAAATCCGTGCGATCTCAAGGCATATGGAAGGTCAGGAGTCATATGAGTCGGATCCAAGTCAAGGAACGCTCCAAAAGGTTTTGGATTATGCACACATCCCGATGTACGTGACTATAGAGGGAATATCCACGTATGTACGCAGTTATCGGGGAAAAGGCCGCGTATATCATTTTTCTTATGTTTTTAGGGATGGTGAAGGATACATCAAAAGAAAAAAAGTGGTCCATAGGGGCTAATGAGTCTGTAGCGGGACAGGGGAAGGCCATACAATGTGTGATTCACCTAGTGTGGTGAAATCCGCTATAACAGATACCCCCTAATGTATGAGATTAGAGGGGTTATATGATGGCCGAAATACATTATAAGTCCATCCCAGAAGTGAAGTGATGAAGGTACCCAAATGGAAGACCAGACACCCAATCAGCATAATACCACAATAGAACTCTGCATATAACTGTGAATACATATAGCAGTCCTGGATACATAAGAGTACAATGGCCATGAATAGGCATGAAACATGACAACACATATGTGGTCATCGCCATGTACAATATACATAGATCAGAATCTCCATGATGAAGATATACAAAGGACCAAGATCTCCACAAAGGCTGAAGATATATAACAGATCAAGATCTCCATAGTGGCTGGAAATGTCTGACATATACTGGAACAAGTCACGAGAGCTGAAATCTCATGAACACTGGCACGATCAAGGAGGTAGCATATAGTGGATGCCACCAATATGGAAGGTCTTCTACACACACCGCTACAAGTACATGTCCTACTATGCGAATAGAGGTGTCGAAGTCAAACATAGTAGTCCATCGTCTGATTACTAGTCATTGATGTATACCGTTAACAGACGCGAAATCACCCACCAATAATGAAAATGGGAATCAAGGTCCTAGAGTGCAAACTAACAAGTGTGAATAAATGTGTTGAGGTCGAACACTTGAGAGAATCCATCAATCAGAGGACATTGATGTATTCCCAAAACTGTCGATGGCGAGAGAAACTGCCACTGATGACTGCAAGTCTCAAGGCACTCAAAATGACTCTAGACTCCAATCCCAGAATAAATGATCTGAAGTCGATGGGATGAAATCCACTAGAAGGAGGGCATTAGGGCATCCCCCATCATCGAACACGAGGTACTCAGCAAGGCTGTATAGTATGGAAGAACTCGATCATAAGGTGCACGAACCAGTAACTATACCGGGAATGGCCAACATGCAAAGTCAAGATAACTGAGGAATGGCCAACTCAGGTTTCAAATTCCTTCAAAGAAGATCATAACAGCTTATGGTGACTGAATGAAGGTAGCATAGACTTGATATACAAACTGGGACATCTCTATGATGCAGGAGGCATCAATAGAGGCTCCATAGGGACTGGAAGCATAACCAGTCGGTGGAGATAAACTCAGATAAACAGTAAAACTCCTAAAGTCAAACTATAACCCAACCAATGGATGTGATATACAGTGCTCTGTTCGAAGGCGACATGACTCGACAGATGCCAAAGATAATAACTTTTCTTGTCCGGATTTTTGGTTTTTTGATTTTTTTGGTCTTTTTCAGTTATTTGAAAAGCTTGAAAAAAGAATAAACTAGCTTTATAGTTACAAACTAGGAGGAGACGAGTGTCATGAGGGAAAAGAAACTAGTTCCAAGCAGTGGAACATACCTATGCTCAATGCAAGGATACATGTGTAGGATATCAACACTTAGGGGAAAATCCCCTCCTGGTATAAAGGGAATCAAGCTGCGAAGGATATAAAGAAAGGCTCTGCATGGCTAGACATGAGACAAGCTCGGTCTATATGGTTGAAACGTAATGTCAGGGGAGCCGGCATAAAGCTCAATAAGACAGGTAAAGCTCATGATAATGCATCTATAACTTGATACAAGGGATTCCGGGGGGTCACAGCCAGCATAAGATCAAGAGGAGTATGAAGCTCTTACCAAATGTCATGGCAATACTATACAATGGACTCCCACACCCTAAAGGGGGAAACATCGGCATGGGCACCAAATGCAAATAAGGTGCTAACTAGGGTACCCATGTAAGGTGAGGCTCTACCACTCATATCATGCCACTTCTATAGCAGCAAGAAGGTTCCATGACATAATAGAGTGGGTTCGTACCTAAGGATATAGTGACATGGTCATAAGGTCATGGAAAATGCAAACGGTGGTGAACCTAACCTATATGCCAGTATAGATGTTATACCTGAGATCAGTACGAACGGGTCAGTCCAAAGGCTAAAACGACGCTGAAAATGGTCTTCTACATCATAGATTAGGTCAGAAACGGTCCAAAATGGTTAGAAACGGTCAAAACTATAGGAAAGGGGGTAAAAATTTTCAAATATTTGAAATTTTTTCTATAAATAGTAAAAAATAGAAATCATTTGAAACTTTTACCCATTGGAGCTCTGATATTCAACTGCAAATTCCAAGAGATCCAGCCGGCGGAATTCACAACCGTCTCTTCCAGGTATTTACTCATGTTCTCTGCTTGCATTCCAATACAATTTTTACAAGTTTTCATGGTCAAATGAGTTTTTTAAGGCCAAACTTACATGAGCGCTGCAGCCCACATGGGTATCGAGGCTTTTTCCATGTAAAGGGCTGGCTATACGTGAAAAAGGGAGTGGAAACCACGTACATACGCGGCTGTTTTCAAAACAACCACGTATGACACCGCGCATAAGGATTTACATGAATCTAATGGACATTTTGGTCAATTTCGCATGCAGGATGGTGCTAGAGTGGCGAGAACACAAACATGGTGACGTAGAGGAAGTAGTAAGGGCTGACAAAATGGCTCAAGAGGCTCTAAGAAGATGTGGACTCTACAAGTTTTCGTGCCTAGGTGTCTTGAGGGACAAACCAGGTCTACTCCAAATGCTGGTAGACTATTGGGATCCAGACTAAGAGTCCTTCCGACTAGACGGCATGTCCCTCACGATTGAGGTGGAGGATATCTACTTTATCACAGGTCTATCATGGTGAGGTGAGATGGTGAAACTTCGTGCCCGAGGAGGGCCAGATCATGAGCTGACTATCGATGAGTACATAGCTGTGTACTGCTACCCAGAGACTGAGAAGGTGGGGAGCCAAGTTCCCACCAATGCTATACAGGTACTAGGCCTAAAGGCCATACTACTGACGCTGGGCAGGATAGTAGGCTTAGCATCACTCCATCAAGCCTCTCGGCCACTGATGTTCTATGCGGTGGAGTGCATGACACCGACCATCTATGACTGGAGCACTTCCCTACTGAGCAACATGAAACATCAGCTCAGTGAGTGCAAGGCAGGTAGGATACAGAACTTCGGGTTCAGCAACATCTTGAGCATGTTTTTCTTTGAGCGTGTTCCAGGATTGAGCCCTAGAGTGGATGTTCCTCTCCACGGGGTTCGAGATCCAGACCAACGACGTTGGGCAGACACGATGCATAGACTAGGGGGTGGTAGGGTGGCCAACCCTTATCCAGTAGAATTTTTTCCATGGTGGCGACGACATATTGTTGCCATAGAGGAATACCCTTATGTAGGGATAGATTTTCGGGGAGATCCGAACATGCCATTACCACCAGGATCAGCATATGGAGACATAGGTAATGAATCTTGACCCTTACTCTTTTTAAAAATTTTGAATTATTTAATTTTTTTGTGTTTTCATGATTAATGGAACCAAAAAGACATGGTTTTGGGTGACAATACATAATGAAATCTACCATTCATGTGCAGATGTGGGGCCACGGCGACCAAAGGGCTTCCCACATCATAGACATAGGGGAAGAGGAGACGATATCACCGGTGTGGATGCGGAGTGAACGCTCCAAAGCATACATACCAACTTGGTGCGACTGACTCACAGGATTCCCATGGCACAAGTCGAGGACTTTCCCGAGGCTAAGCAGAGACAGGTGGTGGGTGTACCACGCACATGGGTGCGTTTATTCCGGTGGCTATCTAGAGCCGTGGTGACATATCATGATCACAACCCTCATCCACCTCCACAGGACTAGACACCTGGGAGTGTATCTATTTTGTACTACCGTGTATATGATGGTGGCTTTCAAATCCCCAATTTTGTATTATGACATTATGTATTACCACATTTTGATATATAAAAAAGTTTTATGGTGATCGGTTTATTTATTTACATGTGTAAAAATTGTGTTTATGATTAGTTTATAATGAATGAAGCAAATTCCAATCTAACACATAGTTAGCATATGAGTAAGCAATTTGATTATAATTTCTTGGAATGTGTATATATGTTATATTCTCAAATTGCCGTTCTAGCAATCTCACACGTAAGAATCTCCTCAATAACGTCGGATCTCTAACATGGTACAAAACATTGAGCTATGACACTACTAACTATGAATCAAGATGTACCTCAAGAGAGAGAACACCATGCGAAATGGCATCCCATAGAAGCTCGATAACGGCACTATATTCAGCAACATTGTTGGAAGATGGCTGTAGACATACACCTCTTGAAGACAGTACATGACCCATAGGAGTATAAATCACCCAAGCAGCTGAGGGTGAGTGTTAAGTGTGACGGATTGCACCATCCGCGAATCCTATGTAGGTGGAAGATTCCATTGACATCTGCCACAAGAAATGGAAACTAATCACAAACCTGATCACGATAAACAAGACCTAACTATGTAAAAAAGCTGTACAATAATAGACAACAAGTAGCCTTAGCTAAATATCATGCATAGTATTTTTTAAGATAGAGCCCATTTCTAGGCTCCGCCAAGGCCGTCCCTTCATAATCCACTAACTCATAGGCACCCTTCTCTAATACATGCTTGACCACCTAAGGACCACGCCACATAGGATTGAACTTCCTTGCCCCCAAGGGTTCTTTCGATTGATCCCACAAAAGGACCAAGTCTCCCTCACTAAACACTCTTGGACGGACAGACTTATCGTATTGGGCCTTTACGCGACGCTTATTAACCTCTAGAGTCACCAAGGCATCTCTACGCTGCTCATCGAGTTGCTCAAGGTGAACCAAACGCTCCTCCAAAGGTGAAGTGTCTGGTAAGAGTTCCACAACTAACTTCAATGAAGGAATCTTGCATTCAACCGACAATATCGACTCCACTCCATGAACAAGTTGATATGAAGAAAAACTAGTGGCAGTCTTTACCGCGGTTCGATATGCCCACAAAGCAGGGCACAACATAATATGCCAATTTGTCTTGCTTTGTGCGATGGTTCATTGGAGAATGGACTTAAGTGATTTATTCACCGCTTCAACTTGTCCATTCACTTGAGGATAGCAAGAAGAGGAGTGTTCTTGCTTATACCCTAACTTGGATGCCAACTCTTCCATCATACGGTTCTGAAAGTGCGAGCCATGGTCAGTGACAAGCTCTCTCAGAATCTCGAACTAGAAATGATTTGGTTGAATACGAAGTGAGCGACTATCTCATCGTTGGATTTTACTGTAGGCATTGCCTCAGCCCATTTCGTGAAGTAATCAACAGCCACTATGATATGATGGTGCCCCCCAGCCGAAGCTGGGTTGCAATCCATGAAATCTATACCCCATTTGGTGAAGGGACCAGTGGTGATAATAGGGTGTAACGGGGCAGGCTTTGAGCGCATGTTACGTGTGAACACCTGGAAAGGGTGGCACCTCTTGACCGCTTCAATACAATCCTTGAAGATCGACGGCCAGAAATATCCTGCTCTCAAAATATTTTGAGCTGTAGAAAGCCCAGATAAATTACCACCACACGCCCCTCCGTGGAAATCATTAAGCACTACGTCAGCCGCATCATGAGTTAAACAACGTTGTAAAAGGGAATCTACTCCACGGTGGTACAAAGTATTGTCCACTATGAGGTAGTTCTTGGAGACATGATGTAATCGACGTCGTTCATCTCACGAGAGGTGAGAAGGGGTCCTCTACGTTTGCAAATATACTATGATATCTCCGTACCATGGGTCAGTCGTTGAGATTAAGAAAATGTAATCATCAACAAACGTATCTTCACATACCGACTCCTCATCCTCGCTCGAAAAATCTGATATGAGCTCTGCAAAGATTAAAGATTTCTTCGATTTTGCCGAAACAATTTCGAGATCAAACTCTCGCAGGATGACAATCCATTTATTATATTTTCCCCCAATCATCCTATGTGTGAGGACGAACTGAAATGGATTGACATGGGCAACAACCAAGGTCTGGCGAAGGAGAATATAATGTCTCAAACGCTACACCGCATGTACAGTATCTAAGGCAAGATTATCGACATGAGAATACCGAATCTCTGCGTCAATAAGGTTTCGGCTCAGATAATATATGACATTCTCTTGGAGCTCCTCATCCTCCTGAACCAAAACCATCCCAATCGTCTTTAAATATGCGGCCACATATAATAGGAAATCACGGCTATAATCTGGAGGACTAATCACCGGGGCCGATGCTAGGGCTCGCTTAAGTGCACCGAAGGACTCCTGGGCTCGCTCATCCCATTCAAAGGGAGTATCCTTCTTCAGGAGACGCATGAAACCTCTAGTCAAATTGGCAAAATTGACAACAAATCTTCGTAGGAAGTTTGCCATGCCTTGCAAACACTGAAGATGACAAATATTTCGTGGGGGGGGGAAACTGAAGTATTGCCTCAACCTTCAAAGGGTCGACTCTTATACCCTCTTTTGAAATGATAAATCCTAAAAAACGACCTGATTTCATGCAAAAGATGCACTTATGAGGGTTTAATCTAACAACATAGTGCCGAAATCTTTTGAACACCAATCTCAAGTGATAAGAATGACGCATCCTCATGCGAAAATGAGCAGCGAGGTCATCCAAAAATACTTCAATAATGGACTTGAGATCATGGAAAATCAAGGTCATCGCCCGCTGAAACATAGCTCCGGCGTTTTTAAGGCCGAAAGGCATTTTCCGATACGCAAATGTTCCCCAAGGACAAATAAATGCGGTCTTATGTTGGTCCTTGGGTTTAATTTGAATCTGATTATACCCAGAAAAGTCGTCCATAAAGGAGAACACCTCGCTACCCGCACACTCATCCAAAATCTGATCTATAAACGATGTGGGGAAGTTATCCTTAGGACATGCATGATTTAAATCAGGGAAATCAGTGCATATACGGATCGCTCCCTGCTTCTTATCCACCGGAACGGGATTTGAAACCCACTTCGTCAAGGGAACAGGATAGATGAAACCAGCTTTCAATAGCTTCTCTATCTCTGCCTTTATGGCGGGTGCTTTCCTAGGATTTACCGCGTGTAAATGATGTTGAACAGGCTTAGCATTGGGGTAAGTCTTAATTTCATGTTCGACAATCCGAGGGTCAATCCCTGGCATCTCATCGTAATACCAAGCAAAAATATCACGGAATTCCTTGAACAGCTCGGTATACTCTCGAATCTCATCTTGGGAACAATCTGCCCCAATGTAGACATTCTCAATTGTACCAAGATTGCGAGAAATGTTGATAGGCATAGTTGATGATATGTTCGCCATGTTTCCATCAGGAATCTGACCAGGAGAGCTTAATGGAACCATGGGTCTACCAACTTTTTGACTAAGAATCTCCCTATAATCCTCACGCTCCAAAAGGTCAAGCTCTGGAAGGAAATATGATCTATGATGAAGTTCCTCCCATGGTGGCTCAACTCCCGACATAGCCTCGATAATCGCTTCATCTGAAGGGAAAACCATATCAAGGCAGTCGTGGGAATGAGAAGACTGTACTGCCCATGCCAACAGCACATAGGGGTCTTCCTCTTCTATCCGTGAAGAAGAAGAAAAAGGCTCTGTAGTAGACTGGAGATTAGCTTGGTAAGCTATCATGACTGCAGGAAACGACACACTCGTCTCAATGGCCTCACTCAAAGGACTCGGTGAAGGAAGAATCCAAGGATCTCCCATATGACTTGTACGAAAAGGCACCGATCTCATAGACGTCGAAGCACCATCGAAACTAGATCCTATCATGAGGACGTGTGCAGGACAACTAAAGGTTCCCATGAGGGACGGATACATACCTACACCCACACTCCCAGTTGCCGGCTGGGAATGTTTGACTTTTAGAACCGAAGCTTCTGAAGATGCACTAACAGGCGGGTTCTTGAATGTCATCTGATCAATCGTTATGATCTTCCCATTATGAGGAAAGCATACAACATGAAACACGGAAGACGCAACGGATTGCATACTATACATCCAGTTCCTTCCCAGTAAGAGATTGTAGTCAAGGGGTGCATCAACCACCTCGACCTCTATCGCAATGGTCTTCCCTCCCAAATGAACTTTAAATGAAGGAAGGATACCGTGCAGCCTAAACGACCTCCCATTAAAAGCAGTTAACATGGTCGTAGATTTTGACAACTCAGGAGAACCAAGACCCTTCCAACAAGACAAATACATCACAGAAGTAGCAGCGCCTCGTCAATCACAGTGCGCTTGACGATCATATTAAGACATTCTACATGCACCAAAAGGGATACATAGTAGGGCAAGAGAGGCTCATGTCCTACGGTTTCAAATTTGATCACTGAGGAAGAATCATCACCATTCACACCAAGAGCAGAAAGCAAGGCCTTCCTTTGCGATAGACAACTCTGAAGCACTTCCAATGCAGACATCGCACAAGGAGTATTGCCCAAATCCTCGACAACTGAATAATTCTGGGCGGCTCGGGCATTTGGGTTATGACCCGAACGCTTAAGTACCCCCTTAGGAATGTGAGGTGCAACCTCAGGTTTATCCATAGGTTTCTCAATATGCAAAGGGGTTCCTAGTGGATCAGGTTCTTTGACTGGGTTGGGTTGTGATGAAGTATAATCTTTCGCACACGTCACAACTTTTGCGGCACGGACCATATTAATGCACCCACGACCACTAGTTTCAGGTGGATCTTCATCACTAGATTGATCATGGGACTTCGAGTTCATATTTTGGTTATGCGGTAAAGGGTTTGTTAACACAGTTGGGCCCTTTGATATGAACTTCGAAGCTTCATCCATCCTAGGGCACAAGTAAGTGAGGTGATCGTCCTTACAAAGCTTGCAAGGAAACTTAACCTTACGTTTATTCTGCTTGTCCCCACCAGCATTTTTATTGTTCTTGTCATTATTATTGGCATTCTCATTCTTATTCCCACCCTTCTTATTGTTATTGTTTTTACCCTTCCTTTTATTCAGTCTGGGTTGCTGGTTACCCTTCTGGTCGGACGATTGCACAACAAGTACATTCATCGTTTGGGCAGGATGAGATGAAGCCATAGCTTGTCCCAAGGCAGATTGGTTGATAGACAACTGAGCAACTTGTTTCACAACCGAACCTGCAGGTTTCTTACTTGCACTACCCACAATGCCATCGGCATGTGGTCCAGGTTTGACCTTGGGATTGAAACTAGAACGAGGAGCGTTAGGTATAATCTCATATAACAAACTAGAATGAGAATAAATCAAGTCTAGTTCCTGCGCCCTAAAGATGGCTTGTTCCTCATTTTGCACTCCGCATGTGGAAACATCCTTCGCGATATATGGCAATAAAGATTTGAGGAACCACTCAAGGAGGAACTCTGGTGGTATAAAGGATTTAATTAATCTCTTCCTTCTACGCCACTCCTGAATATGATCAGAAATATGGGTGGCTTTATCTTGCCGAAATGTTGACAAGAGTTTAGTGCCAACATCATAGCGTACTGGTAGCTGGAAGTGATTAAGGAAAGTCATCGCAAGGTCATCGAACAAAGTAAAGGAACCCCTAGGTAACTCTATATACGATTTTGCCATAGGCCCTGTAAGGGTGCGTTGAAATAGTCTCAAATAGACTGAGTCTTGATGCAATGAATTGGAAGAGCACCATAGGTGGAATGTCATAACGTGTTCACTCGGATCCTCTCCTGGTTTGCCTTCGAACTTAGGTATGTCCGAAGGAAGCTTGGTAGCGACAGCCGGCCAAGCCGGGTCATGAGCCATAGGATCATTCATAAGTCTCGATAAGTCAGGTAGATTAAGTGTCACGAGGAAAGGGAGCCTAGGATGATGAGGTATAGGGACCGCTCCCTGGTTCATATAGGATTGATTACCACCATGACCTTGGCCATAGTGACCTCCTGCTGTATGACCCATATAGGGTGGTGTGGAAGTACCATAATGAGGTGGATCTTGACTAGTAGGAGCTACAAAGCCATAGTTAGGAGAGTAAGCAGGTTGTGAATACCCGCCTCCATAAGGTGAAGAGACCTGTCCATACTGTGTCCCATAATAGGGTCCATAGGTCACCGCTTGCGATGTCCCATGAGACACTCCATAGGTAGGGATATACATTCCGAAAGTAGGAATATACATACCGGAAGTAGGGATATATGTCATGGAAGTAGCAATCTGACCTCTAGGAACATGAACATAACCTCCCGAAACCACGGGTGGTATGTAGGCTTGAGACACAATTGGTCTAGTAATCGCAATATGGATCTGACTTGTAGCTACGTGCCGACTCGAAGGACCACGTGAGTAAGGTGGAGGGTTTACATTTGAAGAACTCAAAAGCGAGGACGAAGGAATCTCTGTAAGAAGAAATGTACTAGTGCCTATCGTCACTCGTCTAGAACCTGGTATCCCCATTGGATCACTAACTCTAGGCCTAGGAGGTATATAAGATGGAGCTTCCACCACAGGGATGGAAGGTGAAATGTGACTAGTACTCCCAAACCTCTCCATAAGGTAAGGCATGGGATTTCCCCCAGGCATAGTGCTAGGCTCAAAATCGGATTCAACATGAAATGTCAAATCATGCATAGGAAAACCAGTCGTAGCATAACTACCATAGCTAGTACTAGGAGGGTCAAAGTGAGTCTCGGCATATTCCGGAATTCCATACCGGTAATGTGTCAATGGAGAATCAGCCCTAGGGTGAGTAGGTCTATCATGCAAAGATCCTATCTGGGAAATCACAGGACCAAACTCAGCTAGGTCAGGTGAAGGATCGTACGTATGAGTAAGTTCCCCATCATCAATACGAATGGGAGGAGGTGGCTCAGGAATAGTCTCTGAATGAACCTCCATGGTGCGTGAATCAGTGTGTGACATAGTCCGCCTAGATAGTCTAGGCCCCTCTCCCAAAGGAGGAGGAGAAGTGGAAGGTGGAAGTCTTACTAACCGATAGAACAGCGTGGAACCGTACCTGAATCCACAATGACTCAACAAAAAGTAAAGAATCTCTATTTACGTCAACCCTAGGTCAACTAGCGTGCACAGAGCAATCACTATAAAATCTAAAGCCAAAATAAAGCAAACAAGGGCTAGATAAGTGAGCTCCCGAATGTGGCCGGTATGTCTCGCCTAGGAGAGGCTTGAGAGGCCCTTGTCACCACAAGCAGAGGTTCGAAACCAAATTATTGTGGCCCTCAGCTTCAACGTGTAAAGAGACTGTGCTGTCCGACCCCAACCTGGCTGGGACACATGCAGAATAACCTCTACAAGAACCCCCTTGATATCCTAGGTAAGGTCACTAAGGTCACCTTAATATAATCAATGCTTAGGTGGAGAGTCGCAAGCGGGATTGACCGTATGGGCAGGGTAGAAAATCCCAAAAATCCCGAAAGAGCCCCCAGATACGAATACAATCCTGGCTATATCGGTGGTACTACATAGTTACCGACCAGGGGTTATCCCAATCAACAACCGCTCACACTACCTAGCGCTTGAATCCATTTTAAGAGGAGCTTCCTAAGAACACTGGTTATACCAAGGATTTCACACACTCCCTGGACAGACACCTAGTTGTTGTTGTTTAGTGATCTTGGAGAATTAACTTTCAATGAACTATTCCAAGATCCTAAAACCTAAGCTTGTTGGTGCACCCTAGAAAAGAAAAGAGTGTAATTCATTTTATTTAGCGTTGATTTTAGTTGTCTTTATTACTCAAAAATAGGATATGGTCATGCAACTAATGGTGTTATGACGCAACAAGAAGTAAAATGCACACCTAACAATCAATGCAAATGCATTGTGTCCATGAAAACAGGGTATGCGTACTATGTGTAATGCACGATTTCTTCTTCAAATGCTGAATGCAAATTTCCCTATATGAAGTCCTAACTATTACTCCAAATCAAATCTAGATCTAATGCAAGTACAATTCAAAGTGAAAAATGAAATGCATGATGATAAGCAAATGTTTTTGGATTTTTTGCAAATAAAGAGATACAAAAAGCAAAAGAATGATTTTACCCACCCCAGACTCTGCAAGCACACATAAACATCATTCCAGCAAATCACTAAGGTGAAAGGACTCTAATGCACTAATCTCAAACAAAAAATCAAAGATGCCATGACAAAAACTTTCCTAAAAGAAAAAATTTAGGCTAAAAAACCGTTTCTGGTCAGAAACAGAGGTATTAACAGACTCAGGCAGTGCCAAAGGAGACTCAGTAACTAACAAAATTCACCCAGCAATCCACTATCTTCCACAAAAAGGTAAAAACCAAGGTATACGCGACTGTGTGTAGTGAAACTGCGTGTATATGCGGAAATCACAGAGGAAACCGTGTGTATACGCGACTGTAAGTGACAAACCCGCGTACAGGAAGAAAAAGATGTACAAATTCAAGGTAAACAGACAGGATGAAACTAAATTCACACCAATCAGGCTCTACCAGGCATACATTCCCCCATACCCGACACAGAAACAAGAGAGAGAGAGCAATTCAAATACATTGACTGCCAAGAGATCAACCCCCAAAGGACAATTACTAGGAACTCCCTAGCAAAGTTGCCAATTCTGTTATGGAGAGAAATTCCTATGGTTTGGGGTACCACAACAGACAGCTAGACTCCAGAAATCAATATTTCCCAATATGCAATAGAAATACAAACATCTAACACTAAAGGATCGAACCTCGTACCTTATTCCAGAAAGTTGAAGTAGATCCCCGTTGAGCTTTCCAATCTTCAGCTTGAATTGTTATAGCACGTCCTCAACAACCAGTAAACAATACAAGCATACTATATTTCATGGTGTTAGATCTATTCTAGCATATATAATCAATAATGTATAAGCATTTGACATATTCCAATGGATACAATATTCATTCAAATACACATTACTGGACAGGAAAAGATATTTCTATTAATATGAATCAGAGATTACAAGTGACAACCTCTGACGATACGTCTACAAACCGGAGAAACTGAATCCCCCACTTGGGCCTCCACCACCTCAATCCTCCATCACTTCGATAGCAAGCTTACTAGCAAAAGGAAAGCTTGGGAAGAACACAACAGTGCTCCAAGGGACAAAGGAATGCAGACTCAAGCATAAGTTCTGGCAACAATGGACTATAGTTTTGTTACTCTCAATTCTCTCTTATGCTTTCAATGTCTCAATGGGTTCCTTATATAGCTTTTCAAATGGATACTGAAAGGTCGAATCCGTGTGATCTCAAGGCATATGGAAGGCCAGGAGTCATATGAGTTGGATCCAAGTCAAGGAACACTCCAAAAGGTTTTGGATTGTGCACACATCCCGATGTACGTGACTATAGAGGGAATATCTACGTATGTACACAGTTATTGGGGAAAAGGCCACGTATATCATTTTTCTTATGTTTTTAGGGATGGTCAAGGATACATCAAAAGACAAAAAGTGGTCCATAGGGGCTAATGAGTCTGCAGCGGGACAGGGGAAGGCCATACAATGTGTGATTCACCTAGTGTGGTGAAATCTGCTATAACAGGGATCATATCACCACTTTCCACTTGTGGTGCTCCTCCAACTCACTAAACGATGACATCGTTCGGTTGAGATTGTTCCAAAGAACTCTTACTAGTGCTGTAGTAAAGTGGTACATTGAACTACCCTCTGCTGCATTTGGTATTTTTTGGGACGTAGCCAATGTGTTCCCTAACCATTTCTAACTTCCTATCTGGTATGATGTCGAGAAAAAATTCTTGTCCACCTTTCGATAGGACAAATCCACTCACATTTTGGATCACATCTAAGAGTGGAGAAGGTGGAAGAGGTTCATTAAGGCCACTACCCCTCCTGAGTTTTTACTAGAATGGTTCCTTAAGTCCTTATTTCCATATATATCTAAGGACGTGTCCACTTTGGGAGTAACTAATGAGGAAGAGGATATCCTCAGGGCACAATAGTTAGATTTGATATATTCTTAGTCTAGGATTCTATATGAAATCATCCCTGATGCATCGAGACCAACCCATAGTGTCAAAAAACCTAATCCTAGACCCCATGCCAATGGTGTGGTTGGTTTAGTGAAATATCCCACTATATAATCTGTGGCTAAACAACTCCATGAGTTTTCCATCAAACAATCTACAGTAGAGGAAACAAAGGCTTCCCCCTCACCCCATAATGCGAATGTTTTTGCACAATCCTCTCAAAAGGGAAATCAGCATCCTAGTGGGAAAAAAAAAGGGGAAGAAAGGTGAGGGAAACCAAAATAAGCCAAAACCCACAAACAATGTTTATGGGGGGAAAAAAGATAAGAAGAAGGTGAAATTTCCATGTAAGTTGTGCCAAGAAGATCACCTGACTCATCAATGTCCCCTTATAGACCAAGCTCAAAAGCTGCTTAAAGGCCAACAACCAGTTGTCCTGAAGGATCCTTTTCCCCAAGGACAAAATTATTCTTTAGCTTAAAATGTAGTAGTGGGCACCCCAAATGCTCCTGACCCAAATTATATCAACATGGTTCAATCCCAAACATTACTCTAGAATAGGAACAAGAACTATGAGACTAAGGCTCTAGAGAAGGGTAAGTCTATAGCTGAAAGTTGTAACGCTCTCAGAATTGAAAAACCTACCAAAATTATGCCGAAGATACCAAAAAGTGTCTTTAAGAAAACTTTTCACAATCCTAATGCTAGGGCTGTAGCCAAATACTCTATAGTTGAATATTTAGCTAAGACCCCTTGTGCAATGTCAGCTTTAGAGGTGTTACAAAGTTGTCTCGCCTAGCGAGATGCACTCTTAACAACCTTAGGTAGTATGGACTCATCGACCCTCATGGCGAATTTAAATTTGTCTGATGTCAGAATTCTCCTACCTTATCATGTGGCCTTATCGATAGATGTCATCCATGGTGAAAAAACCATTGGAAGGGTATTTGTTGATGATGGCACTTCCACATGTTTCATGTCCTTGTCTTGATGGAAAGCTCTTGGATCTCTAGAGCTAGTTCTATTGAATACCCTACTTACTTCTTTTGATGCAAGGTCCTTTCATCCACATGGTGTCCTACCAACTTTCAAAATAAAGTTGGTAGGAAAGGTAGTGTCTATCAAGGTAGAGGTGATTGATGCACCATTGGATTATAAGTTGCTCCTAGGGAGAAGTTGGACTTATGGCATGTCTGCTACTGCATCGGTCATTCTTCGGGTAGTAGTGTTTCCGCACAAAGGGAAGTTGGTTACTGTATACCAACTCCGGTTTACTCGAAAGGGACACATAGAAACTAATGAGTCTACTGTGCTATTGGTTGATTAGGTTAAACCTGCTTTAGAGAGCTTAGGGGCTAGATTGTATGCATCATTTATGGGCACATTCAATTTTCTGGCTCTAATTAATTATTTAGGTTCTACTAGTGTAGGGAACTCTATTGCAATGGTTGTTGATAGAATAGATCCTTGGGTTCTTCCTTCTTGCCATGAACCTCAAGTTCCCTTATCGGAAGTGAAAGTATCTTATCAAGCTACCATTCATACTATTGTTGATCCCCTTCTGGTCCCTCTCACACTCTCAGAAGAGCCGGAAGAAGCCTATCTTCTTGATTGGGTAGAGAACTATTTGTGTACTAGAAGATTTCTTAGATATGGTTTTTCCATCTGACAAAGCCATTATGGAAGCTATGTGTGAAAGAGATAAGATATGTGAATATCTTCACCATCAATCCTATTTTCTTCTAGAGTTAAGCAATATTGAAAATCAAGAGTTCCATATGAGATTGGAAGGTGATGCTGATACACCCATTAATCCCTTACCTAGGGAAGGAATATTTGCTGACGGGAATATGGAAAACATTTATGTTACTATTCCTATCAACATATTTGCAAACCCAAATGTTGTGGAAAATGTATATATTGGTGCAAACTACTCTTCGGAGGAGATTGCTATTTATACAGCCTTGTTTAAGGAAATGTGAGATGTGTTTGCCTGGTCATATGAGGAGATGCCAGGCATAGATCCATCGATAGTCAAACATGAAATCCGAACATATCCTGATGCCAAACCAATTTGAAAAAAACTTAGACCTATCAACCCGCATAAAGCAATAGATGTTAAGGCTAAAGTTGAAAAACTGTGAAAAGCCGGTTTCATTTATAGATTTGACAGAATGGGTATCCAACCCCATTCCTACTGAAACAAAGCAAGGGATAATACATGTTTGTACTAACTTTCACGATCTAAACAAAGCATGTCCTAAGGATAACTACCACACACCATTTATATATCAAATCATTGATTCTTGTGTGGGGAGTGAAGTATTTTTATTTATTGATGGTTTCTCCAGGTATAATCAAATTCAAATTAAACCGGAATACCAACATAAAACATATTTCATCTTTCGTTGGGGTACATTTACGTACAAGAAAATGACTTTTGGATTGAAAAATGCAGGGGCTACCTTTCATCGGGAAATGATTTTTGCCTTTCATGACATTAAGTCCATTATCGAACCCTACCTTGATGATATTCCTGTACATTCTCTTAAGAGGATTGATCACCCAGATGACTTGCATCTAATATTTGAACGATGTAGATACTATAAAATTCACTTGAATCCCCACAAGTGTGTTTTCTATGTCAAGTCAGGTAGACTAC
This sequence comes from Pseudotsuga menziesii, assembly GCA_001517045.1. Lineage (NCBI taxonomy): Eukaryota > Viridiplantae > Streptophyta > Pinopsida > Pinales > Pinaceae > Pseudotsuga > Pseudotsuga menziesii. The sequence continues at coordinate 80,631 of LPNX010107122.1, forward strand.
TCAGGTTCATTTTTTCCAACAAAGGTATTCAGGCGAATCCTTTGAAAGTTGAGGCCATAGTAAATTTTCCTCCTCCTCTTTCCATCAAGTATCTTCAAATCCTTGAAGGGAAATCCAACTTCCTTGGATGTTTTATCGTAAATTATGCCAATATCACTAAAGGTTTCATGCACCTGCTAAAGTAGGACACCCCATTTGTATTGGATGAAACCGCACAACTTGCATTCAAGGCATTAAAGAAAGATTTGTTGTCGGAACCATTACCGCGCCCGCCAGATTACTCTCATTATTTTATATTGTATCTGGCTACATCTAAGTCGACCATAGGGGTAGTACTAGTCCAGGAGGATGACAAGATCCAAGAGCATGTCATCTACTATCTTAGTTGTGCTTTAGCTAGCCCTAAACTTAGGTATTCCCACCTTGAGAAGTTGGCATTAACAGCTATGTATGCTGTTCAGAGGTTGCGTCACTACATCTTACTGAGGACCACGATGGTAGTGGAGGATGTTAATCCTTTCCAATATGTTTTGTCTTAATGGATAGTTGGATGCAAATTCAACAAATGGATAGTCATTCTCTAGAAGTTTGACCTAGATTTCCAATCCACCAAATCCAAAAAAATTCATTAGTTTTTGCAAAGCTCATTGCAGAATTTTTTATTGAGGAAGATGTAGCCATTGAAGAATACTCATTCCCAGAGGAACACATATTTTTTATTTCCACCTCTGACCCTTGGTATGGAGATATACTTGTCTATCTCCATCCTCTGAAGTTCCATCCAACCTTTTCACAGGAAGAACGGTGCGAACTACGCTTACATGCAAAAAACTACCTCATTATTGGAGATATTTTATATCGTATAGGGGTAGATTCTATTTTGCATCGATTTCTTACCCACGAAGAGGATGATACTGTCCTAAATGATGCCCATACTAGAGAATGTGGGGGTCATTTATCTGGGTGAGCAACCGTGCAGAAGATCTTACATGCAAGTTATTTCTGGCCCACGAACTTTAAATATTGTGGGGAAGTTATGAAGTGCTATCATCCTTGTCTACTTTACACCAGAAAGATGTGGTTGCATATTTCTCTATTATTTTCCATCATCTCAATGGTCCCCTTCACAAAGTGGGGTATAGATTACGTGACGTGAAACCCATTATTGGTTGGGGGGAACAAACACATCATTGTCGTTGTAGATTACTTCATGAAGTGGGCAGAGGAAATGCCCACCTATAAAGCTGACAGGGAAATTACATCTTTTTTGTATTCAACCAAATTATCGCATGTTTCAGTATTCCTAAAGAGATTGTCACTGACCATGGAATTCACTTCCAAAATAGCATGATGACTGAATTGACCACTATGTTAGAATAATCAAACCCATAGTATTACCCACTTAGACATTAATTCATTTATTTTTGTCTTATTTTCCTAGTCCATGAGTCCCACCATGTGCAAGTTGCTAATTGCCTATCCATAGAGGTCAAAATTGCCATCTTTGACTCATGTAGCGCTTGGGAAAGCCTTAGGAATCAAATCTGCTTTATTCCTGGCCTCCTAGGCGCCCTTCTTCTTTTTCTGCTTTATTGACTGCTTTTTCAGTGTTTTAAGGCACATAGGAAAGAAAGACTAGGTGAGGTGAACTTGTTTTATTGCCCTTTCATCCTCCAATATTTTCTCCATGCAAAAGCATGTATGAGCTGCCATTCCACCACTCATTAGCTTTCCCATGAGCCCTTGCCAATTCGTGAGCCTCATGACATATTTGGGATCATCTTTTTACACCTATGGGGGATTTGCCTATTTTGGGTAAGCCTGCTTTATGCTAGTTTTGGATGCCTCCTTATGCATTCGACCTATTGATGTATTCTATATATTCAGAAACCTATGTTATTACAGGGTTGGCTATTGCACACTGAGTTAATATAATTTTTTGTTACAGCTCCATTTTTAGTCTCCATTGTTGACAATTTTGCATGATCAATTGTAATTTGTTGTGAGTGAAATTAATCTATTGCTGGTCATAATTTCTACATGGTATCAGAGCCATTGTAGGTTGTTACTTTCCTTCAAAAATTGTTTTGCAGGTTTGACATCAAGACTGGGAGCCTTCTACTGACAGCCGGGACAGATTTTCTAAAGCTATGGATTCACAGAAAACTATCTTGACTCCCTTCAACTTTTTTGAATGGAAAGCGGAGATGGAGATCTTGTTGAGAGCGAAAGGCCTCTATAGGGTGACTATGGATACAGAAGCAGAGCCCAATGTAGCTGTAGAGAAGATCAAATGGCACAATCGGAGAGATGAGGCTTATGGCCTCCTATGTCTCAGTATTTCCCGAGACCTCCTTTTCCATCTCGATGGATTAACTTCACCGGATCAAGTATGGGAGAAGATTTCTGATATTTTTGGAAAGACAGATGAGATGAGGGGACATCAGATCAAAAATGAGCTGATTTCTCTGAGTCCCAGTAGCTTTGAATCCCTGCAGCTATATTTCTCCAAGTTCAAAGCACTAGTTTTGCAGCTGAAGCAGTGTGGTATCGAAAAGAAAGATGATCAGCTCGTATTGGCCATCCTCTCAAAGCTAGGACCTGACTACTCAGTCTTTTTTTTGACCTTCTATGCCACAAAACTCATAGCTCGAACCTGGAATATGCCTAGCCTTGCATATTTCATGGAATCTCTCACACAAGAACAAGACAAGCTGGTGATGATGGACACCATCAAACCTTCCAAAGACCAAGCTCTAGTTACTGGAGATTTGAGGGTGGATTCTAAAAGCAAAAAGAAATCTAAAAAGCCACCTGAGCAAAGAAAAGACAAGAAGCAGTCTCCGGAGGATCAACAAGGTCCCAAGAAAAATACCCAGAAGAAGAAAAACAAAGGTGAAATGAACAAGTGCTCATACTATTCGAAGGGAAATCACACTGAAAGCTCTTGTATGAAAAAGAAGATTGATATGTTGACCAATATCCTGGAGAAGAATGGCATCTCCCTTCTAGAAAGCTCAAAGAAGAGATAAGGAGGATCAAGTTCCGATGACAGAGAGAGAGTTCATGCTCTAGTTGCTGGTACATCAATCTCACCCAGTTTTATCATAGATTCTGGAGCTTCAAGACACATGGTTTCGACTAAGGAGGCATTCTCCTCACTGGATATGTCGAAAGGACCATCTATTGTACTGGGAGATGACTCTCTCACTGAAAGCAAAGGAAAAGGAAGGATAGAACTTGATCATGGTAACTTCAACAGTGTGTTGTATGTCCCTGGTCTCGCCTCCAACCTTCTATCAGTGTACCATATGACCCACACTGGGTCTCCTAAGAAAGTCATATTCTCACCAGATGAAGTTGAGATCATAGAAATCTCAAGTGGAAGAATCATTGCAAAAGGAGTAGCGAATCCTGCCCAAAAGGTATACATGTTTTCACACTTCCTGCCTTACTCAAAGCCCTCTGCTCTTCTTATCCATGCTAATGAAGCTAGCAAGCTATGGCATGAAATATTTGGCCATTTAAATTACAAGTATTTGTCTGATCTTAGTGAGAAAGATATGGTCATAGGGTTTCCCAAGATAAAATTTTCCAAAGGAGTATGCCAAGGCTGTATTCTAGGAAAACACCCAGAGCACAAATTTGAGAAAGCAAGCCATGAGAGAACCTCTGCACCCCTCGAGCTGATTCACAGTGATGTTGTTGGCCCATTCCCTCATATGTCCATGAGTCAAGAAAAATATTCATTGACCTTTATTGATGATTTTTATAGGTATTGTTGGGTTCACTTCATGAAACACAAGTCAGAAGTTTTTGGCCTATTCAAAGTCTTCAAGGCTTTGGTTGAAAACCAATGTGGAAGAAAACTCAAGGTACTCAGGTTTGACAATGGTGGTGAGTATGTCAAGACTGAGTTTATTACCTATTGTGCAGATGCAGGTATTCAGATGCAGCATTCTATCCCCTACACACCATAGCAGAATGGTGTTGCAGAGAGGAAGAACAGATCACTGAAGGAGATGGCAACATGCATGATGGAGGCCAAAACTTTGCCACCAAAGTACTGGGCCGAAGCTATAAAATGTGCAGCCTATATTCAGAATAGGGTGCCTCACAAATAGTTGTATGGCATGACTCCCTTCGAAGCATGGAGTGGGCACAAGCCAGATGTGACCCATTTCGGGATTTTTGGCTCAAAGGCATGGGCTAGAATCCCGACAGAGAAGAGGAAGGCTTTGCAGCCCCAAAGCCAAGAGTGTCTTTTTGTGGGATACTTTGAAGATTAAAAAGGGTACAAGTTGATAAATTTTAGCACAAACAAAGGCTTCATCGAAAGGTGTGTTCCGTTTGAAGAAGAACCCCTTGCAGATGTGGAAATTGGTGAAGCCTCTTCACCACCTGAACCTCAAGAAGTAAGTAAAGAGTTTGTTGAACATGCTGATTCTGATTTGTCTAATGGATATGATTTTATTGCAGACCCAAAAATCTCCACAAGGCCTAAATGGGCAGCCAAGACACTACATGCAGCAGGACAGTTAGCTGGGGATCCCAATGACCCAAGGAGGACTAGATCTCAATTTGAGAGTGGTCTGTGCATGAAGGATCTTGAGTTTGCTGAAAAATGCTATTTTATGGTGGAGTATGATCCTCAAACATATGAAGAAGCAGTAGGAGATCCAATATGGAAATATTCCATGAATGAGGACTTCAACTCGCTACAGAAAAGCAACACATGGGAGCTAGTGGATCTTCCTCCAGGGAGAAAACTAGTACAGTGTAAGTGGGTCTATAATACCAAATTTGCTGCTGATGGTTCACCACTAAAGTACAAGGATATATTGGTAGCTAAAGGCTACTCATAGTTTCATGGCATCGATTACAATGAGACTTTTGCCCCAGTGGCAAAGATGGATTCAATCAGGCTAGCTCTAGCCATTGCAGCATCAAGGCAATGGGAGGTACATCACATGGATGTAAAATGTGCCTTTCTGAATGGTGATATCATTGAGGAGATATAAATGCAGCAGCCCCAAGGTTTTTCTACTGACCATTCTCTTGTGTGCAGGTTGAGAAAGTCATTGTATGGGCTAAAGCAAGCCCCCAGGGCTTGGTATGGCAAGATAGATAGCTTCTTGCTATCTATGAATTTTGTTAGGTGCAAATCAGATTCAAATGTATATCTGAAGGTAATTAATGGTTCATTAATGATCATTGTGTTATATTTTGATGACCTCCTCATTACAGGAAGCTCACAGGCTGAGATTGCTTCCCTAAAAGGAGCTATGAACCAAGCCTTCTCCATGACAGATTTGGGGCTCTTAAGTCAATTTTTGGAGCTTGAGATTTCTCAAACCAAAGATGGAATCAAGGTGCACCAGTAAAAATATGCCTTGGATTTGCTGATCAAATTCATAATGCAATATTGCAAAGCAAGCAAAACTCCTTTCCTTTCAGGAGTGAAGCTGGAGGAAGATGATTCTCCACCAATGGTAAACAACACTTTGTATAGACAGTTGATTGGATGTTTATTGTATTTGACACATACTCGGCCTGATCTTTGTTATGCAATGAGTGTTTCTTCTATATTCATGGATCAGCCCCATAAGATCCATTGGAAAGCAGCCAAGAGGATCCTTAGCTTTGTTCAGGGAACAAGGACACATGGGATTTTCTATAAAGCCAATTCTGACCTTGAGTTAATTGGTTTTACTGACAGTGATTGGGAAGGTGATAGCACAGATAGGAAGTCCACTTTAGGTTATGTGTTCATGCTTGCAGAAGGGCCAATCAGCTGGCCAAGCAAGAAACAGAGTGCCATTGCACTCTCATCTACAAAAGCTGAATACAGAGGAGTTGTCAATGCAGCAACTCAGTGTTTATGGTTGCAGGGTTTACTTGGAGAGTGTGGTTTCGAACCTGAGTACTCAAATACCATCTACTGTGATAACCAGAGTGCCATTTGAATCTGCAAAGATCCAGTTCAGAAGTAGAGAACCAGACACATTGAGATTCACATGCACTACATCAGAGAGCTTGTGCATGATGGCGCCATTCACCTACTCTTCTGTTCATCTTCAAAACAAGTAGCTGATATCCTCACCAAAGCATTTTGTGAGAAGACCTTCAGCAATCTCAAATCACTGCTGGGGATTGCTGATCATGCTATCAAAGCATGAGTGGAGAAAAGATTCTACAATTTTGTTTTACAGTCCATGTTTAAGGGAGGATTTTCCCAAGTTGGTTTTGCCTCTTTCCTTGGTTCATATGGACTTGCAGTATGTAAAAGGGTGACTAAGCCTTTTTGATAGGCCCTATATTTTGGTTTATTATTCATAAATTCAGGCTTAAGGGGGGGTTTTAGAATAATCAAACCCATAGTATTACCCACTTAGACATTAATTCATTTATTTTTGTCTTATTTTCCTAGTCCATGAGTCCCACCATGTGCAAGTTGCTAATTGCCTATCCATAGGGGTCAAACTTGCCATATTTGACTCATGTAGCACTTGGGAAAGCCTTAGGAATCAAATCTACTTTATTCCTGGCCTCCTAGGCGCCCTTCTGCTTTTTCTGCTTTATTGACTGTTTTTTCAGTGTTTTAAGGAACATAGGAAAGCAAGACTAGGTGAGGTGAACTTGTTTTATTTCCCTTTCATCCTCCACTCTTTCCTCCATGCAAAAGCATGTATGAGATGCCATTCCACCACTCATTAGCTTGCCATGCGCCCTTGCCAATTCGTGAGCCTCATGACAGATTTGGGATCAGCTTTTTACACCTATGGGGGATTTGCCTATTTTGGGTAAGCCTGCTTTATGCTAGTTTTGGATGCCTCCTTATGCATTCGACCTATTGATGTATTCTATATATTCAGCAACCTATGTTATTATAGGGTTTTCTATTGTACACTGATTTAATATAATTTTGTGTTATAGCTCCATTTTCAGTCTCCATTGTTGACAATTTTGCATGATCAATTGTAATTTGTTGTGAGTGAAATTAATCTATTGCTGGTCAGAATTTCTACACACTATGCTAGGGTTTAAACAAGAACATTCATCTTATTTCTACTTGCAAGCAAATGGTCAAGTCGAGGATGTAAATAAAACCTTGAAGACTATTCTCAAGCGCCTTATTAATGCAACCCAGTCCAGTTGGCACATCATGTTGTATCCTGCACTTTGGGCTTATCGAACGAATGTGAAAACTGCCACAGGGTTTTCTACTTTCCAACTTATTCATGGAGTGGAAGCAGTAACCTCTGTTGAATGGAAAATCCAATCTTTAAATATTTCTATTCATGTGCTACCTGATACAAATGAGCTGGAAGAATGGTTTTTACACTTAGAACATCTAGATGAACATCGTAGAGATGCACTGATAGAAAATTAAGCTCATAATAATAGGGTCAAAAATCAGTACGATAAATCGGTCAAACCTAGGATTTTTTCTGAAGGGGAGCTTGTATTGCTTTGGGATTAAGACAAAGAATCCCTAGGGGTAGGGAAATTAAGGTCTATGTGGTTAGGACCTTATGTCATGTCAAATTTTTTTAAGAAAGGGGCATATGAATTAGCTGATTTCGAGGGAAATAAACTTCCTGATCCTAGAAATGGGCTCTACCTCAAAAGTTACTATGCTTAGGCTTAGCACTTGTTGGTTTGCTGGGAAGACCCAGGTTTACTATCATGTACCAACAACACCCCTAGCTCACTGGCCCTTTTGGAAACAGACCGCGGAGCGGCCTGAAGTCTCACCCGAAGTGATCCTTATCGGTTGGCCAAAGACTCAAGTGTCTCGACCAATTTCTGTATGGCATCTTGTGTGCATCTCGCAGCTCTTCTTAGCCCATGAGATGTCTCTTTCCTCTCTCTGATGTGCAGTTTCCTCTTACTCGATATGACTCTAGTCCTTATCACATCGCAGCGTCCTAGGCAACACGTAACTCTCTCCTACGCTCGATCCTCAACCTACGGTATTGCGCACCACAACTCCTTTGATGATGCGATATCGCCTCCCTGCGATATCCTACTGCTGCAACTCAGTGTACTTAGCTTACTCGTGTTCAAATTACAGGACTCAATACACAAGGCTATTTTATACTGCGACTCTTAACTTTCTTGAGTGAAACTTAGACAAACTCTTATACAGAATACTTAAAGACTTCAACTTCCATTTATCCTTTTAATATGCTATGAACTGAATAACACATACATACATTTACTGTAAGCAAAGTTCATGTAATGAATGACAGATATAACAAGCAAATACAATCACATGAATCAATCACATAACACTCTGGTTTTACGTGGTTCACTTCCAGGGTAGAAGCTACATCCACATAAATGTGTTTCTATATTATAACTTGAGAGAGGTACACAGTTCTGCTGCACCGAATATGCAGCTAGAGATCTTCTAGATAACTCCGCACATAGCTTGTAGCCATTCTCTCTTAGATATCTTCTCTATATTGCCTTCTTACAATATACTCTTGCTCTCTCTCTCTCTCTCTGTCAATCCCTGCGGATTGTTACAATACAAAATACAGTGAGCTAACAGACTACTGGACTCTCAAACTTGCTGACGTCTAGCTCCAAAAGGACTGACTAGTTGGATGGCTTAAAATGCCCAAAATGGCAACCTTTTACAATACAAAATACATCCCTTTATAGGTGGCCCGAAGGTCTCACCATTACAACACTATGGGCATGTCCCAACAGTAACCCAAAACCCTAATTAGTGACAATCAGCATATCTGTACTTGGGGTAGCCGCTTTTCGTCACACCACTGCTCTCTGTAGTCTTCCATGATTCCTGATGCTGACCATGGGTACTATGCACCGCTTCCCTTCTTCTGTCCTTCGTCTTCAATACCTCGGCCTCATCGATCCTTTTCCTTTATGAGGGTAGCTAAGCCCTCCTGTATTCACCGCTACCTTCAATGCAGTGGTTGAGCTCTCTCTTCTTGGCCACTCAGGTACTGTCATCTTCCTTGACTTCTCTGTCCTGGTAGTCATAGTTTATGGCTCTGCTATGCAGATAGAAACATGCTACGGTGTCGTAGCTTTACCTTATCTCTTCGTCTTCGCCAAACTGTCTATTCGCCAAAATGGTAGCTTCTCCTATAGTTGTGGGACTCTACTCCAACAGTCCCCTAGAACTTACTTGTGGCTTGTCCCCGAGCCACTACCAGTGGTATTCTCCTGCTGTAGCTTCTCCTTGGCTTCCTGTGAAGTGCGGTGAAGCTTGTCCCGAAGTCCTACGACTTCGTTCTACATAGCCGCGACATGCTCTTGTGTCGAGTCAAGCATAGCTTGACTAATACTGGAGTCTTCTACTAACTTAGTTCATTGGGTTCTCTTATCTCTCCTTCCCTCATTTTCATGCTCTCGCTCTCGTCGCTTGCGAGACCTTTTAAGGATCTTCAGGTCTTGAGAAGTGTTCCACAGATATCCTTTCCTCTTTATCTGGGTTAGAACTTTTATCATAATGAAAGTCGAAATCTGTATCTTCCATCCTTCTCAAACATTTCATTTAGTCTGGGTCCATCCTTACGAGAACTACACAGGCCTTGAATTCCATGCCAAAAACAAGCCTTTGTCTGTACGCTAGAGTTCTGCTTGTTCGGTTTGTTGTCCCTTTCACTTTTCTTCTCAAAAAACCACTCCAGGCCTTCATGCTGCCTCTGATCTCTAGATTTTCATTTCTTTGCCTCAGTAGTCTCTTTTTCTTCTCTTAGCTGATGAGATAGGTCATCTTCCTTCTCCCATGGCTTTCTTTTTCTCATTTTTACTTTCTTCTCGGCAGGAAATTTCTTCTCATCATTCCGCTGCTCTGCTTTCTTATCTTCAGTGATCGGCTCTTCTTTCTTCTTCTCTTTAGCAGAGACTTTGATGACATCTTCTACATCCTACGCTTGACTCCTCATCCTTGGCAGCTATCTGACCTGTGATGTTCCTAATTTCACAACCCTGGGTGGCGTCGTCATAGAGGACATCCGGCCACCATGCTTGAAGCGTCTCAGAATGTCTTCTAAAGGTTCCTCCTCAGACAAATCCCACTCGGTATTATACTCTGGATTGGAAATGGCTGCAAACTATGGAAATCATAGCACTCTGTAATGAAATTAGCTCTGCATAGGGAAAAATTAACAATGCACTCTATAGCTCTCGGATATTTGCAAATGTAACCCTCCCAAATGAATAATTTCTGCTTTTATGCCGAAGGAGATAATCCTAGACACAATGTTCATCTAGACTGAACCCATCGGTCATATTAATTGCTTGGACGAGACGATACCCGTCATTCTGATCTTCAATAAATGCTAAAATCCGATCAATTTCCCTCAAAGCGTGTGTATGCAGGTGCTGGTCTCGTCGAAGATTTGACAAATCTAGAAAAAATTATTATGTTGTTGCCAAATCTATGGTAAGGTATACTAGTCATTTCTTCATTAACTGCCTCTCAGAAGGAGACTTGACTAGCCCTCCGTCTCGTTGCAAAAACTAGGTATGTGGCACAGAGAAACATCGCGATGCTGCGATGCCACACCGCATCACTTGCTCAAAACAAACTTAAGCGTTTTTTTTTCCACACAAAATGAACCGTCCTTATGCGATTCCTAATACTTAGAATACATGCCGGTGTAGACTAATTCCTCGGTGCGATGCCTCCTTTCAACTACATTGGACATCTGCACCGTATGTAGCAAGTCTGCAATCTATCCAACTGTTTCATCGGTCCAATAGTCTCCAATAGAGGAAAACTTTGGTTCTGTGTCTGTGCCAATATTGATCTTTTTAATCTTGATCGGCTCTGTGATTGTTGGAATCTGTAGCTTCGGTCCATCAACATCACGAGTCCCTTCTGACTCCGGAATGTTGATGCTGTGAGGATCCTCATCCTCATCCTCTGGTTCTGCTTCGAAGTTATAGCACTCGAGCGCATCTTCTAACTGGATGGCCCACTCAGGTTGAGTATGTACTAATAGGGTGAAATCCTCAAATATTTTAATATTTATTACATCGAGGGCCTAATCAACATTTGGATACTCAGATTCAAAATTGAAGGTAAGTAGAAAGTTGTCTATTAGAAGTGGCCATGTAGTCGTTCCCTTGCGCAATTCAGTCTCTATGTACCAGTTCCATGGAACTGTGTCCAAAGTGTGAATGAATCGGTGAACCCATTCATCCTCAGGAATGTCTGACCAATCCTGTTCACATGTCTGAATATGTGACTTGGGGTCACTTTCTCCTGTGTATCTCTGCTGGACATACTCTCTGTTGGTAGAGAATCTGATCGCCATCAATCTCTTAAGATCATCCCATAATGTGATATTCTCTTTATGTGCATACCACCATCTTGCAGGTGTGGCTCGTACTGCAAGGTCCATAGCTGTGATCCTCTGCTCGTGAGGAATTTGTTGTTCACACTATGTGAGAAAGTCTTGGATATCTGTTAGACCATGAAATGATGGAATCTCGTTGATCTCTGCGTCAATCCATCATAGTGACTTAGTCATGTACGCACATCTGCGCGCTGAGACTTCGTAAAGTCTGTTCTGCCACTTCTCTAGACCAACATCTGAATTCGATGCGCATGAGTTGTTGCATCGCCAACTAATGTTCCCTTCTACAGTTGGATGATGTAGTCGCTCTGGTTCGTAACCATCTGATAGAGACTGTCCATATTACGTGCCTCTTCCTCTGCACGGATAGGTCCAATGTATCTAGGACCCTGAAGAGGATCTAACGGTGCGATGACCCATATCTGCGCATCCTCAAAGGTCATTTGTCTTCTCTTTAAGTCAATAACGACCATGTTACCAATCACCCAATCAATTCCTAGAAGTGTTGGATATGGTCTACTATCACCAATGATTTCTATAACTTCAAAGTTCACAGAGCTGCGAACTCTGTCAATGTCAACTGGCACCTGCGATAATAGACCCAGGGGTGATACCCGCTGTTGATTAGCTAATCGCAGATGGATAGGCGATCTGACTAACTTAGGGCTACCGATCTGTTCCCATGTCTGCTTAGTCAGAACATTTACCTCTGATCCTCAATCTAGGATCACCTCGTCCATTTCAAATTCTCCAACCTGTGTTGTGAGTCACATCTCTCTTCCTGTTCTTGTATGTCCCATAATACTATGAACAACACGCTGTGCACTGCTCATGGAAGAAGATGGTTGACACTGATCTATGATGCGTTGTTGGTCATTTGGGAAGACCCGGGTTTACTATAATGAACCAAAAACACCCCTAGCTCACTAGTCCTTTCGGCGACAGACCGCAGAGCGGCCTGAAGTCTCACCTGAAGTGATCCTAATGGGTTGGTCAAGGACTCAAGTGTCTCAACCAGGTTCTGTATGGCATCTTGTGTGCGTTTCGCAGCACTTCTTAGCTCGCAAGACTGCTCTTTCCTCTCTGTGACGTGATGCGCAAGTTCCTCTTGCTCGTAATGGTTCCAACCTTTATCACATCACCACGCCTTGGGAAACACCTCTCTCTCTCTCTCCTACGCTCACTCCTCAACCCGTAGTATCACGCGCCGCAGCTCCTCTGATAGTGCGATATTGCCTCCCTGCGATATCCTACTACTGCGACTCAGCGTACTTATCTTTAATGGTGTAACTTACCGGACACAATATGCAAAGTTGTTTTATACTGTGACTCTTAGCTGTCTTGCGGGAAACTTATACAAACTCTTACACAGAATTATTAAAGACTTCAACTTGCATTTATCCTGGTTCTATGCTATGAAATGAATAACATACACATACATTTACTGTAAGAAAAGTTCATGTAATGAATGGTAGATATAACAAGTAAATACAATCACATGAATCAAACACATAACGCTCGGATTTTACGTGGTTCACTTCTAGGGTGGAAGTTACATCCATAGAACTTTGTTTCTATATTATAACTTGAGAGAAGTACACAGTTCTGCTGCACCGCATATGTAGCTAGAGATCTTCTGGGTAACTCCGCACTCAGCCTGGAGCCCTCCCTCTCTTAGATCTCTTCTCTATCTCTATATTTCCTTCTTACAATATACTCTCACTCTCTCTCTCTCTGTCTATCAATCCCTATGGATTGTTACAATACAAAATAATAGTAAGCTAATAGACTACTGATAATCTGACTAGCTGGATGGCCTAAAATTCCCAAAATGCCAACCTTTTACAATACAAAATACATCCCTTTATAGGTGGCCTGAAGGTCTCACCATTAAAACACTGTGGGCCTGTCCCAACAATAACCCAAACCCTAACTAGTGACAGTCGTCATATCTATACTTGGAGTAGCCACTTTCCGTCACACCACTACTCTCTGCAATCTTCCATGCTTCCCAGCGCTGACCATGGGTACTATGCACTGCTTCCCTTCTTCTATCCTTCATCTTCAATACCTCAACCTCGTTGCTCATTTTCCTTTATGAGGGTAGCTGAGACCTCCTGTCTTTGCCTATTCCTTCAATGCATTGGTTGATCTCTCTCTTCATGGCTGCTCAGGTACTGTCATCTTCCTTGACTTCTCTGTTTCAACAGTCACAGTTTCCGGCTTCGTTCTACAGCTAGAAACATGCTACAGTGTCGTAGCTTCACCTTATCTCTTTGTCTTCACCAAACTATCTATCCACCAAAATGACAGCTTTTCCTGTAGCTGCAGGACTTTGCTCCAACATGCGCTGAAGTTCTCCGATAGCTTGCTCATTTCTCACAAGTTTTAAACAGCTTCACAGGAAGGATTGTAGACTTCCTGTCAACTCGTCCTTGTCGAATTCGCTCGATGTGTTATCATGCGATATCTGTACAGGACTAACGCCACAAGGTGCTTGCTGCGGTACGCCCCTAGACGACGGTACCTGCAATCCTGATTGCATAGGGTCATCAAAGAAATTCTTAGCTTCCTGAAATGTCTGTTTATTCTTCTATAGGTCAAGTGGTGTAGCTTTACTAGGATCTTTGCGCACCCACTCCTGACCTGTGGTATTTTCAGTAACCTATAATGTCTCATTGGTGGAAGCATCGCTACGAGTCACAATGTTGACTCTTGGTTCTAGTTCTTCCTGCTCAGCAGCAATAAGCTGGATGTTCTGGTGTACTGTTGGCTTAGGTTCTTTGATCTTAGATATCAAGGTAGGACAATCTTCTATAGCATGATCATAAGATTTGTAATAGTTACATGTGGTGGTAGGGCTCTGATAGTCCCTAGCATAATGTCCTAGAACTCCATAGTTGTAACAAGTGACTGGTCCGTGACCATGGCCAAAGCCTTCTCCCTGGCCAAAGGCTCTGAATCCTCCTCGTCCTCTGAATCCTCCTCCATGGCCAACATGAGCTTGATCATACTGTGGTCCTGCTGCTAGACCCTGTGTTTCTGATTGAACTCTATACAAGTCTTTCTTGCTCTCGACCATGAGATCATAGGCTCGACAATCATGTTCATCATGGCCTACATACTTACAGAATATGCAGTATAGGTTCTTAGGTGTTTGCACGTACTTCTGAAGTAAAGGGCACTGGTGAGGTAGGTGTCCTCTTGTTTTGCATATTTCACACTACGGCCCGTGGGTCTATGGTAAGGGGTTAGAAGCCCCAGTTTCTATATATTCTACAAAGATTGGACAATTATCTTTAGTATGGCCTTGTGCTTTACACTTTACACACCATATGTCTTGCGTAACCTATTTCCCTTTCTTAAGCTCATGCATCTGTATCGTGATATTAGCCAACTGGTTTTGCAGATTTTTCATACCTGTGTTGGTTTCAGCTAGAGGTGAAGCCTCTAGTTTCATCGCCATCTCCAACGTGTCATCCTGCGTCTAGAGTTTCTGCTATGTTAATGGTATTTTGATGTGAGGGAGCAGTGCTGCAATAAACCATTCCTTATGCTGCTCCAGTGCAAACTCAAAGATGACTTGGTCTATAAGGGCTTTAAATTTCTGATCGAAGTCCCACACTGACTCTGTAGGTAACTGTTTGATGTCTTTGAGCTCTGTAATGCACTATGACTCAGAATTAGGTTTCTTAAACTCTTTAATCATGGCAGTCCTGACCTGGACAAGTGTTTTGGGTACCACTGAGGTATACTTCATATACCATGTTAAGGCTCGTTCTCTCAGTGTGGTGACCAACTGTACAAGTTTACTATTATCATCATTGATTGCTTTAATGGTCCACACGGCTTCACATAGAAACCAATGTTGCTCTGGGTCTTCTGCCCCTGTACCCTTAAAGATAGGTAGCTTCATATCATCCCTCATTCTATTTCTATGTGGTGGATGTTGATTTGCTGTGTTATTACCACTCGGTGGTGTAGGTGGAGGTGATGTAGCGGTAGTATGTACTGTCTGGGAGCTACTAGATGGAGTTCCTACAGGATTGTTCTGAGTCCCGATCTATTTCTGTGGGGTATAAGGGTGGTAAGGGATACCCCCTTCTATTATTTCTATGGTACTATGACTCTGTTGTCTAGTATTATCTGAACTGTCTTCAAATATGGGAGAGCTAAAATCTAATTTGTATTTCTTTCCACTACGTGTATGTCCAATGTCATCAAAATCAATTTCAAACTCTTGTGACATTACTATCTTTACTTATTCATTTGAAACTAGATCCATTGTTCCTTTTTCATGTAATAACATCTTAATGGACAAGTTTAAATATTTTAGGTACTTACCGCGATATCCTTTGAAGAAGTACCACTCAGCCTCGCTGAAGCTTTTTCTCTGTTCAACTGCAAACTATGTGACGAAGCATTCTAGCACACTCGCAAGACAGAAGTCTACTGTCCTCGTAATGAGATTATCAAGGTTATTCACAGTCTGAATCAACTCTGGTGTCTAGACAATGTTTCTTTTCTTCTTGAATATGCTTGTATTAGTCAACTTTGATAACCAGTCGTAAAGCTCGTTTCCAAAGGTCGCAAAAAATATAGCATGCAGGTCTGTAACGATATGTTTTTGTAACCAGTCCTCTGTACTCAGTCGAGGACTCTTGTTCTCGTGTTTGGAAAACTCTTTCTCCTTAGACCAAACCCACTCATTGATTTCATCTCTAGTATGACACCACCAGAACATCAGTGCTCAGTTTGTTCAAAACTGACAACGAAACCATTTGTTGGTTTGCTGGGCAGACCCGGGTTTACTATCATGTAGCAACAACACCCCTAGCTCATTGGCCCTTTCGGCAATAGACCACGAAGCAGCCTGAAGTCTCACCCGAAGTGATCCTTATGGGTTGGCCAAAGACTCAAGTGTCTCGACTAGGTTCTATATGGCGTCCTGTGTGCATCTCGCATCTCTTCTTAGCCCACGAGATGTCTCTTTCCTCTCTGTGATGCGTAGTTTCCTCTTACTCGCTATGACTCTAGTCCTTATCGCATCGCAGTGTCCTGAGCGACACGTTACTCTCTCCTACGCTCGATCCTCAACCTGCGGTACTGCGCACCACAACTCCTCTGATCATGCGATATCGCCTCCCTGCGATATCCTACCACTGCGACTCAGCGTACTTAGCTTACTGGTGTTCAACTTACAGGACTCAATACACAAGGCTATTTTATACTGCGACTCTTAACTGTCTTGAGTGAAAATTAGATAAACTCTTATACAGAATACTTAAAGACTTGAGCTTGCATTTATCATTTTAATATACTGTGAACTGAATAACACATACATACATTTACTGTAAGCAAAGTTCATGTAATGAATGATAGATATAACAAGCAAATACAATCACATGAATCAATCACATAACACTCTGATTTTACGTGGTTCACTTCCAGGGTAGAAGCTACATCCATAGAACTATGTTTCTATATTATAACTTGAGAGAGGTACACAGTTCTGCTGCACCGCATATGCAGCTAGAGATCTTCTGGGTAACTCTGCACACAGCCTGGAGCCCTTCTCTCTTAGATCTCTTCTCTATATTGCCTTCTTACAATATACTCTCGCTCTCTCTCTCTCTCTCTGTCAATCCCTTCAGATTGTTACAATACAAAATACATTGAGCTAACAAACTACTGGACTCTCAGACTCGCTAATGTCTAGCTCCAGAAGGACTGACTAGCTGGATGGCTTAAAATGCCCAAAATGCCAACATTTTACAATACAAAATACATCCCTTTATAGGCGACCCAAAGGTCTCACCATTACAACACTTTGGGCTTGTCCCAATAGTAACCCAAAACCCTAATTAGTGATAGTCGGCATATCTGTACTCGGGGTAGCCACTTTCCATCACACCACTACTCTTTGCAGTCTTCTGTGCTTCCCAGCACTGACCATGGGTACTATTCACCGCTTGCCTTCTTCTGTCCTTCATCTTCAATACCTCAGGCTCGTCACTCCTTTTCATTTATGAGGGTAGTTGATCCCTCATGTCTTTTTTGTTTCCTTCAATGCAGTGGTTGAGCTCTCTCTTCTCGGTCGCTCAGGTACTATCGTCTTCCTTGACTTCTCTGATCCTGGTGGTGATGGAGGATGGTGTTGGGGACTGTGGTCGGAAGATATAACGTCTTCTTCCGGTGGGAGCTGGTAGTCGGTGAAGGTCTGTTCATGACCTGCGATGTCACCACCGTCATAGACCCTTGTAAACACTGTTGTTTGGTGTGCGTATGTCTTTTCGCTTGATTTTAGGGGAGTTGTTGTCTTGATTGTCTGCGCTGATTTGAACAGTGCAGGCAGTGTTGCAAAGAAGGCTCTAAGCTCCTGGTCCGAGCTTGCCCTGGCTTTGAGTGCTTCAGGGATAACTCTTGCAAAGTCTTCGGGGGAAACGTCGGCCTGCTGCACTGGTGCTTGCTCCTCAACTATTTTAGTCGGAGATGGACGGGGAGGAGTCGTCACCAGGTCGACCACATCTTCGGACAGTGGTGTTGTTTTGTCCTTCTTTGGCCGACCTTCCGGTGCTCCTACTTCCATGAAACGTTGAAACTGGGTTTCAACAGTTACCTTATTTGCGTGGGAATCCTCGACAATATCGAGTGCTGAGGCTGCCAGTTCATCTTCGTCGTCGGTGGAGTCAGCAAGGACAAGCTTACGCTTACCTTTGCCTTGCTAACGTTTCTGCAGTTTGATATTTCTTCTGGCAATAGCTATCTCCTTCGCCAGTTTCTTGAGAATGCTCTGAGACACAGCATATGCAGGGTTCTCTTCCTCAACTTCTCCTGTCGGGGTCTGAGCGGGGTCGACCGTCTGACTAGACGGAGGAGCGGTTTGTTGTACTGGTTGTTGCACTGGTGGTGGTGTCTGGTGTTGCTCGGTCGGAGGGTCCACTACTGGTGCAGTCGGATGCTTCACTATTAAGTGCGCCCGACCAGGAGTGCCAGTCGGAGTGTCCTGTGTCACAAAAGTGCTGATATACAGGTGCAGCTCGTAATCTTCCTCCTTCTCCTGGTCAGTCAGAGGTTCGACTATAGAGAAGTCGACCTGTTTTGCAGCCTCCGGGATTTGAATTTTTGTTTTTGTCTGCCTAGACAGCTCCCGAAAGATCTTCTCGACTGTAAGATAGTAGTCGAGGTCCCTGGCATTTGAATCTTGTGTGTTTGACGACCATACTGATGTATGGTCGAGCTCCAGTTGGATGTGTGAGTCAGCTGGGAGGTGTCGTCGGATGTTCTGGGGCACCCTCCACCTTGTCGTGCGCAGCTTAAGCTACTGGAACCAGTTTTTGAGAAATACCTTGCCTTGGTTTAGTTCATGCACAGTTCCTTTTTGGGAAAAGGGTTTGAACCTGTGCATCTCAAACCTAGTCGGCTCTCGGAAGACGGGACTGCCTTCCGGGCAGATATAATACATAGCAATCCAAATAATTAAGGAGGGGAATTTGATAATACCTCCTGTTTCCTGACAGCGCTCGCATATGGTTTTGACCAAGTCTGTGAGGTAGTCGGCCCATCTAAAGATGCGTCCGTCGGTTGTAATTTTGTCGACGGTGTCCAGCATTTCCAGCTTGAGGTCACTGCTGCGACCAGCCAAAGTGAGCGTGATGGCGATGATTTTCGCCACAATCTGTGGTGTTCGTGCCTCGATCTGACTGATCATTAGGCCCTTGGAGTTCTTACCCGACGTCGAAACTGTAAAGTGTTCGACTAGCCCTTCCTTGATCCCAATGGGGACCGGGTCACCCTGGTTTGACAAACTAGTCAGTCGGGAGATAACATCGCCATTGATGTCGACCGGTCGGTCAAAGTAAAATCGACCGTTGTGGTAACGACTGATAATGAATTTGACCGCGGCTTCCTTTGTACCAGTGAAGCTGGCCATGAGAGGTGCATTTGCATAGGCATATATGGTGCTACGCCTAACTTTCTCAGCCTCCTGGGTCATTCGTCGGTCTTCAAACGCCCATTCTTGAATATCCGTCCATAGTTTTTGAAACGGACCCTCCTGGACTTTCGCGTTTTGGATTCGCTTTAGTCGCTGGAGTAAGGGTGAGTCTGCTGCCTGAAGTTCTTGAGCCTTAGCCGAAGCTCGGGTGCGTTTGGGTGCCATGGTTTCTGACTGAAAAGACCGGTCGGAATTCGTACAGGGTTCACAAGTTTCAGTCGAATGGGAGTTCGAATGCTCTATAGGTACGTGGTGTGGTAAATGAACTGTGGGAGGTCCATTATTTATAGGCGCAGGTGGGGTGGAGTGTCGAACTGGGTGAATTAATGGTGGACTTGACAGTTCAACTGCAACACTCGAGTGCGATTTCGTGAATCTGGGGCGGGGCTCGAGGCCATTAATGCGGGATGGGACGCTCCAGGTCGGCGGTCGGTGTCGGTGGTGAGAACGGCTGACATGGTCGGTCGATGAAGATGGTCGATGGAAATGAAGTCGGTTGTCGAATGGGTGAGTGGCTGTCATGATGGTGATTTCTGAGTGTACGGTTTTTTATTTTTGGACTTTTTGTATCTTTTTATAGGTTTTTGGTGTCAGTTAAGACCGTTTTTTTTTTTTTTTTTTCAATTTTTGTATCGTTTAAGTCGGGCGCCATTAACGAGCTTCCGAAATACTAGGCCCTGTAATGTTTTTAGTCGGACCGACCCATTGGGACGTATTTCTTCGACAACATAAGGTCCCATCCATTCTGTGTGAAGTTTCTTAGGCTTGCCTTTGACTCGACTGTTATACAGTAGGGCAAGGTCACCGACTGACAGATTTTTGTTTCTGATATTACGGTCGTGCCAAGCTTTCTGCTGCTGTTTTTGTATTTCTTGGTGCTGGATGGCCATAATTCTATGTTCTTCTAATTTATTAAGTTGAAGTAGCCGATATTTCCTGGCCTGTTCGACGTCGACATGTAGTATCTGTGCAATGATAGGTGCCTGTTTTCTGAAGTGCAGAGGTACGACTGCTTCTTGCCCATATACCAGTCGAAA
>LPNX010107122.1:101686-211677 GCA_001517045.1 Pseudotsuga menziesii
AGAGATTTGGCATTCCTCTGTCCATTTAAACTCTATATCATCCTTGAGTAGTTCTTCTAGGGGGTAGGTCATGTCTGAGTAATGTCGGATAAACTTCCTATAGTACCCTGTATGTCCTAATAACACCCGAACCTGTTTAGGGTTTATTGGAGGCTTTAAGTCAAGGATAATTTTAATTTTGGCAAAGTCAACCTTAATACCATCTTTACAAACAACATGTCCTAGTAGTATCCCTATGGGGGTCATAAAGATGCATTTCTTGATGTTGAGGGAAAGTTGAATCTGCCGACATCTTTCCAACATGAGTCGAAGCCATGTGCAGTGATATTTTAAGGTGGAATAGATGGTCCAGTCGTCGAAGTAGACTGCCATAGTTTTATAGATGTACTCTTGGAAAGTTTTTATAACTATTCTTGAAAAGACTGCAGGTGCATTCTTTAGTCCAAAAGGCATAACCCTATAAGCAAAAGAGCCAAATTCACAAACAAATGTGGTTTTCTTCTGATCTTCCTTTGCTATAGGTACTTGATTGTACCCTGAAAATCCATCTGTGAATGAGTAGCATTCATGGCCTGCCACTTCATTCAAGATTTCATCAGCATAAGGTGTGGGAAAGGGGTCTGTTAGTGTGACTTTATTCAGTTCCCTGAAGTCGACACAGATTCTAAGTCTGGTCGAATCGTGTTTCTTAGGCTGGACGACCATGGGACTTTCCCATTCCGACTGGTCGATGGGGTAGATGATACCTGCAGCTAACATGTTGTCTATCTCCTTTTTAACTATTTCCTTATACTTATGGGCTAGTTTATAAGGCCTTTTCTTTACAGGTCGGACATCAGGTTTAGTGTCGATTTTCATCTCTCCCATTTCTTGAACTAACCCTTTCAAATATTTATAGTCCCTTGCGAAGACGTCTTGGAATTCTTTAAGTAAGGTTACTATTTCAGCGAATTGTTGTTCATTCCAATAATCACCAATCTTAGCTAATTTTGGTCGGTCGTCATTTGAAATGTCGACCTCTTTGGTTTTTACTTTGGCATCTAACCATTCTGGGGCTTTAGCTTCATTTATTGGTCGACTTCCTTCCTGAAACTGTGAAAATGTAGCAGGGAAGTCGGCTGCAGTCATTCGGTCGAGGTCAGGTGTTTCGGTAGTCGCGACCCTAAGCACAGAGTGGATCGGTTTTGTTGTTTCAGCATGGTTGGATTTCCATCTGAATCTTTTACCTTTGGTGTGTTCATTCTCCAATTGTAATCGGGTCGACTCGACTTTTGATCCTATGTGAAGACTATTACAGTGCTTGACCTGTCGAGGGTCTTTGCCAGGGAATGTTTCAGTCGGTTGAATGAACTGTTTAATATGTTGTGCTGGCTCGACTAATTGTTGATCTGCAGGGATAAAGTTGAAGTTTTGGATGAAATTTTATTTGAGGTCATTCCAGAAAAAGGTTTCACCTTTTGCTTCCTCCATTTTATACCATTTGCTAGGTAAGTCGTCTAAGGTTGAGGGAAACAAGTGTGGCCAGGATCTCTCATCCTTATGTCCTAGGCTTCTCCATTCTTTTTCACAAATTTGGATGTGTTCTTCTGGGTTCTGGCCTTGAGTAAAGATGGGGATCTGTGCGTGTGGGGTGAGCTTCTTGCCACCAAACCTTTCAACAAAATAAGTTGCAGCAGTAGTCCAGGTCTGAAGTTTTGTCTGATGGGTATCCCACCATTTAGTTGCTTGACCGGTGAAGGTTTCTACTAAGCTCTGTAGTCGGCCATGTTCTCCAAAGTCCTTAGACACTTGTTCAACATGTATGACTGGGGATTCCCTCTCCTTATACCTTGTTTGTGTCCTGGTTGTTTCATTGGTCGGTTGTAAGGTAGGGTGTTCTCTGATTTTTCTCTCAAAAATATTGGGGATAATTGAGACTAGAAAGCACTGTTGGGTGGGTTTTTTCTGTACTTTTTGGATAGTCCAGCACCCTCTTGCTTGTGTTTCATAGTTTTCCATTTCCCATTCATATATTTCAGCATCTGAATTGTAACCAACTGAGTCGGGATTACCTAAGTAAAGCTCCCCTTGGGCGTTTGGTTCTGTGTAGTCAGTATTGTTTTGGATCTGATAAAGTTGTCGGATATCGAATTCCTCATCAATTGGTTCGACCCAAGGTTGGCCTTGGGAGGGGTTAATAGGTATTATGACCTTTTGACCATTCCCTTTGAGTTTAATAAGTTCTTTATCTAGAGAGATAGAGGCTTTCATCTTTCTACCCCAAGGTCGACCTACAAGGGCTGGGAAGGAGCTAGATCCTTCCTTTGGGTCAATAATTTCGAAATCAACCTTAGTCGATATGCCTTTAATGGTTGTGTCTACATTTTTCCAAACCCCAATGGATTTAATAAGGCCCTGATCAGCTAGTTTCAGATAAATGCCTGACTCATAGAGTCGAGGTCGTCCCATCCTTTCCCATGTATCGCGGGTCATGATATTTACCTGAGACCCAAAATCAAGCACCACTTGTCGGACATGGAAACCTTCAATTTCTAGGTCGACAAGAGGGTCGACATCATTTTTGTCTTTTTGATTTAGGCTACATATGTTCTTAGTTTGTTTCTCGGGGTTAGTGCTTTTGATTTGATGCAATAAGTCATTGAACTGACCGACAGATTTATCTGTTTCAATGAGATGGGTTAAATGCTGGGTCGAGTCGTGTCGATTGTGACTAATGTCTTCGTGCTGTGCAAGGTTTGTAAATATGTTTGTGGCTTCTTGATATGTGTGTTGTGCTTTGTAAGGGTCAGGGTATGTATTTTTGTGTGTGATCTTACTAATCTGAGGATTGTCAGGCCCGGTTTTAGTGCCTTGTCGAGTGACGATGTGCAAATTCTTAGTAGTTATGACATCATTCTTCTGGACACAAGACAAGACATTAACATTCTTTTTATTACTAATTTTTTCTAACATTGTAGGGAAATCCTCCAAGGAGTGATCGCCTACCCCACAATGTGTACAAAATTTAAGATCAGTCCTGTCCTTGTACGGACAGTCTGTGCATCTGTGCCCTTCTTTGTAACAAATAAAGCATTGATTAGGTCGACGACTTCGTATTTCTCGACTCCCAACGAATCGACCTGTTCTTCCAAGCCCTGGTCGTCGATTGTCATTTCGACGGTCATAGCGTCAGCCATCATTTCGTTGCCCATTCTGGTTATTATTATTGTTCTGCTCTGTGTTCTGTGCTACAGCATTAGTCTGGTAGATGGCCTGGTAGTTTTGTCTATTTTTGAGGTTAAGATGGCAGTCGACCGTGTTGTGATTTGCAGTTTTGCATATAGCACACCAGGAAGCTTTTCCATTCTTCATATTATAAGGACAGTCGGCGGTGGAATGGTCTCCTCGTTCCTGGCAGATGTCACAAAACGCTTTTGTCTGTACAAAACGGACATCTTGTCGACTGAATTGCTGTCGACAGTTATCTTTTGTATGTCCGGCAGTTGAACAGCTAGTACACCAGATGTCTTGGTTCTTAAGTGTGAGCTCCTTCAAGGACTTCTGCATATTCTCTAGCTGTTCTTCCAAGCGGTGGTCGGTCGGGCAAGCAGGTATGTCTTCATCCATCTCGACCTGCAAAGCTTTTGTCAACGCATCTTCGTACGATTTGAAGGTCTCCAAACTGATGTGTCGGCGAACTTTCTGTGAAAGTCCTACAAGGAACCATTGAATGAGTAATTTCTCGTCGATGACATAGTCCAACTGACTCAATAGATCCTTCCATCGTTTATCGTAATCGCGGACTGTTTCTCCTGGCTTCTGTTGGGTCGTCTTCAGCTTCTTGGCTGCCAGGTGTTTAGCGTCTGGAGTCTTGAAAAATGATAGGAATTGCGCCTTTATCTCTGATTTTGTTTCTCTAGGTTTCCTTTCGGTAAATGTCATATACCATGTGAGAGCTCTTTTCGGAAGGGCTCCTGCAAACTGGGCTATCTGTCGATCTTCTTCTGTTACTTTGTTAGCCTCCCATATCGACTCGCAGACAAACCAGTGTCGTCTGGGGTCTTCGTCACCCTCATAAAGGGGAATTTGAGCAGATCCGTGACCCATGTCGGAGTCACTGTCACTACTTTCTGATGATGTCAGAGGTGGAGGTGGAGGTGGAGTTGGAGGTGGTGTTGTAAGGGGTGGGTTTGTTGAGTCAGTCGAGTCTGTCGGGGTGACGATGGGGTTTTGGTCGACAGAACTTGTGCTTTCGTCGGGTGTCGAATCTTTCTCGTCGAATAGAGGATTGTTGATAATTTGTTTTCTTAATGACCCACAGTCACTTTGCGTGCTCAAGTCTGACTCTTGTGTATCTTCTGAAGTTGTGTGTGGCAGGGGGGGTGCTCCTTCATGTGTCGGCAGGAGCAAGTGGATACTTCAAAAGGAAGGTGTCGTTTGAAAGGTCACCGAGTTACCTTCGATTAGTCGACGTATTACAAGATGTCGACCTGGATATGGTTCATCGCCTAGTCGGCTCCAGAGTGCAATGTCGCCAGCTCTTAGTCGAAGGTCATCTTCTATAATAGTTTGTATTCTGGTACGCGGACTTACTGTGGAAAGGGCTACTCCTTCGTCGGGAACAATTAGTTGGAGAGCTTCTGGCTGCTCTATCCACATTTCATCATCTTCAGGGGACGCCTCTTCTTCTTCTTCGCCTTCTCTGCATCGGTCATGACCCGACTCTGGCGGTACTTCATCATGGTCAGTTGCCCTAGGGTTTTGTTGCAGCTCTGCGGCCTTTTCTCATCTGGCTTCCCTTTTCTTCTGTCTTTCATCCCTTTCGATTCTCTTAATCTCCGACATAATGTAGTACAATACTATGCCTTCAGTTCCTCTTCGGTCGATGATGCATTACTGGCGACGACGGCTCTGGTCGACTAGGATCCACTATGCTCTAGGTCCGACACACGACCAGCTACCCCCCCATGGCCTACCCGACGCTCTTTAGAAAGCCCAGATGGTGTCTATTTACTCAGGAAGTATTCCCACTCCCTTTCAGCAATGAATTTTTCCCACTGCTTCTGCTTCTCCACCCAGTTAGTGTTTGAGGGTGGTTCACGTAATAGAGGTCGAGGTTCGACAATGTGCCCTGCTCCTTTCTCTATTAGAAACTTGAACAGTAAATCCAGTAAGAAACACAAGAATTGATCAGTAAATTCTGTGAAAAATTTCTGTCGGACGGTTTCCACAGAGGTCCTGTCTTCGACTGCTTGTTCCTCACAGAAGTCGTCGTCTATCTTTTCGAACCACTCTGAGAGATTTGTACGTCCTCCTCGGATCAGTTTCTGGAGTAACTGTTCTTCTTTAGTCTTGTCCGGTTTTCTCATCCAAAAGCTGCTTCAGTAGATGTGGCACGGATTCGACAAATTTTTCGTGAGTCTCAGTGAAAAATCTGGCTTTTGCTTCTGTGACTGTCAATCTGTTCCTTCTCGTGTAATTTTGTAGATAGTTAGTAATTTTTTGCTCCCACCAGTCCTTGATCTCCTGCTCTGGTATCATATGTGACCATATATTCTAGTTATGTACTACCGGCAACGGAACCAATGTTGTAATCTCACAGATCACATAAGGTTACCAATAATACATACAAATATACAGAAATATACACAGAGACAAGAGACAAGAACAGATAGGATGAACAGATTATATTATTCTCAATAGATCATACAAAGCCAAGAACTGAACTTCGTTCTTGTGTGGCTCAACAGCCTAATATATACAATTTACAATCAGTTAAAAGTAACGACCCGTCGGTTCGGTGAACCGACACAACTATTAGTTAACAGACTAACTACTGTGTTTACTCAGCCGACCGATGTAGTCGGTCTCTCGACTTAGTCGGCTGCTCGACTAAGTCGGTCTTCGTTCAAGTCGACTTATGTCGACTTGATCCTTCTACAGTAGTCATAGTTTCTGGCTCTGCTCTGTAGCTAGAAACATGCTACGGTGTCATATCTTTACCTTATCTCTTCGTCTTTGCCAAACTGTCTATCTGCCAAAATGGCAAATTCTCCTATAGCTACAAGACTCTGCTCCAACAACACTCTTGTATTTTTATTATATGTAACTTTATGTACATTAGCTCATCAATTTGTGTTCTTATATCATCTATTGGTTGTTACAGATGTCTTCCAAGTGGCTCGTAGGTTTTGCATATGGCTCTAGTTTCCACATTTGCAACCTGGCTTCAGTCGTGTTATCACTCAGAATGTACCCAGGTTGCAAAAGGTAAATCCCAAAGGTAACAGCAAAAACCACTTCAGAAAGAAACTAGATTTCCTTTCCATAGAGGGATCTCTCAATTATAAATTTAACAAGGCTAGATATAAGAATCAACACTTAAACATCATGTAGATGGTTGAAACAATACACATAACCATTGGGTGATGGAGTCAACATATATAAAGATAGCACAAAGATCTCATACATGAGATTTCATCAAAGGAAAGATAACCATTTAGTTATAGTCATTCATTTATTTCAGGTGGATAAGGAAGAAGTATGAACAATCCATGAATATAGAGCATCATAAGATGAATTCCATATTAACTTTAGTAGAAACATTTATGAAATATCTGAAACAATAGTTAGAGCACAATAAGTATGAATTCTGAACTATTCAACACTATGCTTCAGATACGAGGAAAAAAAAATGGAATGTAAGCACTGGAGAAAAAACAATCACATAGGAAAGAAAATAACGGACTGTAGTGTAGAGGGAACATAAATTCCTGATAATCCACACGCATTCAACTTTGTTACTTCAAAAATTATATGTCCTAAAAAAAATATTTATCCAACATAGGGATTCCAACCCTCAATACATCAAGTAAATGCAAATATATACATAAATGATTTCTTCCCAAGAAGATTTAATAACTGAATAATCTATTTAATCAAAGTCTTTGTAACCACATCCATAACAACTAGGAATAACTACACACTTTGATCATGATAACATATCATTTAATTAAAATTGACTTAGTGACAGCAAGGCCTGAATAAACAGCTCCACGACATGCAACACCTGTTTTTTAAGGATGAAGAATATACTTTGTCTTCCTGAATCTCTCCATGGTCCTCCATTGTTCTACACTTGGCGTGTCATACTCGGTCATTTCTCTGATTGACACCTCCAGATCCACATAAGCCTCATAAGATACAGCTGGTAGTCCTCCCCTAACGATCAAAATTTTTTGCAGTATTTCGATGTCTTCTGTCAAGTTGTCCACGATGATTTTCCCAGTCATTCCTTTTACCAAGTCATCAAACATGTAATGGTCCATACGATTTTTCACTATTTCAAAAGAAATCTGGTTCATTTGCACTGACTTCTTAGGAATAAAAACTACTTTCTTCAACTCCTCTGAAACTATTTCACTTGAAACTTGATTATCTTGAGAAAATGTTTTGGTGTTTTTACATGAACTGTTTTCATCTATCTCCATATTCTTGACTTCAGAAAAAATTCTTTTAATTAAAACACTAGAATTTCCTAGCACTTGAGTCACTGTAATCAACCCACTGCTTTTACCTTCATTGCTTCCTGGATTTTCCCCAAAATGAGACAAATTGGATATTTCCCCCACTCCATCAACAACTTGATGATCAAATGGTTTGTTCTTATTTGCTTGTTTCCTTTGAGAAATTATATGATATGGATCATAATTGACCTTCTGTTCTTTCTGAAAATCCATATTCTCCAATAATTTTTCCACAATCACCAAGGCACTTTTGTTTTTAAAGATGAATGGACCAACTTTAAGGGGAAATTTGATATTAGAGGAATTTTTGAAAGCTCCAAAATGATCCTCCTATGCATATAATATTTATCTCATGAATTCAAGTGAAAAGATTCTAGGGGTAAGAAAAAAAGGTAGCATGTATGCCTCTCTGGTGAAACCATACACTCTGAAAACAGTACAGTCTTTATATAAAAACCAATCCCCAATCCTCTCTTCTGGTGACTATTGCATCATAAACTTCGTTTCTTCAAGTATTCTGGGAAATACCTCATCAAATAACAACTTGTACATCTCTGACATAATGGAATTCATGAACTCGAACATATTGATTTGCTTCGGAAGATTCGAAGAGAACATAGTAGACAAGAATTGTAATTCTGTTATGTTTGAACATAACAATATGATTGGTATTTGAAAAATTTGACCTTTGGGAACTCAACTAACTAGATATGAATGACCTCTACTAAATACTCATCTAAACTGAAGTAATCGATTGGATGGGACTCAGACTCAATACTGACTGAACTCATTTTCAATAAAAAACCTAAGAAAACCTCATTGACATGAATGTCATTATCTAGACCTAAAATTTGGCAAACCAAAGATACAACCAATTTGACCTCTTATTTGAAAATATGAATACTGTATGGAAAAAAGAGACCCTTTAATGATTGACCTTCACTAAGAATACTAGACAAAAATTCACATCGGATTTCAGTTTTACAATTTTTGTATACTTCGGCTAAAATAGACTCATTCACAGACTCACCACTATCAGGGAAATTATCTGGAAAATTAAGGAATCCTTGAATAGATTTTGCATCAATCCTACATAATATATTGGATGTGGAATGAATCATAATGACTCTCTCAGAGGGTGAGTAACTACTCGTACACCATTTAGCAAATTCAGGAAATGGTAAAGTCTGTTCAATGGCGAAGTAATACAGAAGGGACTTATAGACATTCAAAATGTCATTTCCCTGTAAACTATACTGCCACAATATTTCATTAGTAATTGATACATTTACAACAGATAGAAATGGGTCATATACACTTCTGTCTATATCAACCATGAATTCCTCTCTTTCATGCAAGACCCAATTATGAACTTCTAACCCCTTCTCTTTCTCCATAACAGAAAAACGACGATAATTCTCTAAACGGAGCCCAAGTATTCGAAGCTTACCTATGACTGTAACTGTATGTACATGAGGTTGACTACGAAAGGATGGCGGGCTATCTCCTTCACTCATCCTAGCATGAAAAATAAAAATCATTTTTAAAAATAAGTCAATCTTACCTTTATATAAAGGTCTATTCCGGAGGTTCCATTTAGCGGTTTTCCTTTAACCAATTTTCTCCACAGATTGTACTGTGAGCCGCCACGTGTATCATGGTTTTTATTTCGCTACCGCCTCTCCACTTCAACTACCATGCAACTTTATCTTCCGGAGCTACTGACAACCGTTGATGAATATTCACTTTTTGTTTAGCCTGTTAGATTACAACTGCATGTACACATTCCATTGGGCCTTTTTATTTTTAACAACGCGCATATTTATAGAGCGGACTCCTTATCAACTATAGATTTTATCGGCTTGGTCCCACAACCGTCGATCTTCGTGCTCTATTAATTACATTTGGTTCTCCTTATCTCCCATGCAACTCCATAGAGCAGTTCTGTTCTAAACCATTGATTTTCACCTCTTTTGTTCTACACCATCAAATTATGAGACAATTTTATCCTCTATGGACCATTTTATGTTATATTCACATTATTACTCTTAACCAAAGTTCATGTAACCTTTATTTTTTCTCCACCATGTTTCTTTCTATACTCTTCAAAATAGAGGTGTTAACAACTGGCTCCATCTGGGGATGATATCCTCCCTGCGAGGCATCAAAGAAATCGTAGACCAGGTTCCTTATCCATTTGGTTTCTCTTAATTTTTCTTTGAAATCTTCAACTTGTTCTGAAATGAACCATCAATTGAAAACATTTTGCAAACAAATCCCATTCTGTCAACCTGTAACTTGTAACTAAATTGCACTTGAAACTAAAACCAAACTGAACACTGCTGAAATAAATGCTCTCCATGTCGAGCTTATTCATGCCTACCTATCCTACTTAACTAAGCACAAATTCCCAATCAAGAAAAATATTACTTCCAATGAAGCCAATCAAGCAATTTATCCAATAATTCCATTTCTTCCTCATGCTTGATCAGAATTAGAACATAAGAACAAAATAGCAATAGGTTATGATGAAAAATTTGTCCCTTGCTGCAAAAATATAGCCAACTACTCCATCTAAAAAATTTATCCATGTACTCTACTATTGGATCATAAAAAAATCAAAAATTTCAAAATACTCAATCACCTGTTTGTCATGACAAGGCTGTCCAAAACGTAACTCCTCTTGCATACTATAAAACCAATATTTAAAAGAGCTTTGAAAGGAATTCTCATGATTCTTTTTCAATGATATATCAGCAACTTCATTTAATATTTCTACATTTACAACTCCATTCTTCTCAAGCACTTCAAGAGGAATATCATTTTTTTCTTCAACAAGATTAAGCAGAAAGATGTCTTCTTGACAAAACGTTTTTGAATTGGAAATATTTAAAGAAACATCCCATTGAGAGTTCTTGTCTCCTTCTTTGTGATCCCTTGGTTTATTGTACACTGTTGGTTCTTTCACATACTGAGATTGATGGCATGATTGCTCTTCCTTTTCATTATATATAAGTAGACTAAAATTTTCTTTAAAAACATCACTAACATAATTTTTAACAAGCTGACCGCAATCATCAGAAAAACCATCAAGAGTATAACCCTCTTGTTTCACATCACTAGGCTGATCATATTCATTGCATTTGCAAAAAATAAATATGTGGAGGGACTGTAAGACTTAAAATTTGCAAAATCAAAATTCTTTATGTAATAACCCACAGAAGCATTAGAATTTAGAGGAAATTGCTGCTGCAAAAAGGAATTTTCTGATTGGGAATAAGCAGCCTCATCTTGAAACAAAACTTTAGAAGTTGACTAATATGAAAATGGGTTTGATTGACCATCCCAAATTCCTTCTTGGTCACACAAATATTGACAAGACTACTGCAAATTATCATCTACTTCAGGAAAAGAAATGTAGCTGGTTGAATCAAAGTTTTGGCTCATGTTTCTTTTAGTAGAGGAATAAATTATTAACTGCTGATATTTTTCTTGAATGTGAAGACAACTAATTTGTATTTATTTTTTCTGAAATGGGTTCTCATATAAAATTTCTAAATTTTTTTCATCCCCTAACTCATCATCACTATATAAGTTTTCCAAATATTCAATGAAACCTTTAACATGCGTACAACAATCTTGAACCAGGAACAAGGAGGGATATTGGTTTTTGTAATGTTCATGAAATACTGCATGAAAATTAGTAATGGAAAACAAACCTTCTAATGGTAACCCTTCATACCATGACCTTGCATCTCCTTCTAAAGTATCCATGAACATTTTCATCAAATAATCCTCATGCAATTTAACTCCCAGCTTATGTATATGTATATGAAATCTAACCAAATGAAGGGCATCATCATCATTCTTTTGATATTTAAACTTTGGAAGACCTATTTTTCAATCCACTTTAGGTATTCGATTTGGAAAACCAGGAATGTGAGCATGATTCATAAGATCATACCTTATAGACAAATAACTCATCTCGACAAATGAATATACTGAATCAACTCTTCAAACTTTACAATCTTTTGACAGTGGAGTCACCATAGGAATTCTGAAAACTGGATTCTTCGAAGATGGAGTCGCCAGGTGAAAGATGCACAACCTTGATGATATCTGACTATTCTTCACCATCAACAATAAAATATGAAACTATGTCATTCATACGCAGGGAAGATTTGAACCTTCGGTCCCCCGCAACGGCGCCAATTTGTTATCACTCAGAATGTACCCAGGTTGCAAAAGGTAAATCCCAAAGGTAACAGCAGAAAGCACTTCAGAAAGAAACTGCTTTCCTTTTCAAAGAGGGATCTCTCAAATACAAATTTAACAAGGCCAGATATAAGAATCAACACTTAAACATTATGTAGATGGTTGAAACAATACACATAACCATTGGGCAATGGAGTAAAAATATATAAAGATATCACAAATGTCTCATACATGCAATTTCATCAAAGGAAAGATAACCATTTAGTTACAGTCATTCATTGATTTCAGGTGGATAAGGAAAAAGTATGAAAAATCCATCCATATAGAGCATCATAAGATGAATTCCATATTAACTTTAGCAGAAACATTTATGAAATATCTGAAACAATAGTCAGAGCACAACAAGTATGAATTCTGAACTATTCAACACTACGCTTTAGATATGAGGAAAACAAAATGGAATGTAAGCACTAGAGAAAAAACAATCACATAGGAAAGAAAAACATAGAATTTCATGTAGATGGCACAAGAATCTCTAATAATCCACACGAATGCAACTTTGTTACTTCAAAAATTATATGTCCTCAAAAAAACATTGATCCAACATACGGGTTCCAATCCTCAATACATCAAGTAAATGAAAATATATAAATAAATGATTTCTTCCCAAGAATATTTAATAATTGAATAATCTATTTAATCAAAGTCTTTGTAACCCTATCCCTAACAACTAGGAATAAATACATGCTTTGATCCTGATAACAGATCATTTAATTAAAATTGAATTGGTGATAGCAAGGCTCGAATAAACAGCTCCATAGTGCGCAACACCTGTTTTTTAAGGATGAAGAATATACTTTGTCTTCTCGAATATCTCCACGGTTCTCCATTGTTCTGCACTTGGTGTGTCATACTCGGTCATTTCTTTGATATACACCTCCAGATCCACATAAGCCTCATAAGATACAGCGGGTAGTCCTCCCCTAACGATCATAAATTTTTGCAGTATTTCAAAGTCTTCTGTCAACTTGTCCACGATGATTTTCCCAATCAGTCCTTTTACCAAGTCATCAAACTTGGAATGGTCCATGCAGTTTTGCATTATTTCAAAAGAAAACTAGTTCATTTGCACTGACTTCTTAAGAATCAAAACTACTTTATTCAACTCCTTTGAAACTATTTCACCTGAAACTTGATTATCTTGAGAAAATGTTTTGGTCTTTTTACATGAACTGTTTCCATCTATCTCCATATTCTCAACTTCAGAAAAAATTCTTTTAATTAAAACATTTGAATTTTCTGGCACTTGAGACACTGTAATCAACCCACTGCTTTTACCTTCATTGTTTCCTGGATTGATTTTCCACAAAATGAGAGAAATTGGCTATTTCCCCCAATCCCTCAACAACTTGATGATCAAATGTTTTGTTCTTATTTGGTTGTTTCCTTTGAGAAATTATATGATATGGATCATAATTGACCTTCTATTCTTTCTGAAAATCCATATTCTCCAATAACTTTTCCACAATCACCAAGGAACTTTTGTTTTTAAAGATGAATGGACTAACTTTAAGGGAAAATTTGATATTAGAGGACTTCTTGAAAGCTGCAAAATGCTCCTCCTCTGCATATAATATTTTTGTCATGAATTCAAGTGCAAAGATTCTAGGGGTAAGAAAAACAGGTAGCCTGTATGGCTCTCCGGTGAAACCATACACTCTTAAAACAATACAATCTTTATTTTAAAACCAATCCCCAATCCTGTCTTCTGGTGACGATTGCATCATAACTTCTTTTATTCAACTACTCTGGGAAATACCTCATCAAATAGCAACTTGAACATATCTGACATAATGGAATTCATGAACTCAAACATATTGATTTGCTTTGGAAGATTCGAAGAGAACATAGTAGACAAGAATTGTAATTTTGTTACGTTTGAACATAACAACATGTTCAACATATATGATTGGTATTTGAAAAATATGACCTTTGGGAACTCAACTAACTGAATATGAATGAACTCTACTAAATACTCATATAAACTGAAGTAATGGACTAGCTGGGACTCAGACTAAAGACTGACTGAACTCATTTTCAATAAAAAACCTAAGACAACCTAATTGACATGAATGTCATTATCTAGACCTAAAATTTGGTAGACCAAAGATACAACCAATTGGACCT
Organism: Pseudotsuga menziesii; assembly: GCA_001517045.1. Classification (NCBI taxonomy): domain Eukaryota; kingdom Viridiplantae; phylum Streptophyta; class Pinopsida; order Pinales; family Pinaceae; genus Pseudotsuga; species Pseudotsuga menziesii. The sequence goes on from LPNX010107122.1 coordinate 115,594, forward strand.
CTTCTTTGAAAATGTGAATACTGTATGGCAAAAAGAGACCCTCTAATGATTGACCTTCATTAGGAATACTGGACAAAAATTCACATCGGATTTCAGTTTTACAACCTTTGTATACTTCGACTAAAATAGACTCATTCACAGACTCACCATTGTCAGGGAAACTATCCGGCAAATTAAGGAATCCATGAATAGTTTTTTCTTCAATCCTACATAATATCTTGGACGTGGAATGAATCATAATGACTCTCTCAGAAGGTGAGTAACTACTCGGACACCATTCAACAAATTCAGGAAACGGTAAAGTCTGTTCAATGGCGAAGTAATATAGAAAGGACTTGCAGACATTCAAAATGGCGTTTCAATATAAACTATACTGCCACAATCTTTCTTCAATAATTGATACATTTCCAACCGACAGAAACGGGTCATACACACTTCTGTCTCTATCAACCATGAATTCCTCTCTTTCATCCAAGACCCGGTTAAGAACTTCTAACCCCATCTCTTTCTCCATAATAGAAAAACGGTGATAATTCTCTAAACGAAGCTCAAGTATTCGAAGCTTACCTGTGACTGTAACTGTATGTATGTGAGGTTTATTGCGAAAGGATGGAGGGTTGTCTCCTTCACTCGTCCTAGCATACAAAATAAAAAATGATTTTTAAAAATAAGTCAACCTTACCTTTATATAAAGGTCTATTATGGAATTTCCATTTAGTGGTTTTCCTTTAACCACTTTTCTGCGTGGAATGTACTATGAACCACCACGTGTATCATGGTTTTTATTCCGCTACCGCCTTTCCACTTCAACTACCATGCAACTTTATCTTCCGGAGTTGCTGACAACCGTTGATGAATATTCTGTTTTTGTTTAAGCTGTTGATGAATATTTTCTCTTTGGTGAATATTCGGTCTTCGTGCTCTGTTAATTACATCCGCTTCTCCTTATCTCCCGTGCATCTCCATAGAGCGGATCTATTCTAAAACATTGATTTTCACATCTTTTTTTATACACCATTAGATTATGAGACAATTTTATCTTCTATGCGCCATTTTATGATATATTCACATTATTACTCTTAACCAAAGTTCATGTAACCTTTATTTTTTTTCCACCATGTTTCTTTCAATACTCTTCAAAATAGAGGTGTTAACATGTCGCATGGGTTATTTAGTCACCCTCAGAACAACTAGTTTCCTTTGGAGGTGCTTGTCTAAGTCCTGCTACCAATAATGTGGCTGAGTACAGGGCCTTCATTGAGCTATTATGGGATGCCTTGTCATGAGGCATTACCTAGCAGGAAGTCAGGATTGACTCTCAACTGGTAGTTTCCTAGCTTAATCAAGCATATCAGGTGTGAAACCCTATTCTACTACGTCATATTATGCAAGTCAGGTTATTGGAAAGAAATTTTGATTTTATTACATTTAATCATATTCCAAGAAATAAAAATTCATTAATTGATGCATATGTGAATTATATCTTGGATTGGCATTTAACACATATGTCATAAAATTTACAACAGACACATTTAAAAACACATGTAAATAAACTGACAAAAAATATATATGTATGTGAATATTTGTCCATATAGATAGGTCGAGTTTGATCCTTAGATCCAGTCATAATTATATAATATACAAAATATGGATCGTAATCCATAAAATGCTCCTAAGTATAATCTTGACCACCCTGGATATCCTGACCACCGTGAGCATCCTGGTCATTTTTCTCTCGGGCTTCTTCAGCCTCTTCAGCTACAACAACCTCAACAGCCTCTATGTAAACAAGTACTACTCTGGCTACCCTTCTCATAAGGAATATCCAAATAGGTGGGATACCAACCACTAACTCTTGCATAATGGTAGGGATCTACTCAATATGCAAAGTGGGTACTCTTTGGGTAATCCTGGCCAGCTTCCCCTCAAGAACCCTAATCAGACTATCATCTTCTCCTGCCATAGGCTCCACATACATACAAGGATACCCAACAAGGAAAATTGGTCCAATGTCTGCATTTTTTAACATTTAAAGGATTAAAACTCTTATACATATGTATATATCTTTATCACTAAATCATAAAAATTTAAAAAAAATTTAAAACCAAAATACCTGAAGCTCCCCATGCTCCTCCAGAAGGGAGGACAAGGTCATTGTCACCCCAAAAATCCAACCCAGCATATGGAAAATACTCTAGTGTTGGTAGCTATTTCTCCTACCATAGGTAGAAGTCATCATCGTACACGCTCTGAACCAATCCACCACCACCCTGGAAGAGGAAGATTTATCCCCACCTACTTAGTCTAGGATAATGGGGAGTGTTAACCCAAAAAATCCCTCACTCAGCTCTACATGTCCTACACCACCCAAGGACACCCATGCATGACCTTTGTACCACCCCATTAGAGCCCCACACCCTCAAAAAGGCTTAAAAATGAGTGAAAGGGCCTAAAAACCCCAAAAAGGAGCCTAAATAACTCTCCTAGGGGCTAAAACCCCTCAAAGGAGCCTAAAACCCTAAAATGAGCTAAAGATAGGGCAAAAGGGGATAAAAGCCCAAAAAAGGGGCTAAGGCCCTGACCAAGGGCTTAGAACCCTAAAAATGCTATAAATAGAGGGGTGGGGGTCACTCTCAAAACACTCCTCCCTTGCATACTATTATGCTTCCCATGGATTCCTTGAGACCCTTTGTCTCTCAAGCCACCCACATCCCCCTCTCATCCATTCATTCTCCCATTGATCCATAGCTCCTCCATTTCCAAGAGAGAGAGAGAGAGGAGCTTCTTCTATCCAGGGCATGGTGGCCCATTTCACTAAAGAGGAGGTATACCAATGTTCTATTCATGCATTTTCTTTAGTTTTTTATAGTTTTTTCTAACCCATTCTTGTTTGTAGGTTTATTTCTAACATGTTTTTGTAGATATTTTGTTTCTAAGAGTTATTTGCAGGTGATTGGAGCGGAACCATAAGATTGTTTGTAGAGGGGTTCTCCATTTGAGTTTTCATTACTATTCAACCACATTTATGCTTTTCTTTTCTGTATTTCCATCCAGGAACCTTTCCTTCTGTCCTATAGATGGAAGGTAGCCATTCCTTCCCTGTATCAAGGGAGAAATCCTTGATATAGAATTGACGACCATACCAGGTCGATCCCATAGGATCCCTGGGTCTGTTTTTAAAAAAAAATTCAAGTTTCAGTTCAGTTTTTCCCTAGGTTAAATTTCTTGTCAAATCTAGTTTAAATTCTATTTTTTTACAATTTCTGTTTCTGCCAAGCCTCCACAAGGCAAATCCGACTCCATTTGGCCACAATACAGGTTACTGCCAGCTGAATCTAACTCAAGATCAAAAAAACCCCAATCTAGAGCAACTCAGACTTATCAGGCCTAAATAGGGGACCAGGTCGCTCATATAGGCCTTACAGGTGCGACCAGGTCGCCCTTTTTCCCCTGAAAGGTGCGACTTCCTTCAGAACAATAGACCTCTTTTGTCTGCAAAATCTGAGCGACCCCCTGGCTTGTTTTTAGAAAAATTTCATGACCCCCTCACCACATTTGACCTAAAACGTGCAGTCTGTCACTCAGAAGTTAATTTTTAATAGCTAAGGACTGTCAGTGCGGCTCAGCCACCTTTGTCCAACACAACTGTTTCATTTCTGTTAATCACAATTTCATATACAGAACAAAGTGTAAGTTAAAAACATTTAATGGCTTAATTAATATAGCTTAACTAAAACTTACCTAAAATCAACATCCTTGCTTCCCCTTCGTCCTCTACCCAGTCACCACCTTTCAGGGTATTCTAGGATAAGACAAAGAGCACAACTCATATAGTAATAGGCCCTTCACCCAATATTGTTTGAAACCACTAAAAATGGGTTACTTGGAAGGTAAAGGGGGTAGAGAAGGAGGGATTCCCATGGCACTAAGCATCCTTCCTATTGACCAACCTTGCATCCAGGAGGTGAATTGTGGATCTATAGATGGGATTAGTCCCATTGTGTTGAGAGCCCAACACCTTCTCTTGGTTGAAGAAGAATATATGTGTAAGGTAGTCACCTAGTTAGGCTATCACAATTTAGGGTAAAAAATGGTATCTGTCTACAAAATTTCTATTTATTTACTACTTTCAACCACAATATGATGAACTCTATGGAATATTCATAAACCATTTGTAGCTACCAAATAATAGAAACATAGAAAGACATACACACCATACCACGTAAATTAACCCAACTCAGTTCATGACTCTGAGGGAGCCACTAAAATTTATAAATTTACATTGAGCTCAAAAATCTGTAGTCTTTGAGGACATAAGTCCATGACTGCCTTAGCCATGGGAAGTACTTGGGCTCAGCCAAGAAATGTTAAAAGAACAGGACTGTACAGCAATAACATATATATAGTTAAATCAATAAACAAGATGCAAAAAACGCATTAAACATTACAGAGAGACACAGATATAATGTGGTTCACCCAAACAATGGGCTACGTCCACAAACAAATTTTCCAGTCCTTTTATTTCAGTCCAGAAAGATGAAGGGATACGCCCTGCAGCAAAACCGTCGCACTTCCTCTTCACACTCTCACAGTCTCTCTTTCAGCACAATACAATGCCCACATCCAGTACAATACAGTACTCACATCCAATACCATACAGTACTCAGTACCAGTACATTTACAATGGAGCCTCCTCAAGCCTTATAAAGGATTAATCACATGCAATACCAACGGACAATACCATGGGATACAACAAACCATGTGCCCAAACCATGTGCTCAAACCATGTGCTAGACCTAACCACCTTTGACTCAATCCCAAGTCAAGGTTAACACATGCAATACCATGGGACAATACCATGGGCTACAACAAACCATGTTCCCAAACCATGTGCTAGACCTAACCACCTTTGACTCGATCTCAAGTCAAGATTAACACTAACAATCCCCCCTTTAAACTTGACTTGGAGTAATCACCAACTCCCCTCAAGTATTTACTGAGGAATCTTACATACACCCCCCTATCACCTAGGTCTATCTCCTGACTTTACTGGTGAGTTACCAGGGGTATGCATGCCTTACCAGGTCTTACAGCCATATGCCCATTTACATGCAAACCGCTCCATTACATTTTTATGTGCCTTCATGGTGACTAATCAAAGCAACTCTACGACTACTACACTTGCTGGACCTTGGAAAATTTCTTCTTTTCACCTTCATGCTTTAAGGCCAACAGAAACTGAGCAGGAAGTTTGTTTCTCTCTGGTTACTCCCTTTGTCAACATGTCTGCAGGATTTTGGCTAGTGTGAATCTTTTCCAGTTTTAACAGTTCTTCATCTAGAACAGATCTTATGAAGTGGTACTTGAGTTCTATATGTTAATTCCTTGAATGAAATACTGAGTTCTTTGCAAGATGAATGGAACTCTCGCTGTCATTGTATAGCCTACTATTCTCCTGTTTCTTACCCAATTCTTCCATGAACCTCTGCAACCAAATCATCTCCTTACTAGCCTCTGTAGCAGCAGCATACTCTGCTTCTGTTGTTGAAAGTGCAACAACCTGTTGCAGTTTTGAAATCCAACTTATTGTTGTTCCACCTACAGTGAAGACATACCCTGTGGTGCTCCTCCTACTCTCTTTATCACCAGCCATATCTGCATCAACATATCCCTGTAGAACAGTGTCTGAACCTCCAAAACATAATGCATGAGAAGTGGTACCTCTCAAATATCTGAGAATCCATTGTACTTCTTTCCAATGCTCTTTACCTGGATTATTCATATACCTACTCACAACTCCCACTATGTGTGTAATATCTAGTCTTGTGCACACCATGGCATACATCAAGCTCCCAATTGCTGATGAATAGGGAATCTTGGACATGTAATCTATCTCTTCCTGTGTCTCTGGACACATATGCTTGCTTAGTTTGAAATGGATTGCCAAAGGTGTGCTGACTGGTTTCGCATTCTGCATTCTAAACCTCTACAACACCTTTTCTATGTACTCACCTTGAGACAATGTCAATTTGCGATTTTTCCTGTCTCTTGTTATTCTCATACCAAGGATTTGCTTTGTAGCACCCAAATCCCTCATCCCAAATGATTTAGCTAGTTTTCTTTTGAGCACAATTATATCCTGCATGTTAGACCCTACAACAAGCATGTCATCCACATACAATAACAAGATAATATATCTTCCATTATCTAGACTCTTGAAATAAACACAGTGGTAAGAATGACATCTATCATAACCTTGTTCTATCATAAACTTATCAAGTTTTAAATACCACTGCATTGGAGCTTGCTTCAGGCCATACAAGCTCTTCTTCAACTTGCAAACCAAATTCTTCTTCCCTTTGACCTCATACCCTTGTGGCTGCTACATATAAATCTCTTCCTCCAAATCCCCATGGAGAAAGGCCGTTTTTACATCTAATTGTTCAAGATGCAAATCTTCTACCGCCACTAGACTTAAAATAGTTCTAATTGAAGTCATTTTAACAACAGGAGAAAATATTTCATCAAAGTCTATACCTTTCTTTTGTGCAAACCCCTTTACAACAAGTCTAGCCTTATATCGCTTCTTTCCTCCATATTCTTCCTTCAACCTATAAACCCATTTATTCCGCAATACCCTTTTTCCTGCAGGAAACTTAACGAGATCCCAAGTCTGGTTTCTTACCAATGAGTCCATCTCCTCATCCATGCCTTGCTCCCACTTCTTTCTAGTTTCTACATGCATTGCTTCTTCAAAACATTCTGGCTCACCAGAATCAGTCATTAATAAATAATACAGTGAAGGAGAGAATCGTTCAGGGGGTCTACTTAACCTGGTAAGCCTTCTTACAGTTGCAGGAGTTTCAGGTACTGTTGTGCCCCTACCCAATAGCCTTTAAAAAACATTATTTCATCAAACAAACTTGTATTTTGTTTTGATGAAATGTTTGAATTTCATATAGCAAACTTAAAGAATTAAAAGTTACTAAAATATTGACATTCCAAACATGAAATTCAATGTTTTTAAAGAAACCTTTGCAAACTATGGATTAGTTGACAAAATCACTATTTTGAAATTATTATTTTGAGTGGATAAGTGTTAATAATTGGTCATAACTTAGTAGTGATTTCTTATCCAATCATTTATTATTCGACTATGTGGTTTTGTTTTGAAATTGGAAGGTTGATTATGGTATTGATGACACCTTATAAATGGGTAATTTTGATTCAATTATTCAACTTGGTAATTCTGATTCATTTAACGATGGATATTGAAAGATAAAATCATGCATTCAATTTAAGAGTTTGAAAAATATTTTACTAAGCCTATCTTATTATTTTTGCTATATTATTAAAAGTGTTGAATAAGTAAAGATCAAATAAGTATATTTATAATTAATAGACTTTATTTATTTTTTTATTATTTATACAAGATAAATGAATCTTTTAATTATTTTGTATAAATATAATAAATAAAGTTCTTTGATCTTTTAAATGTTTACCTAAAAAATTAGGTATAATTAACACTTTATTTTAATTTTATCATATTTGCAAAAATACCAGGAATTAATGTGAATTTTATAAAGGCTTAGAAATGAGCATACTTTTTTATTGAAGATTATTGTCTGATTTATCCATTGGTTATTTGAATAACGGCACGTGGTTATCAATGAAGATTGAAGGAGCTATTAATTCAATGGAAATGTTTATGAATTTTGGGATCCTCATATTAAATCAGCTATCTGTTCTCCGATGTTGTAGAGATTTGAGAGATGCCAGCCGAATCTATGGATTATTATATTGCTAATAATAATAAAACAAATATTCTGTAGATGCTGAAATGTTTTAATTGCACATATTGAAACAAATCGCAGATTTTGAAAAAGCCAAAAGAGCTGGAAAGATCATTGGTTAAGCTATTTATTTTCTTATGATTGAATTCTGTTTACACTTTTTTCTTTTATTAGGTTTTTTTTTTTCATGTGCAGATGCTAAGGAGATTGTTATGATTCTGGAAATTGTCAGGAGACGAATTTTATTCTCTGTCAGTTATTAAAAACGCGTCCTCAAATAATAGGCGTTTTCCCAGGCCACGTTGTGAAAAAATGGAGACAGATATGAAAAATCCGCGACATGGGTTTTTCTCAGAACGGACCCATTTAGTTGTACTATCGAGGATTTTTCCAAAAAGTGATGGATTCTGGGAGATTACGGGGGTTTTCTGGACGCGATTTTTGCAGTTGCGGCCGGCAAAATTTTGCCTGTGTAAAACCTAATTTGGATTCTGTTTTTGATTATTTAAGTAGACTAGAATTTGCTGAATGAAAGGAGGGACGTGAGAGCTACCAACGCTGAAGATATTTCTCTCTTGTAAGCTCAGAAAATACTGCTGCCTGAGGTCGATAGTTGATGGAGAGGAGACAACAAGACTATGGTTTGATTTATCTGCAATTTTAGACAGCTATTTGTCTTCAGCTACGATATGTTAAACTGGTGATATTTTTAATATATGTTTTTAGTTTGTATACTGGGCATATAGTTTTGATATTTATCAGTCTTGTCATTTCTTTTCTATTTTATCTATGTTTGTTATAATTCTCTAAAGAATTTTGCAAATATATATGTCTTGTACGATTATCGATTTTTAATATTTTTGATCTTGCTGATATGTCATGTTGTTTAATTAATGAATGATATCATTATTTATATAATATGTAATGATTACTGTATGGTTTTGTTAATGTTTAAATTTCTTTAAATATTATCAAGTATATTCATGCAGTATTCCTATCAGCATAATTTGATTCCAGGTTTAATATTCTTTTCACTTTTGATGATGATAAGATCGAGGATAGATTAATATGCTATTTCTTTAAACTATTTTATGGAAAACAGCCAGTGAATCACATTCAGGGTTAAACTTACAGCAAAATAACACAATTTCTTTTCTTCTCATTATGTTAGTAACAATTCATTAAATCCGAATTTAATATTTATATTGCTGTGAGATTAGTCTTTGATTTTTGTAATTAATGTATATTTGTTAATAATACAATTTTGTAATTATTTTAACATATTAATATTTGATTAATTTTGTGATTATTATATTATAAGTTAAGATTAATTGCATAGATTTAGTTCATAGACTATTATTAATTATATTAATAATTCATTAGTAATTAGATTAACTAGTTTAATTTTGTACATTTGTTAACAAGTTTGTTGTGTATATTTGTAGGTATTTAATAGATTTAACAATAGCTTCGTTTTAGTTTTGGACTTTCAGGCTAACAGAGCCTTTAAACCTGTCGGAAACAACCATCCCAAACAGCTTGGAACCTGCTCTAAGGATGCCGGTCTGGGTTGTCTTCCCCGTTACGTGCATAATCACATATGCGCGTCAACAGGTACCTACTGCTGCTCTTGATTTTTGGTGCTTTTGGAACTTCATTTTCTTTGATTTCATCAAGCACTGTGTACTCTGTGTTTTCCTTTTCTTCTTTCTTTCCCTGCAACTGATCTTTGTACATGACCTTTCATTGAATACTACATCTCTACTACTAATGATTTTGTGATTTTAAAGATCCCATAAGTGATAACCAAAATCATCAACCATGTATCCAATAAAGGTACATTTCTTGGATTTAGCCTCAAGCTTTGTTCTATCATCTTTATCAATATGGACAAATGCTTCACAACCAAAAGTTCTCAGAAATGAGTATTTTACCTATTTACCTGTCCATGCCTCCTCTGGAATTCCACCATCCAAAGCGCTTGAAAGTCTTATGTTTATTAAATAAACAACAGTGTTTACAACATCAGCCCAAAACTATACGGGAAACCCTGCATGCAATCTCATACACCTTGCACGCTCCATGATCGTTCTGTTCATCCTTTCTGACACACCATTTTCTTGGGGTGTTCCAGGGACTTTCTTCTCTCTGCGAATCCCATTGTGTGAACAGTAACTGTCAAACTCCTTGCTGCAGTACTCACCTCCATTATCAGATCTGAGACATTTCAACCTTTTTCCTATCTCATTCTCAGCCAAAGCTTTCCACTTCTTAAAAGTATCAAACACATCAGATTTCTGTCTAATGCAATAAACCCAAGTTATTCTAGTTGCATCATCAATAAAAGTAACATAATAATGAGAGCCACCAAGAGATTGTACCCGAGCTAGCCCCCATACATATGTATGGACAAGTTCTAACTTTTCACTCTTCTTTTGTTTCCCAACCCTGAAAAATATAACTCTCTACTGTTTTCCATAAACACAGTTCTCACAAAATTCCAAACTTACCTGCTTCAGATCTGGAAGCAGTTTCCTTGAGTGGAGAATCTACATCCCCTTCTCACTCATGTGGCCAAGCCTATGATGCCACAATGCTGCATATGCTTCTGTGGAAGCTACAGAAATAGAATAATCAGTGTTATGAGGACATAAATATAACGTACATATCCTATCTCCTTTTACAATTACCATTGATCCTTTAGTAACCTTCCACCACATTTCTCCAAACGTAGACAAACAGTCGCCATCTCCCAACTGCCCTGTTGAGATCAGTTTTCTTTTCATAGTGGGAATGTGCCTTACATCCTTTAGCAACCAGTCATTTCCATTATTTTGTTTGATCCGTACCTTACCCTTTCCAACAATTTTACATGGTTCATCATCCCCCAATAACACATGCCTAAAATCACCTTGAACATAATCATAAAAGAATTTCCTATGGGGTGTAACATGACATGAAGCCCCTGAATTTACTACCCAGTAATCACTAGTATTATCTAATGCAAGAATCAAAGCATCTTGTAACACATCACCTGCTACATTAGCTTCCTGGGTAGTCTCTTGCTGCCTCTCACCTTTCTACTTTGGTGCTCTGCAGTCTTTCTTTAGATGTCATTTCTTACCACAGTTCCAGCATTCTATTTTTTTGAATCTGGACTTGGATCTTCCCTTTTTAGACTTGCCATGATTTCCTAGGCTCCTTCCTCTTTCTTTTTGTCTCCCTCTACTCTCCATGGTCAACGCATTACCTGATGTCTCACCTGTGCTTTTCCTTCGCATGTCCTCTCTAAGAATAACACTAACAACATCATCAAACTTAAGAGTGCTTGAACTAGGGACAGAGTTACTTACAGCCATGACCAAGCTATTCCAACTTTCTGGCGATGAGCACAAGCTTAGAAGAGCCCTAACCTCATCATCAAAGTTCACTTTTACACAAATTAACTGACTGGTAAGTGTATTAAACTCATTTAAATGGTCAGCAATAGATCCACTTTTCGACATCTTCATATTAAATAAATTCTTCATTAAAAATACCTTGTTAGAAGTCGAGGGTTTTTCGTAGAGCTTACTCAATGCGCTCATCACACCCTCTGTTGTTATTTCTTTCAAAATATTGAAGGCCACTGATGAATCCAAGAACATCCGTATTGTTCCTAGTGCCTTTCTGTTAAGAACCTCCCATTCTTCATCCTTCATAGCCGCATGCTATTTTGCTTTTCTGCCCAACGACAGGTACAGATCTTTCTGGTACAGATAGTCCTCCATTTGCATCTTCCATAACTGATAGTTTTGGCCATTAAATTTATTGACCCTAAACTTTCCTTCTTCTGCAATTGCTCCCACTCGAACCAGGAACCATTCTTTCCTGTGAGTTTTCAAACCAAATAGACCTTTTGGCTCTGATACCAATTGTTAGAAAAAATAGGACCGCAGAGCAATAATAGATATACAGTTAAATCAATAAACAAGATGCAAAAAACACATTAAACATTACAGAGAGACACATATATAACGTGGTTCACCCAAACGATGGGCTAAATCCACAAACAAATTTTCCAGTCCTTTTATTTCAGTCCAGAAAGATGAAGGTATACGCCCTGCAGCAAAACCACTGCACTTCCTCTTCACACTCTCGCAGTCTCTCTTCCAGCACAATACAATGCCCACATCCAGTACAATACAGTACTCACATCTAGTACCATACAGTACTTAGTACCAGTTCATTTACAATGGAGCCTCCTCAAGCCTTACAAAGGCTTAATCACATGCAATACCATGGGACAATACCATGGGCTACAACAAACCATGTGCCCAAACCATGTGCTAGACCTAACCACCTTTGACTAATCCTGAGTCAAGGTTAACACATGCAATACCATGGGACAATACCATGTGCTAGACCTAACCACCTTTTACTCAATCTCAAGTCAAGGTTAACAGTAACAAGAAACTCATTTTGAGGAGTACCATGGGAACCCCAAAGTAGCTAGCCACTGAGAGGAATTTCCAAGTGAAATGGGAAACGACCCCCATCGATTGAGTAGAATGCTCGTGAGGAAAAATCCAAGCGCTATCTTCTGGTAGTCTTGGTGACCAAGTGACCACCTACAGCAAATAGGAAATCATTGAAACCGGGGTCCAAAAAATCATTCCCACCAGTTTGATACACAAATCTAACACAATTGATCCCTCATGCCTAAGAGGTGAACCACCACAATTTGGGTCATTGAACCAACACCTTCGAGACCATTCTCAACAACCTCTCACACCATCAGAAGGACACACATCCTCTGATTCATATTCAGACCCATATCAATCTGAACCAGACCTACACACAGCACCATCAAGCCCCATTGCTGGTGCAAAATTAGATCCATTTTTTCTGCAGAGAAATCACTATTGGACCCATGTCAACACCATAAAATGTCACCAACAACCTTACAGGTGGCCCCAGCATAGTCATGCAAACTGTCATTAGTAAACTTCCACCACCCATAGTGACCACTCAAGCCATCCTACCTGCAACACTTGGGGGTAGTGGACCTTCCACATACACTACCCCTCCTGTCACACATGGGGGAAATGGCCCTTCCACCTACACTACCCCTCCTGTCACACATCAGGGAAGTGGCCCTTCCACCCACACTATCCCTCACACAACACTCGAGGGCACTGGCCCATCTACAATGGCACCACCAGTACCCCTAGCTATGCAGGTACATTATGCACCTGCAAACCCCACCACCATACATCTCCCATCTCACATCAACCTGGGGTAAAATTTTCCTTTCATGGCTCATCTTAACTTTCCTAATTTGGCTTGATTGAAAAATTACCCCATTTGCCATCAAACATTTTGGCCTCCCATGCCAACCAAACTTCCCTCAGACATTCCCAAGTTTGAAGGGAAGGTAGGGGAGTGTCCCCAAAACCACATCATGACATTTCATCTATGGTGCTCATCAAACATCATCGTAGATGATTCAATTAGGCTAAGACTGTTCCAACGCACCCTCATAGGTGTTGCAACAAAATGGTACATTGAGCTACCACAAGCCAAGTACCCATATTTCAACTCCTTGGCTTTCATGTTCCTACAATATTTCCAACTCCCTGTCAGATATGATGAAGGGGTGGAGATCTTGTTATCCTACTGCCAGAACACTGCGACCCATATAACCGACCACATCCATGAGTTGTGGCGACACCACAATTTGTGTAAAATCCAACTTGATGACAGGATATTCCTCTATTATTTTCTCAAAACCTTTCTCCCCTCATAACAAAGGTCATTTCATCTGAACGTCCCCAATCCAAAGAGGAGGCCATACTGAAAGCCCAACAGTTTGACCTAATCTATGCCTAGTCTAGATACCTTTACATCGTTATTCGAGACGCCCCCCATGTGGGTACCTCCTACCAAGATGCACCAGGGGAATCCCATGCTACAAATGGCATCATAGGCCAAATATCCCAATAGCCACAGCCCCGTCCGACTGCACCTGTAGTTTCACCACAACCAAGTAACACTACTAGTGTTTCCTACCAAACCAAACTTCGAACTATGCAAGAATGATTTCTCAGTCCAGAGCAACAACTTCGTACGCACAACCTGCACCACCGCAAAAGGCTCGGGCTTTGGCATGGCAGACACAACAATACGTAGGACAAATTCCCACATTTTTGGCACTGCCACCCACCCAAATTTATTATGCACCACCAGTGCAAGCGGTTCAAGCCCTCACCCCTACTCCACCTGCTCTGTTAGGAAAAGTGTTTGCATAACAAAACTATCCCAACCAACTAGTGCCCAATAATAAATGAGGTCAGGATAGGAATAACCGACCCCAAAACCAAGCCAATAATCAACCACAGGGAGGCGATCAACAACCAAAACCCCCCAACAATGCCGTGGCAAACCAACCCTCCCAAAATCCTCCATGACCAAATGCACCAAGATGAAACGCTTCCTTCCATACAAACAAACCATGCACACTCTATGAGGTCCATGGGAACTACACATTCGAGTGTCCCTTCATGGGTCACGCGAAGCAGGCCATTCAAAACGAGGTTGAACATGCCACCAACACAACGGACCAAGCCCAACCCAGCTCGACACCACAAGGACCTCCTCCTATGGTGCTTTAGATCCCATTAATAGTCTAATGATTGGTGGCAACCACACCCCCTCCCCAACCCAATCGCAATGCTCCAGGGGCACCACCCATGGTCGAAATAGGTGTCCACCACCTGCTAGCCATGACGACTGAAGAGGTCAACCTACAAACTAGACAAAATCAGTACGGAGCCACCACCAAACCCGCTAGCACATCAACAACATCTACATCCAAATCGGTCAATTCATCTCTCCAGTTACCCCCTTTCCCCTGCCCCCCATACACTGAGTTACCAATAACGCCACAACTAGAGCTAAGGTATGCTATATCATTGTGGATGATTTGTCCCAAACACCAACTACCATGTCCACTCTTGAGGTACTCAAAAAATGCCCAATGCAGCGAAAATCCTTACTAGCCACCCTTGGGGCCATAGACCCCTCCGACTCCAAGTTGATCACATTCGACATGGAGAATAGAGAACCACACATGCCATCAACCATCGCCTTTCAAATCCTGGTGTTTATTCGGAATTTGGTTGTGCACTAGTGCATAGTGGATGAGGGGGCATCCACGTATGTTATGTCCACCCTAGTTTGGCAGAAACTTGGATCTCCAATCCTGTAATCATCCTCTATAACTCTATGGCCTTATGATGGCCATCCTACTAAAGCCCAAGGAATCCTCCCCCATGTCCCCATCACATTAGTTGAGAAGACAGTTCGGATTGACATAGAGGTTGTCAATGCTCAACTGGACTATAACCTTCTCCTCGAATGAAGTTATATGTATGCCATGAGAGTTATCACATCAACTATCTTTTATCTCATGATGCCCCCCCATGAAGGGAAGATCATGATGGTTTATCAACTCACTTATCACAATCTGCAAGGGTTAACGACACCTACCAACGTTATCCCTACCATGAACACCATTGAGCCACAAGGGATGACCACACATTCCAATACTGTCCTTGCAATCAACACCATGGTTAACAACACACCAGCCTCCCCATTATTGAATGTGGGCCTTGGTTTGTTTGTTGATACCACCATGATAGCTCCTTTCCCCTTAGTGTCACCACCACTGAAACTAAATGAGACTAAATACTTGTGCATGCTCTCATCCAGCACTACTGCACCCAAACAACAACTGTAGCCATAGCCCCAACTACAACCATAAGACCGTCCGTAGCCAAAACATCAATAGCAGCCACAACATCATCTACAGCCAGAGCATTACACGCAGCTGCTACCACAACCTCACCCCCACATACAACCATCAGGGAGTTAACTAGGCTCCTCTCCATTCCATACAATTCCCTTCCTCTTTCCCCCACCTGGTGTCATGAGCAAGCTAGTAATGGCCACCCTGAACCTACCCAACATAACATTAGGAATTCCTGTGTGGTATATTGATCCACCAACTCAACCATCAATTCCCCAAGTAGTCTTAACACCTGTGCAACCCATTGCGGTTGAGTCTCATCCTGCACCTGGCCCCCAAAAACCAACCACCACACCCGCACCCCTATCGCCTGTTAACCCAAAAATCACCCACATAGCTCTCAATGGCCTACACCACCCAAGGACACCATCTCACAACCCTCATATCACTCCATTAGACCCCCACACCCTCAAAATAGCCCAAGGATGAAGAAAAAGGGCCAAAAACCCCAAAAAGGACCCCAAAATAGCCTCCTAGGAGCTAAAGCTAGGCCAGAAGGGTATAAATCCTTGACCAAGGGCTTAAAACCCTAAACCCCTTGAAAAAGATATAAAAGGATGGTGGGGGGTCACTCTTAAAACACTTCTCCCTTTTCCTATTATTATGCTTCCCATGGATGCTTTGAGACCTTTGCCTCTCAAACCACGCACACTCCCTCTCCTCCATCTCCATCTCCACTGAGCCATTGCTCCCCATCTAAGAGAGAGAGGTGCTTCCACAAGCTTGGGCATGGTGGCCCATTCCCACTAGAGAACGTATAATTTGTCATGCATGTTGTGTTTATTTGTTTTATATGCTTTCTGACCATTGTATCCATTAGCAGGTTTCAGATCTAACATTGTTTTGCATGTTATTGTAGCTTAGGATTTGTTTGTAGGTTTTAAGGAGGGGGAACCCTAACCCATTTTCTGTAGAGGGGTTCACCATTCCTTCTACATTTTCTTCTTTCTGCCATTCTCTTAGCTCTAGTTTACTATTATTTATGCTCTGTTTTATTTTCTGCTCCCAGTTTAGTTTACTATTCCATTTTTCCATTTTTACAGTCTTTATCCACGCAGGAACCTACCCTTCTGTCCTATAGACATAAGGGAGCCATTCTTGCCCCTATAGCAAGGAGAAATCCCCGCTACAGAACTGGCGACCATACCAGGTCGATCCCACAGGATCCCTGGGCCAAACTTTTAATTTTCAAGTTTTAAAACTTTTTGCCCTAGTTTTTCAGAAATTTCATGTTAAATCCATCTTAGATTCTATTTATTTCCTGTTTTAGGTACTGCTGAAGCCTCTGCTAGGCAAAACCGAGTCAGTTTGACCATAGTACCAGTTACTGTCGGTCAGATCTGACTTTGTCTCACAAAAAACCCCCAATCCAGAGCAGGGTTCTCTTATCGGGGCAAAAGGCGAGACTGGGGTGCACTTAATGAGCAAACAGGTGCACCCAGGGTGCACTTAATCTCCCGATAAGTGTGAATTCAGCCCAAAAACTCAGTTCGTGGCTGTTTCTACATTTTGTGCGACCCCCTCGCTCATTTTAAAAAAATCTTGCGGCCCCCTCGTCAGAAATGTGCGGCCTGTCAAACATAACTTTAATTTGAGTTTAATAGACAGTAAATTTCAGTTCCATAGGACTGTTATTGTGGTCCAGCCGCCTCTGTCCACCACACAAGTTTACTTTCAGTTTCTATTTTTATTCTCAGCAATTTATTTCATGAACAATGTGTAAATGTTAAGTAACAGTTAAGGTCTTAATGAAATGAACCTAGCCTAACTAAAATCAACCTAAAATCAACCATCTTGCTAACCCTTCCCCTCTACCCAGTCATCACCCTCCGGGGTATTCTGGGATACGACGAAGGGAAAGCTCATATAGATCTAGGTAGTCCACCATATTGTTCCAATCCATTAAAACTGGGTGACCTGGAAGGTAGAGGGGGTAGAGAAGGAGGGCTTCTCATAGTGCTAAGCGTCCTCCCTGTTGACCAACCTAGCATCTGGGAGGTGACTTAAGGATCTACGGATGGGCTTAGTTCAATTTTGTTGAGAGCCCATGTTGGATGCTATGGGCAGACCTAGGTTAACTATAATCAACCAACAACACCCCTAGATCACTGGCCCTTTCGGTGACAGACCGCAAAGTGGCCTGAAGTCTCACATGAAGTGACTCTAATGGGTTGGCCAAGGACTCAAGCGTCTTGGACCAGATTCTGTGGCAATCCTACTAGTGGCTCGCAGTTCCCCTAACTGCAAGATCTCCTTCTCTGCGTGTCGCGAGATCTCCTGCTCGCGTCACGCGATCTCCACGTCTCGCAGCTCTTCTAGCCGCAAGATATCCCTTTCTCCCATCACGCGATCCTTTTCTGTGGTGCGCACTTTCCCAGACTCACAATATCTCCAACCTTATCGCATCGCCGCGCACTATGCGACATGCAGTTCCTGCCCAACGCTAAGTCCCCAACCTATGGTATCTCGCACCGCAGCTCCTTTGCCAGTGCGGTATCACCTATCTGTGATATCCTACCCCCGCGGTTTAGCGCACTTAGCGTTGCTTGTGCTGACATGCAAGACTTAACATACAAGGCTATTCGATACTGCAATAGTGATTGTTTCACGCAAAGCATAAATGGACCATATACAGCATGCCAAAGACTTTAACTTATGTTACCCTTCTATATTGCTGTGAACTGATTAACACATTCATTCATTAAATTGTAAACAAAGTCCATGAACTGACTGAGAAATGCATAAGTAAACATAACACATAAACCAATCACATAACACCTGATTTTAACGTGGTTCACCTCCAGGATGGAAGTTACGTCCACAGAACTGTGTTTTTATTATAGCTCAGGGGAAGGTCAAACACAGTTCTGCTGCACCGCATATGCAGCTTAAGATATTCTCTCTTAGATCTCTTTTCTCTTCTATATTTCTCTCCTACAATATACTCTTCCCTCTCTGTCAATCCCTATGGATCGTTACATACATATTCTATAATCCAGCTACTGGTTACCGTAAGATTGCTACCGCTAATAACAGAACTAGAGCTAGGATTTTACAATAGTCTAATAATCTGCAAAACACTACTAACAACTGAATGAACCAACTAACTAACCAAAAAAATGACTAGATAACCCCTTTACAATACAAAATATATCCTTTTATAGGCAGCCCGAAGGTCTTGCCATTACAACACTGTGGGCTTGTCCCAACAGTAACCCAAAACCCTAACTAGTGATAGTCGGCCATATCTATACTTGAGGTAGCCTCTTTCCGTCACACCACAGCTCTCTGCAGTCTTCCATGCTTCCCGGCACTGATCATGGGTACTATGCACCGCTTCGCTTTTCTGTCCTTCGCCTTTAATGCTTCAGCCTCGTTGCTCCATCTCCTTTATGAGGGTCGTTGAGCCCTCCTCTCTTTCTCCGTTGCCTTCAATGCAGTGGTTGAGTTCTCTCTTCTCAGCCGCTCAGGTACCGTTTCCTTTATTGACTTTTCTATCTTAAAATTCATGGTTTTCGGCTCTGCTCTCTAGCTGAAAACGTGCTACGGCGTTGTAGCTCTGTCTTAACTTCTTTCCGCCAAAACTTATCTTTCCGCAAAAACTTATCTTTCCGCCAAAACTAGCAGCTTCTTCTGTAGCTGCGGGACCCTGCTCCAACAGTCCCCTAACACTTACTTCTGGCTCGCCCTCGAGCCACCTCCAGCGGGATTCTCCTACTGTAGCTTTGCCTTGGCTTCCTGTGAATCCCTCTGCAACCTGTCACGAAGTCCTGTGACTTCCTTCTGCATCACTTCGACACGCTCTTGTGCCGATTCAAGCAAAGCTTGAATAATACTGGCGTCTTCTATGGCGTCAGTTTTCTCTCTCGTGGTAGTGAACTCCTTCATTTTCTGTTCAACCATATCAACTATCTCTGCGATTTTCTCTTGATATGGTTGAAGCAGGTCACTAATGTACATCTCCTTGGTTCTTAATTGTTGTGCTTCCTGCTGCAAACAGTTCATCTCCTTTGTCTTCCTCTGAAGAGCTGCCAAGGCCTTAATTTCTTCTTTCATTGCCGCAGTAGTATTCTCTATCTGCTGAATACTTTGCTAGATTTCTACTTTCTCTGGCGGCTCATCTAACTCGGCCCATGTGTTCGTCGCATCGGTTAGTACTAACTGTACTTCGTCGATGCGAGATTGCATCTGCACAGAAGTGAGTCGAAGGGCTTCTACTCACGCTTTCTGGTCTTCCTGGGAGGTGTCTCGTATGCGAGCCTCAAGATCAGTGATCTGCACCTCGTGTTCTGCCTTCATCTTGGCCACTTCTACATCCATCCTAGTCATGGTTTCTTCCAGATCCTTTGCTCTGTCTGCTACTCTTCTTAGCTTCTACGGAACTAGTAAGGCAAACTCAATGTTACATTGGGGCAGTTCCAATGCAATGCTCTACAAAACTTGAGAAAGATCTTTCCCTCTTTCCTCATCTGTTCGTACTTTGTCTGCCTTTTTCTGAACACTGATAGTAAGTGCTACATTTTGTTGCTGCAGCTGTGTATTCTGTTTGTAAGTCTCGAGCTCTCTACTCTTGAGCTCTACGCCTAGCTGTTGCTGGATCATCTGCAACTGCTCAATATGAAACTCTATAAGATTAACCTCAATGGGTTGTCTAAACAGAGCTGGTGGGTCCTTCATTGTGGCAGGGAATCGGATACTCCCTGGTGGAATTAACACAATATTGAGGCGATCTTTGGTTAAGCTTTCCTGGCGGGGCATCGGCGGTGTCGAGGTTTCTCCAGTGGTCGGCTTTACAGGTGGAATGTACCTCATGGTAGTCTTCTCTGTAATCATTTTTAAGTCTAGAAGTTGTTTTTCAACTGCGCTCTGGCTCTTTTCCTGCGACTCCTTCATCACGTCAAGTGATTCCTTCAATGTGTCACATGTCCTTGTTGCGATGAGTTCATAGTCGTCATTTGTCAATGCAGTCTTCAGAGTTGGCTTTGAGGTTTTCTATTTTTTCTTCTGCTGTGTCCCTGGTGGCCCTTGCTGTGAAGGTTTCCTCTTTTCCCCTGGTAGTGGTTCTTCTGTTGAAGATTGCGTCTGGGTGTCTGCGTTATCTTTGTCCTTGTTCTGGTGTTTTGTCTCTACAGAGTCTAATGATAGTGGTGCGGTGTCTTCATATTCCCGCTTCCATTGGTCGTCGAAGTCTCTTATGACTCCTTCGATGTCCCGGGCTATCATCCTAAACGATCCAGTAGCCCAATCATCCCGCTTAGTCCTTTTCGATCGCAGATAGATTAAATGGCTGTCTGCCATAAAATTAAGCCAGCTATCATATATGTCCATAGTCTCCATGCTGATCCATGGTGTCTCTTGAATGATCTTCATCAACAGCTTATAGTAGTCATGGAATACCATCGTATTGATCGTTTTCTTGGCTAGTCGGTTGGTCTCCCATAAGCTGGCATAGCGCACTCCTTTGGGCGCGCCACCTGCTATCTGTGGAAACTGGGTATGGGGAGGCTCCTTCCATCCGACAAATGCACAAAGTATAAGAAACCACAAGAAATGGAAAGGGTGGTTGGCTTCATCCTGAGCTGCCAAGCAATCTGCTTGCAGCATATTTAATAAGAATAGAGACCAATTGAACTGTTCCCCCTCTGTGACTTGTATGGCCAGGTGAATTACGGATCCTGTAACTTTCTTTGGCCGAACCTTGGTTAGCAGTATGCCCGCGATCAGACTGGCGGTGAATCTAAGTGTCTCATTTGGTATGCTTGAAATGTCATAAGCCCGTCCTCCTCTCTGTAGCTTATACTTATTTACTAGGGCTTGTGCTAACTTGGAGTCCTTGGTTTTTCCTGCTGTCTGTATATTAGGGTGTTTACCCGTCTTGGAGAGGCCGGTGATACGATGTATCAAATCGACGTTCAGGTCTACCTTGTTGCCTAGCCAGAGGTACCCTCCGTGTATGCAAGAGAGTAGAATGCGCACCACGGCATTAACCTCTGCACCCCATCCAAAATGAGGTAATCTCAGCAAATTGAGCAGTCTTGACCGCTCAAGAATCTGGACATGCGGCAGGGGAACACATTCATCTCTCCCTGTCCTTGGGTTCTTATCAATATTCAGATAGCTGTCCGGCTTGAACTGAGGATATGTCTTACCATCTCCTAGGTTATAATATACAAATTTAACAACAGCAGCATATCCTACTAGATCTCCATTTTCCTTTACTCGAGAATCAATGGGTGGTATGGGAACAGTATACTTAGTGTTCTTAGAAATTCTTAGTTCTGGTGCGCCTTCAACTTGTGATATCATGTAGTCTGTTCCACTGTGAACTTCTTCCTCATGATCTGAACTGGATTCATCATTGACCTGAGATTGGATCCTCGTTTGTGGTTGCTGCCTGGACTGTGATGAACTTGGCGGAGCACTCTTTGGTGGCGTCGTCATAGCTCCTGCAAGGCCGTGACGTTGAAATCTTCTCAAGATGTTTGCTATCGGTTCGTCCTTGGACATAACCCACTCAGTACAAAATGGCACACATGCACTGGCTGCAACTTCTGAAAATCACAGCACTCTGTAACCACTTAGCTCTGGACACAAAACTCTTAACAACTTACTCTATAGCTCTTGGTTTTTCTGCAAATGTAACTGTCCCACTTGAATACTTGCTGCTTTTATGCCCAATACGATAATCCCGGATGCAATGGTCATCTAGAATGAACCCGTCGGTCGTCATTAATGCATGGACAAGACCACACCCGCCATCCGATCCCTAATAAATGCAGAAATCTGATCGAATTTCCCTCAAAACGTGTGTGTACAGGCGCCGGTCTCATCGGAGATTTGCTAAATATGGAAAAATTGATTATACTGCTGCCAAATCTACGGTAAGATATACCAGTCATTACCTCATTAACTACTTGTCAGATGCTGACTTGACTGGCCTTTTTCGGTTGCAAAACTGAGTACGTGGCATGTGGAAACATCGCGCTGCCGCGATGTGACTCCACATCACCTGCATAAACCAATACTACTCATTTTTTTTTCATACTTAGAATAATACCTGCTGGTGTAGACTTGTTCTCGGTGCGATGCCTCCTTTCAACTACACTGGACATCTGCACTGCCATAGACTAGTTAAGCTAGGGCTGAGAGGCAGGGTGGCTATCACTATAGGGCTTAAGCCTACTGCCATTAATCCATGTGGGAAAAATCTCCCCATTCAGCTGGCTAAGCTAAACGGCACCTCCCTCTGTGACTTGCTGTATCTGATATGGCCCTAGCCAATGTGTCTTGAACTTCCCTGGAAACTTAATGAATTTGCTGTCATAGATGAGCACTAGGTCTTCGATCTGGAAAGTCTTATTCTTAATGTGTCTGGAAAGTCTTATTCTTAATGTGTCTTTCATGCCAATCTTTTTCTTGTGCCTTCTGCACTTTCTGATGGAATCCAGCGATGAATTTGTCTTCTTCTAAGGCAAGCAGTTGTGCTAGCCTTTCCTCAACTGTGTCTGTATCAGTCATCCCGGTAATCTGAGGGATTCTTAAAATGGGAAGAATATACTCCATAGGCATAACAGCCTCCTGTCCATACACCAAGCTGAAAGGTGTGTGTCCCCTAAGTTTCTTGCATGTGGTCCTGTACACCCAGAATACAGTGTTAACTCTGAGGTCCCAATCATTCCTCTGGCTATTGCAGATATTAGTAAGAGCATTTTCTAAAATCTTATTAAAGGCCTCCATTGTACCATTATCCTGTGGGTGGTAGGGAGTGCTCTTATGGTGCTGAATCTGGAATTCTTCTGTCAATGCCTCAATAGTGTTGTTCAAGAAATGTGTGCCTTGATCACTCATCAAAATTACTGGGCATCCAAATCTACTGATGATGTTTTCAAAAAGGAACTGTGCGGCTATAGCAGCATCACAATTTATTACTGCTTTGGCCTCTGCCCATCTGGGGAGGTACTCTGTTCCCGTGATAATATATCTTGCATCAGTGCGCTTTCTTGGTGGGTTGATAGGACCCACAAAATCTATAGCCCATTTGTCAAATGCGCGCAACGTGACCTGCGGTCGCAGCGGCATTTCACCACGTCGCGAGGGTTTTCCTACCCTTTGGTAGATATCACAGCATCTGCAAAAGTCCTTGGTGTCTTTATGCAATGTAGGCCACCATAATCCTACCTCCAGGATTTTCTGCGCAGTCGGCTTTCCTGTGAAATAACCTCCTGCGGTTCCTGAATGTGCCTCTCTGATAATAGCGTCTTTTTCATGCGGCATCACACATCTGCGCAGAACTTCATCCAGACCTAACTTGTATAGGTGTCCTGCGATGAGGGTGAAGTCTGCTGCTTTAACAACCAACTGCTTCTTTTGATGCTTAGTAAACTCATCAGGTGTTACTCCCGTAGTGAGAAGTTGAATAATATCGGCATAGTACTCATCTGTGATCTGGATAGAGAACAACGGCGCATCCAGTAGATTGTCATCTAGGTTACTTGGCTCTTATCCTGATTCTATCTGCGACAAATGATCAGGTCCTCCATTTAGTATTCCTGGTTTCACAATGATTTCAAAATCATACTCCTGAAAGAGGAGTAACCATCTGCAGATTCTCCCCCAAAACACTGGCTTATTGACCAAATACTTTAACACAGAATGGTCAATAAACATCTTGAACGGGGCACCCAACAGGTAGTGCCTGAACTTCTATAGTGCATACACCATATCTAGGCCTTCTCTTTTAGTTGTGGTGTAGCTCTTTTCTGCTATCGAGAGCTTTCTGCTAGAATATGCGATAGGGTGGTCAATGTCCCCTTCTCCTGGTTGTGTTAAAACAACCCCTAATGTGATGCCAGATGCATCCACATGTACATGAAATGGCTTAGTCCAGTTGGGAAATACTAAGATGGGTGCTGTAACCATCTTCTCTTTAAGCATGTCTAGACTCTGCTGACATTCCTCATTCCATAGGAATTTTACATCTTTCTTGAGCAATTTCTCCATTGGTGCTGTAATCTTTGCGTAGCCCTTGATGAACTTTATGTAGTACCCAGTATTACCAAGTACTGTCCTCAGTTGCTTGACTGAGTTGGGTGCTGGAAGATTTACAATGATAGCGATCTTTGCGGGGTCTACCATCAAGCCTTGTCTGCAAACAATGTGACCCAACAAAATACCAAATGGTGCACAAAATATACATTTCTTCAAGTTTAGAGAAATCTGGTACTGCCTACATTTCTCTAACATCAGTCTTAAGTCTCCTATATTCTTGTTGATTAGTCCAAATACAGTCCAATCATCAAAATATACTTCTAAGAATTTGTGAATGTATTCTTTAAATACAGCAACGACTACTCTAGAAAATATAGCTGGTGCATTCTTAAGACCAAAGGGCATTACCATATACTGGAACGAGCCCCATTCTGTTGCAAAGGTGGTCTTGGACCGATCTTCTAGATGTATTCTGATCTGATGGTACCTGCCCAACGCTAAGTCCCCAACCTGCGGTATCTTGCACCGCAGCTCCTCTGCCAGTGCGGTATCACCTCTCTGTGATATCCTACCCCTGCGGTTTAGCGCACTTAGCGTTGCTCGTGTCAACATGCAAGACTTAACATACAAGGCTATTCGATACTGCAATAGTGACTGTTTCACACAAAGCATAAATGGACTATATACAACATGCCAAAGACTTTAACTTATGTTACCCTTCTATATTGTTGTGAACTGATTAACACATTCATTCCTTAAACTGTAAACAAAGTCCATGAACTGACTGAGAAATGCATAAGTAAACATAAAACATAAACCAATCACATAACACCTGATTTTAACGTGGTTCACCTCCAGGATGGAAGTTACGTCCACAGAACTGTGTTTTTATTATAGCTCAGGGGAAGGTAAAACACAGTTCTGCTGCACCGCATATGCAGCTTAAGATATTCTCTCTTAGATCTCTTTTCTCTTCTATATTGCTCTCCTACAATATACTCTTCCCTCTCTGTCGATCCCTGCGTATCATTACATACATATTCTATAAGCCAGCTACTGGTTACCGTAAGATTGCTACCACTAATAACAGAACCAGAGCTAGGCTTTTACAACAGTCTAATAATCTGCAAACCACTACTAACAACTGAATGAACCAACTAACTAACCAACAAAATGACTAGCTAACCCCTTTACAATACAAAATATATCCTTTTATAGGCAGCTCGAAGGTCTTGCCATTACAACAATGTGGGCCTATCCCAACAGTAACCCAAAACCCTAACTAGTGACAGTCGGCCATATCTGTACTTGAGGTAGCTACTTTCCATCACACCACAGCTCTCTGCAGTCTTCCATGCTTCCCGACACTGATCATGGCTACTATGCACTGCTTCGCTTTTCTGTCCTTCGCCTTCAATGCTTCAGCCTCATTGCTCCTTCTCCTTTATGAGGGTCATTGAGCCCTCCTGTCTTCCGTCACTACCTTCAATGCAGTGGTTGAGCTCTCTCTTCTCGGCCGCTCAGGTACCGTTGCCTTTCTTGAATTTTCTATCTTAAAAGTCATGGTTTCCGACTCTGCTCTCTAGCTGGAAACGTGCTACGGCATCGTAGCTCTGTCTTAACTTCTTTCTACCAAAACTTATCTTTCCACCAAAACTAGTAGCTTCTTCTGTAGCTGCGGGACCCTGCTCCAATAGCCTAGCACCTTCTCTTGGTTGAAGAGGAATATCAATGTGAGGTACACATGTAGTTAGGCCAACAAGCATTTAGGGTTAATCACTGTATTTGTTCACAAATTTCTATTTATTCAAATGCTTGCATACATAAACACCATGACATGAACTCTACCATGATGAATTCATAAACCATTTGCAGCAACCAAATACTAGAAAAATAAACAAACAAATACACCATACCAACTAATTAACCCAACTCAGTTCATGATGCTAAGTGAGCCTTAAAATCTACTAAATTTACACTAAGTACAAACAACTTTGTAGTCTTTGAGGACATAAGTCCCTGACTGCTTCAACTATGGGAATTACTTGGGCTCTGCACAGAAACTCATTGTGAGGAGTACCATAGGAACCCCAACGTAGCTGGCCGTTGAGAGGAATTTCCAAGCGAAACGAGCAATGACCCCTTCTGATCGAGTAGAAGCACCTGTGAGGAACAAGCCAAACATTGTCTTCTGACAGTGTTGGTGGCTAAGAGACCACCTTTAGCCAATAGGAACCCACTGAAACTGGGGTCCAAATCTCATTCCCACCAGTTTGATTCATCAAATCAAACACAATTGATCCTCCATGCTCTTCCTCACACCTAATAGGAGAACCACCACCATTCGGAACAATCAATCGACACTGTCAAAGTTGTTCTCAACAATCACCCAAACCATCAAAGGGCCACACAGCCTCTGATTCAGATTCAAACCCATATCAGTCTGAACCAAACCTCTACACTGGACTATCAAGCCCCATGGCTAGTGCGCACCTGGATCCATTTTCTAGCTTAACCTTAGCAAGTGGACCCATGTCCACATCACAACCTGTCACCCACAACTTGGCATGTGGCCCAAGCACAGTCATGGAGACTATAATTAGTCAACTTCCACCACCTCTAGTGACCAGCCAAGCTGGCCCACTTACAGCACATGGGGGAAGTGGCCCCTCCACACACACTGCCCCTCCTGCCATGCAGGGTGGTAGCAGATCGTCTACTTACATTGCCCCTATTGTCATACATGGGGGAAATACCCCCACCACTCACACCATCCCACCCACAACACTTGGGGTAATTAGCCCATCTGTAATGGTGCCACTGCAAGCACCCCTAGCCATGCAGATGCATTATGCACTTGCAAACCCCACCCCCATCGTAGCCCCATCCCACATTAACTTGGGTTCAAATCTACCCTTCATGGCTCGTCTAAAATTTCTTGATTTGGCTAGATTAACAAACAACCCCATCCACCACCAAGCCTTCTGGCCACCCATGCCAACTAAGCTACCATCAGACATCCCTAAGTTTGAAGGCAAAGCAGGGGAGTGTCCCCAAAACCATATAATGAAATTCCATCTATGGTGCTCATCCAATAGCATCGTAGATGACTCCATCAGGCTGAGGCTATTCCAACGCACCCTTACAGGTGTTGCAACCAAATGGTACATTGAGATGCCACAAGCCAAGTACCCAAACCTCAACTCCCTATCCTTCATGTTCCTATAGTATTTCCAACTCCTTGTCAGATATGACAATGGGGTGGATATCCTACTATCCTACCGTCAAATCATGGCCACTCACATAACTGACCATATCCATGAGTGGCGGAAACACCGTATTCTATGCAAAATCCAACTAGATGATAGGATCTTCTTGGATTGGTTC
This sequence comes from Pseudotsuga menziesii, assembly GCA_001517045.1. Classification (NCBI taxonomy): domain Eukaryota; kingdom Viridiplantae; phylum Streptophyta; class Pinopsida; order Pinales; family Pinaceae; genus Pseudotsuga; species Pseudotsuga menziesii. The sequence goes on from LPNX010107122.1 coordinate 143,611, forward strand.
CTTAAGACTTTGCTCTCATCCATCGCAAAGGACATCGCATCCGAATGTCCCCAATCCAAAAAAGAGGCCATATTGAAGGCTCGACAATTTGACCTTATCTATGCATAGTTTGGATACCTGTACACCGTCATTCCAAATGCTCCTCGTCCGAGTAACTCCTACCATGATGCACCAGGGGCATCCCTATTTGCGGATGGCATCATAGGGTCAGTATTCCAACAACCACAGTCTTGACTGACACCACAACCAAGAAACACTGCTAGTATTGCTTACCAAAACCAAGCTCTGGACTATGCTAGAATGATGTCTCAGTCTGGAGCAACAACTTCCTATGCACAACCTGCGCCACCACAGCAGGCTCAAGCCATGGCTTGGCCAACACAATAGTATGTGGGGAAAATTCCCACATTTGTGTCACCACCACCCCCACAAATCTACTATGCACCACCCGTGCAATCCCCCGGACTCGCTCCGTTGGGACAAGTGTTCACACAGCAAAACCGTTCCAACCATCCTGCCCCCAACAATCAACAAGGGAAATCTAGGAATAACCGGCCCTGCAACCAAGGCAATAACCAACCGCAGGGAGGCGATCAACAACTAAACCCTCCCAACAATGTCGTGGCTAACCGTCTAGCCCAAAACCCCCCATAACAAAATGCACCAAGACGCAACACCCCATTGTTCACAAACCAACTGTGCACACTCTATGATGTTTATGGGCATTACATGTTTGAGTGTCCCCTCATGGCTTGCGCTAAGCAAGCCATTAAAAATGAGGCCCAATAGGCCACCAATGCTACCAATCAAGCCCAACCCAACCAAGAACCACAAGGACCTACCCCCATGGTGCTTCAAAACCCACTACCAGTTGAAGGATTGGTGGCAACCGCTCCCCATCCCCAGGCCAATCCCGATCCTTCGGGGGCACCTCCCACGGCCGAAACAGGTGTACACCACCTACTAGCCATGATGACTGAAGAGGTCAACTTGAAAACCAGAAGAAATCATTATAGTACCACCACCAAACCTGCTGAATCATCAGTAGCATCCACATCTAAGACAGTCAACCTGCCTCTTCAGTTACCCCCCTTCCCTCACCCCCCCATATGCAAAGTGGCCAACAATGCCACAGTTAGAGCTGCGGTTAGCTATAGCATTGTGGATGATTTGGCCTAAACGCCAACTGCCTTGTTCGCTCTTGAGGTACTCAAAATGTGCCCAATGCAGTGGAAAGCCTTGTTAGCTGCCCTGGGGGCAGTAGACCCCTCTAACTCCAATTTCATCACCTTGGACAGGGAGAACAAGGAACTACGCATGCCATCGACCATCACCTTCCAAATTTCGGTGTCCATCAAAAATTTGGTTTTGCATCGGTGCATAGTGGATGAGGGGGCATCCACGTGCGTCATGTCTACCTTGGTTTGGCAGAAAATTAGATCACCAATTCTGCAACTGTCCTCCACAACTCTGCGGGATTATGATGGACATTGCACTAAAGCCCAAGGAATCCTCCCCCATGTCCCCATCACATTAGCCGAGAAGAAAGTGTTGATTGACATAGAATTCTTCAATGCTCAACTGGACTACAACCTCCTCCTCAAAAAGATTTAAATGTATGCCATGTGAGCAGTTGCATCAACTGTATTCCATTTCATGATGTTCCCCCATGAAGGGAATATTGTGACGGTTGACTAGCTCACTTATCATGATCCCTAAGGGCTAACAGCACCCACCAACGTTATCCCTACCATCACTACCATTGGGACACAAGGGACGAACACACACACCAATGTTGTCCCTAAAATCAACAGTATGGTAGAAAACACACCATCCTACCCACCGTTGAATGTGAGCCCTAGGTTGTTTATTAATCCCACCATGACGGCTCCTTACCTGTTAGTGTCGCCACCGCTGACACAAAATGAAACTATAGAATTGTACATGGTCTCATCTAGCACCGCTGCACCCAAATAGCAACCGCAGCCGTAGCCCCAACCACAACCACAACATCATCCGCAGCTGCAACACCAAAAGTAGCCACAATGTCACCCATAGAAGCAGCATTACATGCAGCCGCAACCACAACCTCACCCCCACATGCAACCAACATAGATTTATTTGGGCTCATCTCTAGTCCATATGATTCCCTTCCTCTTTCCCCCACCTGGTGTCATGAGCAAGCTGGTCATGGCCACCTTAAGCTTGCCCAACTTTACATTGGGAATCTTGGTCTGGTATTTTGATCCAGCAGCTCAACCAACAATGCCCCAGGTTGTTTTAATGCTGATGCAACCTATCGCGGTCGAGTCTCACTCTCCACCTAGTCTGCACAAGCTAACCATCACACCTGCACCCGGACCGCCCCAACCCAAAAGGGCTAGGGGAAAAAACACCAAAGCCACTGCAGAACAATAGGGCCATCCAACTTAGAATTTCCCTGAAATCCTAGTGATCCGTGCACATCTGGATGCCATGGATATGAACGAAAAGATCCTTGTGGTTGATCTCCCAACTGCGCTAGTAGTCAGGAACAAGGCATTGAGTACAAACCATGCTTGCGCCCTTTGTGGCTTGTATGGACATTACTCCCACCATTTCCAAGACCTACCCAAGTTCCGAATGGATCTCACTGACCTCTATCACCATTCCCTTGAGTCCAAGATCACGTTGATCGAATAAGTTCACCCCCCACCGCCTTCTTCAAACACCATGTCCATTTACATGATGTCCAGTTCCACCGACCCGCTCATCTCCTCCTCCACCAACTATCCATCAAACATGTCTCTTCATTGCTTTAGCAATGATGAGGAGATACTTGAAGCTCTGACAACCCCAGAATACCCATGGGATGACATGCACCATCGCTCATTCTTTTTCCCAGAATAATTTGTGTCACAGTCTGACCAGTTTTCCATGGATACCAAAGATTTCATCCATGGGAAGGTTGACTGGTTCAAGAACCCAATCCCAGCACTTGATTCCTTCAAATAAGGGAATATGGGAAACATTTTTCCAACCATTAAAATCAACATCTCAACCAACTCTGAGATCATTGAAGAAATCATGCTGGGGGCATCTTGCTCTCCGGAAGAGGTCGATGCCTACACAACTCTCTTCCAAGAATTCTGCGACATCTTTGCTTGGTCATACAGTGAAATGCCTAGCTTAGATCCATCCATCATGGAAAACCACATCAACACATGGCTTGATGTGGCACCCATATGCCAAAAGCAACAACCCATCCATCCATCGAAAGTGGTTGCGGTGAAAGCCGAGATAGAGAAGCTGTGCACAGCCGACTTCATTTATCCCATTACACACACCACTTGGGTTTCTAATCTTGTTCCCGTGAATAAAAACCAGGGTACCATTCACATTTGCACATACTTCTACGATTTCAATGGGCATGTCCCAAAAACAACTTCCCCACACCTTTCATCGACCAAATCATCGATGCATGCACTGGACATGAAGCATTTTCCTTCATGGACGGATTTTCTGGATATAACCAAATCCAAATACGGAAAGAAGACCGTTACAAAATGGAATTCACAACCCCATGGGGCACATTCACATACCGAGTCATGCCCTTTGGCCTCAAAAATGTTGGAGCCACCTTCCAGCATTCCATGACACACTGCTTCCACGATCTCATTCACATCATGTTGGTTTGTTTCAACAACCTCATCGTGCGGTTGCAAAACCACACACAACACATATATGACTTACGACAAGTCCTCATGCGATGTTGCCAGTACAGAATCCACTTGAACCCATCCAAGTATGTTTTTTGTGTCACCATGGGCCTTCTCCAAGGATTCATTGTGTCACACAAAGGAATGGCCACTGATCCTGGGAAATTCCAAATGACTTTCCCCCTAACATCACCCTTTTTAGTGACAACGTTCCAACATGTATTATAGTCTTTCCATTTTTTGTTTTACACATTTTTCCAAATTGAGTCATATGTATCATTTCCTCTCATTGCTTCAGATGGAGCACACCTCAAACTGGTATATGGGATTCGCAGATGGAGCAAGCAGACGGACTCCGAACCTCACCTCGGTTGCATGGGTAATCTACTCCCCATCGCATGAGTTGATCCACATCGATGGAATATGCGTGGGCACCACAACCAACAACTAGGCTGAATATAATGGTGTCAATGGCCTCTTGGCCGCCACTCTTCACTTAGGCATTCACCATCGCGATATCTTCTTAGACTCCCAGCTGCTTATTTCTCAGTTGAACAACCACTATCGAGTACGTGATCTCTGCCTCTTTAGAAAGTACCTGCGCACTAAACAGATGATTAGAACATTTGAATCCATCACATTCACACATGTTCCTAGAAACCTCAATAGTGTCACAAATCAAATGGCTAACGATATTCTAAATTGGCATATCCACAACCATATATAGGAAACATACAACCATAACATCATGCATAACTATGTCCAAAAATGCATACACAAGTGTAATAATACATCACATCATCATAAAAATACTCACATAATAAAAGCACATCCACGTGCATCAAAAACATATATAGATAAATAGATAAGTCGCATGTCCAAAACATGTCCAATACAAAATGAGAAGCGACATATGCTTTCTCAACAGGATATACATAGCAACACAAAAACTCCTAAGTGCACCAATGCAGTAGGGGCAGTACCATCAGCTGCTAATTCAAAGTCACCCAGAACCGATTCAAGACACCTCTCACACCTTCAGGCTAAAATTTATATCTCTTTATGAGACCATCGTCTCATGTTTAATAAATCAATTTTGGGACCATTTCCCACCAGTCAGCTCGATTTAAGAGCCATGACATGACGATGCAAGTGTCTATGGACCTATACTTGTATCACACTTCCCAACCACTACTCATGTGAGTGTTCGGCCCACCACACGTTAAGGAATGCAATTTACTTTTATTTTTGTATTTATAGTTATCTTTTCCACCGCACCTTACGCGCACCTATGGACCACTGTCCACAAATTGATTTATTTTTCTTACACATATTCGACATATAAATGCCTCTGAACTTGTACTTACATCACATGTATTCAAGTCCGTTCACCGCAAGACACACACACGCTCTCCTGACCTCTATTCGAGAGCCACTTCGGTTTGCGTGCCTCTGCCACCCTGAATCGCGAGCCTCTATCGCGATCTATCTTGTGCATGTATTGGTATGTTTGAGAGCCTTCTTCTCCATCCATACTGTGCATATGACCTTTGGACCTCTGTCCACCATCCTGACATGGGGCACTGTATGTGCCACCGTAATCAGTTGACCACTTTGGAGTTTCATTTAAGCTCTTTTCTGACTCCTTAAAACAATGAAAAGATTACTGAGTGTAGCTACCTCCTTTCCCACTCCTTAAAGTATAGGAAAGGGAGTCTACATCATCTCGTTTACCTCCTTTTGCAGACCATGTAGACCAATAAAATGAAAAGGAAACCCTTGGCACACCCAAGCCAAGACCATTCCCCTCTACATACTTTTATGATTTCTCACGTAGAGGGGCCGCACTTTACGAAAAAGCCTACCATAGGTTGTTGCTAAGCTATTTTCTAGCCGTCTCAACAAGAAAATATTTCCGAGCAAACTTGGTTTCGTTCATGCTCGTAAAAGTATATGAATGACCGTCCAGTTAGTACAGGTTTAACCTTTTTTGGCCTTATTGGACTACCAACGGTAAAGAAGTCTCTCATCCCCTACAGGATGGGAAAGCTCTCCTATGTATACTTTTATCCTTTTTTGGGCACAAGATACTACCGACAAAAAAGAGCCTCGACTGGAGTCTTCTTCGTGCTTTCAGACTCTCTAAAAGTGAAAGCACCATTGAGCATTTATCTTCTCAGGCTTGCCAAAAATCCATGAGATCGTACCATAATGGTGTCCCTAGACACCTCCCCACAGCAAACAATTTGGCAACATTCCCCCGTTGGGTCGCCTTTGTTCAAAGTACTCTGCAATGTGTCTTCCTTGGATCCCACCAATATCAAAAGAGTCTACCTCCTCCAAGTATTTCCCATTTGCAGCGACATCCCCGGTATTACAGCTATGATCCCATTCCCATGATTCATTTTCATTTGTTTCCTAGTCTACCCTGTCGTCATACTCTGTATAAAGGAAGTTTGAGTTTCCCACATTCCCCCTACCCTTGTTTAGTTCTTTCCCCCCCCCCCCCCCCCAAATTTAGTGAGTCAGTCCGTAGATTGCTTCACACCTTTTGGTTATCTCCCTCGTACTCTTGGTCAAGGAAATATCATTGTCTTGACTAGGGGCAAGTCTCCCCTTGTCGAATCCAACACACATATTCCAAAGGATAGGTCCAAAGGTCCCTGTACCTTGGTTTCATTGACATCATTAATGAGTTCCTTGGACAACTTAAGAGGAGTCCTTAGTGCCTCTTGGGATGGTTGTTTCTCATGTGCTCAACTTCAACTCCATCATTGCACCATTGAGATTCATGCAGGGTTTGTTCCACACAGTACTTGGTCAAAGACCCTGGATGTCACCTGACTCTAGCACATTGGTGAGTCCACTTGAGGGACCTAAATAGGTTATGTCCCTTGTGATTTTCGGGTTGTGTTGGAGATAGTGATCTAAAGCCCCAGCAGTGCTTTGATATACCTTTATGATTGATGCAGCATACTTTACCATAGAGACTCTGACTCTCAATCAACAAGTCCACATAGCTATGTATCATTCCAGATCCAGCAAACAGTCAGTCATGAAGATATAGCATTCCATGAGAATGCCATGGGTCCAATATACCATATCAGTATTGTATTTAAGCCTCACATGGAGGCAACCATTATTGTACCATTAGTTGTATATGATCGGCTCTTAGATTTTAGAGCATAGATTAAATTATGCTTTTGACATCATCACAAGTATGGGGATGCCTGCCTCATCCATATACATGTCACACACTATTTGTATCTCACCCATTGATGGGAACCACATTAATACAAAAACCAAAAGCCACCATGCCCCAGCCCCGGAAGCACCACCTCTACACAGCAAATCCTATGATGTTCATCAGCCATACGTTGAGCTCCTACCCTCACACATCAGGGGGAAATATGTTAACCCAAAAATCACCCACATAGCTCTCAATGGCCTACACCACCCAAGGACACCATCTCACAACCCTCATATCACTCCATTAGACCCTCCATTAGACCCCCACACCATCAAAATATCCTAAGGATGAAGAAAAAGGGATAAAAACCCCAAAAAGGAGCCCAAAATAGCCTCCTAGGAGCTAAAGCCCTTAAAAAGGGGTTAAAACCCTAAAAGGGGCTAAAGTTAAGGCGTAAGGGGATAAAAGCCCTGACCAAGGGCTTAAAACCCTAAAACCCCTTAAAAAAGCTATAAAAAGAGGGTGGGGGATCACTCTCAAAACACTTCTCCCTTTTCCTATTGTTATGCTACCCATGGATGATTTGAGACCTTTTCCTCTCAAACCACCCACACTACCTATCCTCCGTCTCCATATCCATTGCCATTGCTCCCCAACCAAGAGAGAGAGGTACTTCCACAAGCTTGGGCATGGTGGCCCACTAGAGAAGGTATAATTTGTCATGCATACTTTGTTTATTTGTTTTATATGCTTTCTGACCCTTGTCTCCATTAGCAGGTTTTGGATCTAACATTGTTTTGCAGGTTTTAAGGAGGCGGAACCCTAACCCATTTTCTGCAGAGGGGTTCACCATGCCTTCTACATTTTCTTCTTTCTGTCATTTGTTTAGCTCTAGTTTATTGTTATTTATGCTATGTTTTATTTTCTACTCCCAATTTAGTTTACTGTTCTGTTTTTCCATTTTTACAGTCTTTATCCACGCAAGAACCTACCCTTCTATTCTATAGACAGAAGGGAGCCATTCCTACACTTGTAGCAAGGAGAAATCCCTGCTACACCGCCCCACCCAAAAAGGGCTAAGGGAAATAATGCGAAAGCTACCACAGAACCTCAACAGATCCCACCTTATGATGTCTGCTAAGAATAGGGCCATCCAACTCAGAACTTCCCTGAGATTCCTATAATCTGCGTGCATTTGTATGCCATGGATACAACGAAAAACCTCCCCGTGGTTGAAATTCCAAGCGGGCCAATAGTAAGAAACAAGTCATTAAGAACAAACCACACTTGTGCCCTTTACAGATTATATAGACACTATTCTCACCATTTACAAGACTTGTCTGAGTTTTGAATGGATTTAGCCAACCTTTAACAACACTCCCTTGAATCGGAGATCACTCTGATCGAAGAATTTCACCCCCCACCTCCTTCTTCGGACACCATGTACATTTACATGATGTACAGTTCTACCAAACCTCTTGTCTCCACCACCACCAATGGTTCATCAGACCTGTCTTTTCCATTGTTTATGCAACTACAGATCCATCCACAGCCGTAACCTTAGTTGCAACCTCAACCTCGGTTACCAGGGAAACAATGGGGTTCATTCTCGATCAACATTTTCCTTTTCCTTTTCCTTTTCCCTTTACTTTTCCTACCATCCAAGATCACGAGTAATTCTATCTTGGAAACCCTCAATCTACAATATTTCACACTAGGAGATCCTGTGTGGGACCTTGAACCACCTAGCCTACCTCTAAGGCCCCAAGATGTGTTGACTCATGTCCAGCCAATTGAGATGATGTTGCACTTACCTCCAGGTCCATCAAAGACTCCTCCCGTCTCTAGGCCTTCCCCTCTTCCTCCAATAGAGACTGGGGGAAAGGCCACCAAAGACACAACCAATACCATTTACATAATCTCTAGCACCAGTTTCCCTTTCACCTCGTCAGCTGTGGAAGATCCAGCTTATCTATCCCGGCACCACTTATGCGATGACGGAGATATATGTAAGACCGCATTCGGTCTTACCCCATTCCCTTTAAACGATAGTGTGGAATCGGTTCTTCCCATAAAATACCATATTTTTTCATCCTACCTTTCCAATGACCTTCATCTCGGCAAGGGGGCATACCTCTTTGCTGACTCAGATAGTTGACTCTTGAAGAAGCCGCACAACAGGCTCCACCTCAAGATAGTCTATTTTTTATATAACCACTACGAGTCCCTTATAACGTAGTTTTTTCCCTTTTTTGTTTTGCAACATTTTTACCACAAATCAAAGACCCCCATTCAAGGGAAGCACCATAAGTTGCTAATTCAAAGTCACTCGAAACCTGTTCAAGACACCTCTCGGCCCAAATTTTTATCTCCTTATGAGACCGTTGTCTCATGTTTAACAAACAAATTTCGGGACCGCTTCTTGGAAGTTACCTCAATTTATGAGCCACGGGATGGTGATGTAAGTATCTATGGACCTATACTTGCATCACACTTTCCTACTGCTACTCATGTGGGTTCTCGGGTCACCGCCCATTAAGGAACATATTTTTTATTTTTGTAACATATAGCCGTCTATTTCATCCACCGCACCTTATGCGGACATTTGGACCATTGTCCAGAAAATGAATTATTTCTCTTGCATGTATTTGGCATATAACTTCCCCCAGACTTGCACTCACATCACATGTAGTAAAGTCCATCCACTACAACTCACACACAGCTCTCCTGACCTCTGTTCAAGATCCACCTCAGTTTGCATGCTTCTATCGCACCGACTCATGAGCCTCTACCGCGATCTATCCTGTGCATGTATTGGTATGTTTGAGAGCCATCTACTACGTCCATACTACATAGATGAACTTTAGACCATTGTCCACCGTCCCGACATTAGGCACCTCCTGTGTCACCGCAATCGGTTGACCATACTTGAGTTTCGTTTAATCTCTTTTCTGACTCCTAAAAACAATTAAAAGATGGCCAAGCACAACTGCTTCCTTTCCCGCTCATTAAAGGATAGGAAAGGGCATCTACATCGTCTCATTTACCTCCTTTTGTGGACCATGTAGACCATTAAATGAAAAATACCACCTTGGCATATTCAAGCCAAGAGCGTTCCCCTTTGCATACTTTTATTCTTTCTCAGGCAGAGGGGCCGCACTTTACGAAAAAGCTCACTATGGGTTTTCATTAAGCTCTTTTCCATCCTTCTCATCAAGAAAATATTGCCGACCAAACTTGGTTTCATTCATGCTCATAAAAGTATCTGAATGATCGTCCAGTCAGTATAGGTTTAACCTTTTTTGGCCTGATTGGACTACCAATGGCAAAGAAGTCTCTCATCCCCCAAAGGATGGGCGATCTCTCCTATGTATACTTTTATCCTTTTTGGGGCACAAGAGACTACCAACAAAAAGAGCCCCCACTGGAGTCTTCTTCGTGCTTTCAGACTCTCTAAAATTGAAAACACCATCAAGCATTTACTTTCTTGGGCTCACCAAAAATACACAAGATCGTACCACAACGCTGTCTCTAGACACCACCCTACAAAAAACAGTTTGGCAGGATTCCCACTTTGGTATTACAGCTATGATCCCATTCCCATGAGTCAGTTTCATTTGCTTCCTGGTCCACCCTACCATAATACTCTGAACAAAGGAAGTTTGAGTCTACCACACTCCCCCTACCCCTGTTCAAATCATTCCCTCCCCCCCCATTCAGTGAGTCAATTCACATATTGTCTCACACCTTTCAGTTATCTCCCTTGCGCTTCTGGTCAAGGAAACACCATTTCCTTGAATAGTGGCAGGTCTCCCTCTGTCGATGGCAACACACATATTCCAGAGGATAGACCTAAAGTTCCTTGTATCCTGGTTTCATTAACCTTATTGTTGAGTTCCTTGGACCACTTGAGAGGATTCCTTAGTGCCTCTCGAGATGATTGTTTCTCACGTGCTTAATTCCAACTACATAATCGCACCGTTGAGATTCGTACAGGGTTTAGTCTACACAGTATTTGGTTGAATACCTCAGATGTCACCTAACTATAGCACATTGGTGAGTCTAATTGAGGGACCTAAATAGGTTATTTCCTTTGTGATTTATGGGTTTCATTGGAGATAGTGTTCAGAAGCCCCAACAGCGCTTCTATATAGATTTACGATTGATGCAACATACTTGTACCATAGAGACTCTGACTCCCAATCAACGAGTCCATACAGTTATGTACCATCCTAGATCCAGTAGGTCATAAGTCATGAAGATATAGCATTCCATGAGAATTCCATGGGTCCAATGTAGCAGTTCTTCAGATCAGTATTGTATTTAGCCTCACATTGATGCAACCACTATGTATCATCAATTGTATATGATTGGCTCTTGTATTTTAGAGCATAGATCAAATTATTCTTTTGACATTGTCATAAGCATGGGGATGCCCTCTTCATCCATATACATCTCACATATTATTTGTATCTCACCCATTAATGGGAACCATATTAATACAGAAACCAAAAGTGACCATGCCCCAACCCCGAAAGCACCACCTCTCTGCAGCAAATCCTATGATGTTCGTCGGCCATACTCCTACCCTCACACATCAGGGGGCAATCTGTTAACCCAAAAAATCCCTCACTCAGCTCTACATGGCCTACACCACACAAGGACACCCATGCATGACCTTCGTATCACCTCATTAGACTCCCACACCCTCAAAAAGGCTTAAAAATGAGTAAAAGGGCCTAAAAACCCCAAAAAGGATCCTAAATAACTCTCTTAGGGGCTAAAGCCTCCAAAAAGAGGCTAAAACCCCTTAAAGGAGCCTAAAACCCTAGAAGGAGATAAATTTAGGGAGGAAGGGGCTAAAATCCCAAAAAGGGGCTAAGGCCTTAACCAACGGCTTAGAACCCAAAAAATGCTATAAATAGAGGGTGGGAGTCACTCTCAAAACACTCCTCCCTTGCATACTATTATGTTGCCCGTGGATGCCTTTAGACCCTTTGTCTCTCAAGCCACCCACATCCCCCTCTCATCCATTCATTCTCCCATTGAGCCATAGCTCCTCCATTGCCAAGAGAGAGAGAGAGAGGTGATTCTTCTAGCCAGGGCATGGTGGCCCATTTCACCAAAGAGGAGGTATACCAGTGTTCTTTTCATGCATTTTCTTTAGTGTTTTATAGTTTTTTCTAACCCATTCTTGTTTGCAGGTTTATTTCTAACATGTTTTTGTAGGTATTTTGTTCGTAAGAGTTGTTTGCAGGTTATTGGAGTGAAACCCTAACATTATTTCCAGAGGGGTTCTCCATTTGATTTTTCATTACTGTTCAGCCACATTTCCGCTTTTCTTTTCTACATTTCCATCTAGGAACCTATCCTTCTATCCTATAGATGGAAGGTAGCCATTCCTGCCCTGTAGCAAGGGAGAAATCCCTGCTACAAGGAGAGGAAACTGGTAGAGGTACTAGGGGACTGAGACTGAGCACTCTCTCAAAGAAAAAGGCCACCAATATGCTAGAATAACCAAACTTTTTTTTTCAGCCTCTCTTGTAGTTAGAGAGTTGCTTCTTCATTATCAGGATTACTCCTGAGCACCAGTCATATAAGGCTCTCTGTAGACATTCCACCGCAAGTCTCATTTGGTTTCGAGTTGCAAGATGAAGTGATGATGATCCTACAACCCTCACTATTGTTCTTACCAACACTTGTCATGGCAAGCTATGAATATGAACAATAGGGATGCAAGTACCCCTTTTTTGAGTACTAGGTGCACAGTAAGTGTCAATATACATCTGAACACTTAGAAGGTCACCACCCCTATTGGTACCTTCCAATTTGATAGGAGCTCCCTGTCATGACAAACCCAATAGGAAATAGATATCCTCAAGTGCAATATCTAAAATCTCACCTTGTAAGTCAAATGCACCCAAATCATGATCCCAATAGTTTATTAAAAACTCCAGTAAGCAGACATTGGATCGCATAGGTGAGGTAAAAAGGAATTTAAGCAACCCACTTTGCCACAATGCATGTACCGTGAGGGCACTTTGAAGAGCATCTTGGTCCATGTCTTCATGCTCCCTATCCCTCCACTCCATCACCATGCTTTATCCTGTTAACAAGACCATTATCAAACATTAAATTGATGTAAAAAAAAATAATTATGGCCCTATATAGCATTTTTATATATCGCGCAGTATACGCGACTGTCCTTTGTACATGTCGCATATCATACATGAGTTTCTTTCAAGCAAGCCGCATATAAAATGTGTATACGCGACTGTTTACAGGGCATACCCATGTATACAGTGTGACTACTTTTAAATTTGTTGAAAACATCAAATTTTTCATAAAATAAAAAATTTGCTTGGATGAAATGAAAGAGCATGGAGAGTATATTTACCTAGCACTTGCGGTTTTGAAAATCGTCCAACGGTTTGACCACAACGAGCAATTGAAAGTAGAGGTAAAAGTTGTCTGTATTGGGTTAAAATGCCAAATGGTGAATTTGATTTCTATTTTTGCACTATTTATAGAAATTATTTCAAAAGTGGGTTTTTTAACTTATAGTTTGTAATTTTATTAAAATCGAACTAATGCCATGTCATGTTTACCTAATGAAGCAGGTCCAAGGATATTCAAATTCATTTTTCACTCGTATAGGGTAGGATTTTGACCATTTATATGCATTTTTGCAGTTATACTTAATCCGATTTACCCCTAGGATTACTACTTCGACCACGGACTATGGTATTCAACCATTAGTACATTGTCTATATCATTGTTCTTCCGTGGATAGGGATTTCCTAACATGAGTACCCTAGCTTAGAACACATTTATTGTATTTTGGTACTCATTTTACATTTGTCGTAGGTTCCAGGGAGCCTTATTAGCCATTTTTCATGCCAAATTAAGCCTCATTTTTTGTCTCTTTTTACAAGATATCCCCTTTATAGGGCTCCCCACCCTTATGGAGTTTCTTTAGGCCCAGGTCTAACTCCTCAACATAGACTTAACTGCCGAGTAAACTTGTTCATTCAGGCTCATTAAGAATATGTGAATGGACATCCACATTGGTGGTAGGTTATCTCTTTTTCGGACCATGTGGAATACTACAAGAAAGGATCACTCTCTTTTCTTCATAATTGAGAAGAGTATTCTCAGGAATAGTTTTATCACTTTTCCAGACCTGAGGGACTAAACTTATGGAAAAGGACTACCCTGTATGAGCTTATTTTTCTCTTTTTCATTCTCTGGACCTAAACATAGAAAAGATTTTGGGTGTACTTTATGTCGTTGTCATGCTTGTTAAACAACAAGAACAAAAATATTGATTTTATTGTTGTAAGCCCCATTTCTTGTACTTAAATGGATCTTTCCAAGTGATCTTTCTTTTCTTCACACTTGTAAAACTCAAGCTATAAGTTGCTCTTTAAGGAGCATTGGGTAGGTGGTAATTTAACCTTTTTCGGACCTCCCTAACTAAGTATGAAAAAAGGTTCACCTTTTCTTCTTTGGAAGTTAAGAGAGTTCTTCTAAGATATGTTTTATACTTTTTTGATTTCAGGAGAATAAATTGGAAGAAAAAGGAACCCCCTGGAGTCTTATTTGGCATTTTCAGACTCTCTAAATATGAAAAAACCAAGTGAGAATGTACTATTTTGGGCTCGTAAAATCCAGGAAAAAGTGACATTATCAAGCATTATTCTTTCTTCTCTTCAAAATTGTCAAAAATGAAGAGAGAGATGAGTTGACTGTCCTGGACTCGTTAAAATTTAATAGGAAATATAAGGAATAAGTTTTCTCTTTGGGTTATAATCGGTGGCAACATTTCCTCCTTGAACATAGCACTCTCTGTCAAAAATGAAGAGAGAGATAAGTTGACTTTCTTGGACTCGTTAAATTTAACAGGAAAGATAAGGAATAAGTTTTCTCTTTGGGTTATAGTCAGTGGTAGCATGTCCTCCTTAAACATCGCACTCTCTGAACTTTTCAATACTCATGTCTCAGTGTACACTTTCAATTCAACTATCACTCTTAGTTTATTATTCCTCCACTTGTTATTTATGCCTGGGGAATCTGATCATGTCTCCTACATGATAGATAAGTCTAGTTGTTCTATCTACAAAGTTAAAAAGCTGCCTTGGGTCATCTTTATGTCATGCTCAGTGTTCAAGGATCTATCCCTGTTTCTACTTTTTATCCTGATTCCATCATTATCCTATCTGATATCACTTGTTTCTACCTTCCTTTATCCAATTCCTAGTCACTCTTGTGATCCATTGGAAGATCTATTTCCTTCCCCATTACAGTATGGTTTCTCATCAGCATTTCCTGAAGATGAAGACCTAGAGTTTTGACGATCGTACCCTCGGATTCACTTTCATCATTAGTGAATTACTTTGCTTCAATTGTCAATTGTTACCTATTGATTGGAAGTCCGTTGAATCCTTTCCATGCTCGAATCTGACACATCTATTCACATGGCTTGCACTGTCTTGGTTCCTTTGGATTTTGACGAAGACCTTAGGTTCACATCTATAACCTAAGTTGCGCAAGATTGTGTTGTGTTCAATTACAAAGCTTTCAGACCTTTGAAGACTCATCATGATTGTATATTATGTCTTCGATCCACCTTTTTAATATATGTGGTTTAGCACCCATATCATATGATGTACTCAAATATTGTAAAGGAGCTAGTGTTCCAGTATGTTAACAACTCTACCTAACAGAGGCTTGAAGGGACCATGATAAAAAGGAAATAATGGTTTCCTGTCAAACTTTGTTTAAATATTATGTTATAAAGGTATGACAAAGGGTGAGTAAGCGATGAATTATCACGGGATCCAACGGTGCAAAGCAAGGAGACGGAGATCGAAGGCTTATAATGTGTCCTCTTTATAAACATGTGAGAAAGATAAGGATATACAGGTGTTCGATGAGATGTGAAGATCAACGGTTGTTGATCCAGCTCAATGATATCTACGGTCATTGTGAACTTTTCCCTGTAGACTTGCACATTTGATAAAACAAAGGAACTCGCCGGAATAGGGTACGTGTCGCTTCATCCGATGGCTAGGAAATAAAGGAAAAATATATCAACGGTCGTTGACGGATCCGGAGCAGGAAGCTGCACGGTGGTTGGTGACAAAAGGTGGTAGTGGAATGCAAACCACAGTACACATGGCAGCTTGTGGTACATTCCGCGGGCAAAAGCGGTTTGGCGGAAACCATTAAAGGGGAGCCTCCAGAGTGGGGTCCTATATAAACAAAGTTTACTTGTTGAAGAATTATTTTTATTGGCACTAGACGAATGAAAAGGACCTGCATGCTCGCTAACCTCTAACATTCAATCTCGAATACATGCAGTCACAGTAACAGGTAAGGACCGAATGCCTAAAATTCATCCACCTAATTACCATTGTTGACTGAATTATGGAAAAAGGAAAGGAGTTGCAAGGGTTTAGTCATATTTTGGACGATAGAAAGGAATGCCTGGTTGACAGGGATAGAGGAGTATGTGACCCTTTCTTGTCTGTAGGAAGTGTATCAGTTAGCAAAGAGAGACTGTGGCAATACAATTCACAGGGTAATGATATCCTTAATGCTTGTAAATCATTTTTATATTATTTTGCTGTTGAGCAAACCCTGCATTTTCCCGAGTTCACAGAGTGGTGCGCAGTTAATTATTCTTATTCTCAGAGAGTTATTGTCAGTCAGTCCATGTCTAGGATCCTGTGTAAAATTGATGCCAAGGTCATCCGCGAAAATCTGAACTTTCCCAATACTACCCTGAGAGTCGTGAACCTGTAAATGAGTCCATTCTAGCCAAAGTGTATAAAAATTGTGGAACTGAGGTTCACTACAAATTCTTTTCCAACATATTAAATGAGGGTCAGTCATTAGATGGTATTTTCCCCCCATATCATGTTCGTATTTTCAGAGATGAAGTTCAATTAGTCGTGTCCTTAGTCTGTCAAGTCTTAGGTCTAGATGATGATTGTCATGTAAATGAAGTCATCTTAGGTTTTCTATTAAAAATCAGTTCATTGAGTTCTAAGTCTCAGTCATTTCATGTACTTAGTTTAGACGAGTACTTAGCAGAAGCTATACATCTTCAATTGAGTGAATTTCCAAAGGTCAAATTCTTCAAGTTTCAGACTTATTTACTGAACATGTAGCTGTGTTTAAACGTCACTGAGTTGCAGTTTTTGAGTACCATGTTCTCTACAGATTTGCCCAACCAAATCAACATGTTTGAATTTGCCAATTATATCATGTCAGAAATATACAAGATGTTATTTGATGAAGTTCTACCCTGGGTATTAGAAGAGATGAAATGCATGATGCAATCCTCACCTGAGGATAGAGTCGAAGATTGGTTTTGTATAAGGATTCCACAGTTTTGAGAATATATGGTTTTACTGGAGAACCATATAGGTTACCTGCTTTCCTTACTCCCAAAATTTTTGCATTAGAGTTTATGAGACAAAGATTGCATTCAAAAGAAGAACACTTTGGGGCCTTTAAAAAATCTTCAAATATCAAGTTCCCTCTCAAAGTTGGTTCTTTTATTTTCAAAAATAAAGGTGCTCTGGTGTTTATAGAAAAATTGTTGGAAAGCATGGAATTTCAAAAGGAGCAAAGGGTAAATTATGATCCCCATCATATAATTTCCCTGAGAAAGAAAGCAAACAAAAACAATCCATTCGACCACCAAGTTGTTGAAAGCCTGAGCGAGACAGCCAATTTGTTTCATTTTATGGAAATTCCAAGATCTGATGAAAGCACAAGTATTATACCAGTTGTAGTGTCTCAAATGACAGATGGTCCTTATATTGTAGTTAAAAGAAGTCTTTCTGAAGTTGAAATCATGGAAGTGGATGAGGATGGGTCACACAAAAAGGCCAAATTGTTTCAAGATGGTGGAGTTTTAAGTGAAGAGATTTCAGATGATTTAAAAAGAGTTGCTTTAGTTCCAACAAAATATGTATAGGTGAATCGGTTTTCTTTTAAAGGTGTAGATAATTCAGAATCAAGCCCATTTTTCAAGTCCAAAGAGGAGCTCATGGCTAGTTATGTGGGGAAGTGAAAGCAATCTCTAGAAGAGACAAGGAATCTACTCACGCGAGCGAGGAGTTTAAATAATCCAAAAACTTCCTTGATTTCTACCAAGGACATAGAAAGAAATAATTTTAAATTGGCCATAGTAAGTGATAAGAAGATGTTAGAAATGGAAGTAATATTGGACAAGATTAGTGTAGCAGACAAAATACAGTTACATAAGCAAACAGGTGACATTATTTATTCAGATTTATTTCATGCTATGATGAGAGTTAATAAGTTAAAAATTTTGGTAGACAAGTTAGAGGTTGAGTTAAAACATGAGAAAGTTGAAAATAAGGCCAATGCTATTCAAATTAAAAAGCTACAACCAGACATTATCAGCTCAGGAAATGAAAGAGATAACACCCAAGGAATCAAAATATTTCTGGAAGAAAAGGACAACGCCCTCCAGGTTTTGAAGAAAAGGTTGAAGATACCAAGCACTGAACATGTTCAATCATCCGAATTATTATCATTACAAGAAGATAAAGACAAAATTCACCTGGAGATGATGGATCATAAAAGAAGAGTTGTCAAATTACAAGAGGAAAAAGATAAATGGGAAACAGAGTGGAATGAGATAATAGCCCAAATCTCCCTACTGAAAAAGGACCAAATCGATGAAAAAGAGATTATGGAGGAGTTGATGAGCCAAAATCCCACTGATGAATACCTGTCCATTGTGAATATTGAGAAACCATTAAATGATTTTTGTACAGATGACTTACTAGTGCCTATGTCCCAGGTCAGCTTGAAGGATGAAGAAATAAGAGAATTAAAGGTGGAAAATGAAAAAGTCAAATCCGAGCTGGCCAAAGTTACTGAAAATAAAAATAAAATATTGCAAGATAGAAATCAGCTACAAAAGAAATTTAATGAATTGAAGGAAAGAAACATCGAGAAGGGTCCTCTCCAGGGAGCAAAGCACATAATTTGGGATACATTATCCATATAAATTACTAAATTTAGGCACTATTTAAATTTCATTGATGATCAAAGCATATTGATCAATCTGGCCAATCAGAGACTGAAGTTAGTAAACGAAACTATGGAGAGGAAACCTCTTGCCACAACCCAGAATGCGTTAAAATTCTTAAATGCATTAACATTACAAAAGTTGCATGATATAGGCATAAAGGACAGGATCACAATGGTACTATGGGCCAAAAAGTTTATCCATAAGCATCATCTAATGAAGGCAGTCCAGGACAAAGCTGATGAAATGATCTCACAGGTTAATGACTTCAAACAGACTTTCAAAGAACTATTCGAAGACGGGCTTCCTTCCTTTTGGGATGAAGAGGCACGAATGTTTTCTCAAGATCACTATCACAACCTGTTGGTACAAAGCCGCATGGATCATTCCAAATTTGACGATCTGGAAAAGGGGCTGACAGGGAAAGTCATTGTGGATAAGCTAACGGAATATTTTGAGATACTACAGAAATTCCTAATCATCAGGGAAAGTTTTGCAAGGTGTCTTATGAATCCTACATGGAGCTGGAGGTGTCCATTCATGAGATGATCGAATATGATATTCCAAGCGCAGAGCAATGGAGAGCCATAGAAAGATTCAGAAAAATGAAATATATCCTTCATTCATGAAGACAGGTGTTGCACGCTGATGAGCTGCTTGGACGAGGCCATGTTACCGAGTTGATTTTAACTTAATGATCTGTTAGGATGGAAGCTAGTAGTTTATTCCTAGGAGTTAGGAATATAGTTACAAGACTTTGATTAAGCCGGTTATTCAGTTATAAATCTTCTTCGAGGATGAAATGATTTTATGTATATAAGTGCATCTATTTTATATGATGGGGGTTGGAACCCATCTTGTTGTTGACTGTTTCTTCTGAAGACATATATTTTTTGAATAACAAAGCGAATGCATAAGAGTTATCAGAGATTCTTGCATCATTTACATTGTATTCCGTATTCCTCTTTTTATGTGATCGTTTTTCCAGTGTAACACTTCATTCTGTTTTTCTTCATATCTGAAGCATAGTGTTGAATGGTTAGAATTCATATTGTTTATGCTATAATCATTGTTTTAGATATTTTATGAATGTTTCTACTAAATTTAATATAGAACTCATCTTTGATGCTCTGTATTAATGGACTGTTCCTTGTTTCTTCTATCTCACATGAACTAAATGAATGACTGTGATGGAATGGTTGTCTTTCCTTTGAAAAAATCTCATGCATATGTATTTGTGATATATTTATGTATATGTGACTCCATTTCCCAATGGTTACTCGTTGTTTCAACCATTTATACAATTTTTAAGTGTTTGAATTATATCTGGCCTTGTTAAATCTGTATTTGAGAGATCCCTCTCTGGAAAGAAAAGCCAGTTTCTTTCTAAAAGTGCTTTTGCTGTTACCTTGGAATTTATCCTTTACAACCTGGGTACATTCCAAGTGCTAAAAAATTGGCGCCGTTGCCGGGCAAGAAAAGTGCACATCTGCCCTAGGGAGAACGACAAAGTTGAAGAAATATTTCTGTGGGAAAACAGGAATTTTTACCAGTAGAAAGGTTGTATATTTGCCTTGGCGACTCCATTGTAAAAAAATTTCAAAACCTAAGGAGTCATTTTGGCTTGGAGAAGACACACACGAGGTAATTCTGATACCAAAGTTTTAAAAAGTCTTGAAGACCCGGAAAAATTATTTAAGAGAAAAGATAGAGAAAAGTTAGGTTTTCCTTTGTTTGGTACATCATCTTCTCAAGATTCTTCTATTGATCCAGAATGGGAAGTTAATGTTGGAAGGAGTTTGTTGAAAACTAAATTTGAGTCTGATTTGAAGAATACTGAGTTTGATTCTCGTAGATTGGAATCTTATTTGCTGGATTCCCTCTGGAGAGATTTACAACAAGCTACGAAAGTTGAAACATCTGCCTCTCAAAATACTCAAAAGCCTTCAGTGCCTTTGAACCCGCCTAGACCAATGGCAGCCAGTTTTGCTCCCTTGCGTTTGCCTGTTTTATTACATGACCTTCCTCAGAATTATTGCCAAATAATTTCTTTGTTTGATGGAGAAGGTGACATAACCGCAAAGCATCATGTTTCCAATTTTGAAGATTTCATTGACTTAGAAGAAGTTGATTATCCAGATGTTAAAATGCGGTTTTTTTAAAGATCTGCCAGATGGGTCTATAATGAATTTTCAGGCTTTCCAGAATGCATTTCTAGATAGGTGGGATGATAAACAGAATCCTCTACAACTCTTGTCTTAGTATAACAGTCTAAAAAATGGAGGTTTCAAATCTGTCCATGAATTATCTAGCAAGTTCATGAGGGTTTATAATTCCCTTCCGGAATATATAAAACCTTCTATGGCCGCTGCCAAATTACATTATGCTGGAGCCTTTGACAATGATTTTGCATTCTCATTAAGAGAAAGGAAATCATCAACCCTTGCTGCAATGTTTACAGATGCTTTGGAAGTAGAACCAAATATGATGGCGAGTGGAAAAATGAAACATAGAGATATTGATAGGAGGAAAAAGGATGAAAATTTTCCTTCTGCTTCTTCCTCTACTAATGATGTCAAATTTGAAATGATGTTGAAAACGATGGAAAAATTGATGGATAAATTAACTATGGACAATAGGGGGTTCAACAGAGAACAAGCCGACCCTCAAATTAGGAACCCCAATTTTAGAAGACCAAATCCTCCCGTTCTTCCACAAAATAGGCAGAGAGACATAAGAAACCCAAGAAATCAGGAATAACAGCAAATTCGACCACCATTCCCCAGAAATTATGTTGTTGAGGAAGAAGACCCTACTGAAAATGAAATTCATCTTTTTGGAGAACTGGATTCAGAAATATATCTTACTAAAGAACAACATAACATGTTTGAACAGGAAGGTGGAAGTGAAGAATTTGAAAGGGAGATAGAGTAGTATCAAAGGGGTTATTTACATGCTATGGATGATGTGTAGAGGAAAATCAGATTGAGAAACAGGGAGGTTTTTATAAATAAAGGGAATGAAAATCCAAATCAGCCTTCCACAAGTTCCCTAAATGTTGAAAAGGGAAAAGAGGTGCAAAAAGAGTCCCTTGTAAATAAAGAAGCTGAAAATGAGATACAAAGGGACAAAATAATGAAGCAAGTGGCCCCAATTGATGTAGAAAGGGCTAGTCCCGGTTTTAATTTGCAAAATGAGCTTTCAAAGTTAAAAATTTATGTTCCATTTAATGATTTGTTGAGAAACAGTGAATATAGAGACACTATAACAAGAATGGTCAAAGGTCAAGGGGAATCACAATATGATATTTTAGAGTTGAATGACAATAATCCTGCTATTTCATGTGGGTCAAAGGTTGACAATTTAGAAAATGAAGAAGTCCCTCCTTTTTATTTGAGTTTTAACGTGCATGGTATGGTGGTCCATAATGCTATGTTAGACTTAGGAGCTTCACATTATTTAATGCCGAAGGGAGTAGTTGAAAGTTTGGGACTAGAAGTGACAAGGCCCTATAAATATTTGTACTCTTTTGACTCTAAAAGAGTAAAATGCCTTGGTTTGATCAAAGATATGGTAGTGACTCTGAACAAGTTTCCATCTAAAACTATAGTCATGGATGTGGTAGTAGCAGACATTCCACCTAAATTTGGGGTATTGTTGTCAAGATCTTGGACTTAGAAGTTAAAAGGTAGTTTACAAATGGATATATCATATGCTACTATTCCTATTCAAGATGGGAGCAGAAGATTATATAGTGAAGAAATAACTCCTTATGTAGTGAGCAGTCAAGATAAACCTGAAATTCATCATATATATGTTGTTGATACTGATTTGGGGTCTTCCATTTTCTTTAATGATACTTTCCCATGTGATCTAGGAGCCACATTACAGGAGAAGTCCGAAGAAGATAAAAAAGAAGAGATGAAGAAACAAGATGCTTTGGAGGCAAAACAAAAAAGGGAAGGTTTATGTACTATGTATTTTGATGGATCCGCTACAAAACTGGGTGCTAGAGCTAGTGTGTATATAATTTCTTCTATTAGGGATTTCAAATCTTTATCATATAAATTAACATTTGAATGCACAAATAACATAGCAGAATATGAATCTTTATTACTGGGGTTACATGCTTTGAACGATTTGGGAGCGCAAAGGATAAAAGTTTTTGGAGATGCACAATTGGTGATAAACCAAGTGAATGACAGTTATCATACCAAGCATCCCCGAATGAGGGCTTATAGGAATGAAGTGTGGGATATGATTGGCAACTTTTTCACATAGCACACGATACAAGTGGTTTCCAGGCATGAAAATATGGTGGCAGATTCTTTGGCAGTAGCTGCTGGAAAATTCAAAACCCCTATTGCTGGTCAAAAAGAATATTAGGTGGACATTGTGAACAGACCATCTATTCCTGACAATTCCAAATATTGGTAGGGATTTGAAGACGACATGCAGATCAGAAGGTTTTTGGAATTATCAGGAGAATTTGAAATACTCATATTGACACCGAAAATGATGACGGTGAGAACTTTCAAGATGATGAAGAGCTTGAAAAAGAAAAGGAAGGCGATGAAAAGTTGAAGGGAACCTTAGGAGGTAAAGATATTATTCAATTAAAAAATAATTTCATACCAAGGGGTTTGATTCCTTTGGAAAAACATTTTGATCAGAATGATGTAGCTAAGAATCTCAAAGTAAAGCCTGTTGAGAATGCTGTTGAAGATAGGAATATTGGCACTGAAGAGAATCCTAAGATTATAAAGGTATCCAAGAAATTGCCTAAAAAAGAAAAAGAAGAATATGTGAATTTAATGAAAAAGTATACACATGTCTTCGCTTGGAGTTATGAAGACCTTAAGGAATATGATACCTCTATCATACACCATACTATTCCTATAAATCCTGGAGAGAAACCTTTCAAACAGAAGCTCAGAAGGATAAATCCTAAGATGATTCCCATAATTGAGAAGGAAATTAAAAAATTATTTGATGCCAAGATCATTGTAACTCTAAGGTTTTCTAAGTGGGTTGCGAATTTGGTTCCTATTAGAAAGAAGAATGGAGAAATCAGACTGTGTGTAGATTTCCAAAATTTAAATAAAGTTTCTATGAAAGAAAATTATCCTTTGCCAAAGATGGATCATATTTTGCAGAAAGTAGTTGGAGCTGAGAGAATTTCAATGTTGGACGGTTTTTCTGGCTATAATCAGATCAAAGTATTACCTAAAGATCAATATAAAGCTACATTTACTACACCTTGGGGAACCTTTATGTATGCAAAGATGCCTTTTTGCCTAATGAATGCAGGAGCTACTTTCCAGCGAGCTATGGAAATTGCTTTTGCAGGAGAAATTGGGAATTTTGTGGTAATCTACATGGATGATATTACAGTCTATTCAAAATCTGACAGAGAACATTTACATCATTTAGAGAAAGTTTTCATCAAGTGTAGAAATTTTGGTATATCATTGAATCCGAAGAAATCCAATTTTGCATTAGAAGAAGGAAAGTTGTTGGGCCATATAATATCCAAAGATGGAATACAAACTGATCTTAAAAGGGTGAGTGCAATTTTGAAAGTAGGTGAACCCAGGAGTAAAAAGGAGATACAATCTTTCTTGGGGCAAGTGAATTTTTTAAGAAGGTTTGTGCCAAGTTTTGCTGAGATCCTAATGAATATCACAAATATGTTGAAGAAGGGTCATGAGGTGAAATGGAATGCTGAAGCTAGAAAGTCTTTTTGGGAAATTAAAAAAGAAATATCATATGCTCCTATGTTGGTGAGTCCAAATTTTACCAAAGATTTCTCATTATTTTCATATGCTTCAGAATATACTATAGCAACGGTTTTATTGCAGAAGAATAATGAGAACTTGGAACAGCCCATAGAATTTTTTAGCAAGATGTTGAGGGATGGGGAATTAAAATATGACATCATGGAGAAGCAAGGATATGCTTTAGTCAAATCATTGAATGATTTCAGAGTATATATTCTGCATTCACATATAATTGCACATGTTCCAACGGCTGCAGTAAAAGGTATCTTGGCACAACCTGATCCAGAAGGCAGAAGGGCAAAATGGATAGCTACATTACTGGAGTACGACATAGAGATAAAGCCTACTAAGCTAGTTAAGGGACAATGATTAGCAAATATGATGGGTAATTCAAATTGTGATGCTTTACAAATCAATTTCCTATCTCACCAGGTTAATCAGTTGGATACAGAAGTGGAAGTAGTGGCTGATTTTGTGGCATCTCCATGGTATTCTGATATTGTTTATGTCCTTCAAAATTTACAAGCACTAGAAGGATTGAGTAAGTCAAGGACGAGATCCATAAAATTGAAAGATGCCAAATATTGTATTATAAATAAATATCTTTATTGGAAAGACCTTGAAGGAATATTACTAAACTGTCTTTTAGAAAATGAAGCTCAACAAACAGCCAAAGAATTTCATAAGGAAGATTGTGGAGGCCATCATTCTTGGAAGGTGACTGCAAACAAAATTCTAAGAGCAGGTTATTATTGGCAACCATTATTTTTAGATGTGTATAAAGAAACTAGCAGGTGTCATCAATGCCAAATTTTTGATGGTAAGAGAAAGGTACTTCCTCTTCCTTTAAATCCAATAACAATAGAAGCTCCTTTCCAACAGTGGGGTTTGGATTTTATTGGCGAGATAAACCCCAATTCGTCAGGACAACAGAAATGGATTCTAATAGCTATGGATTATTTTATAAAATGGATTGAAGCGATTCCCACCAGAAGAGCCACTGAAACTATAATCATGGACTTTCTTGAGGAAAACATATTGGCTCGATTTGGATGACCCAAAAGAATAGTAACAGAAAATGCAGCTTCTTTTAAGTCTAAGAAAATGGTTGACTTCTGTCACAAATATCATATAAGTCTCAATCATTCAACTTCCTATTATCCGTAGGGAAATGGGTTAGCTGAATCTTCAAATAAAATCCTAGTAAGGATCATCAAGAAGCTTTTGGAAGATAATAAGAAGTCCTGGCACACCAAGCTCAAGTATGCTCTGTGGGCTAACAGGATTAGTACCAAAAGGTCAATCAGCATGTCTCCATTCTAGCTGGTGTATGGAGCTGAAGTTGTTTTTCCAGTGTCGTTAGGTGTTCCAGTTATGAGATATTTTCAAGATCAGCAAGAAGAACCAAATCACATGCAAAGGAGGATAAATCAGATTATTGAGCTGGAAGAACTAAGAAATAGGGCTTATGACAAGGTGTAGTTACATCAGGAAAAAATGAAAAATACTTTTGACAGGAGAATCAAAGAAGAACAGTTTCAGATTGATGATTTGGTCTTGAAGTGGGATGCTCCTAAAGAAGACAAACATGGGAAATTTGATCATATGTGGGTGGGTCCTTATGTTGTTGCTGGATACAAGGGACAAAATGCATTTCTGCTAGAATATCCGAACAGGGTTCCTCTGGATAGTAACCCTGTCAATGGAACGTATCTGAAACATTACCTGTCCTAAGGAGGAGGGAAATTTTTTTATTATAGCTTGTAAATACTTATTTTCCTTACAAGTCAATATGGATGGTAGGCCAAATGTATTTGAAGCCCACGGTGAAGGCCCTAAGATTCAGGAGGCGTGCCATTCCTTTCTAAAAATAAAAACAATATATCGACAAAAAACAAAAGATAGGTTTTCTGAAAATTATTATGAAAGATTAAAGACAGGCACCTGGTCTATGAGTTCTTTGTTACCTCACAGGGAGGATATCATCCCCAGATGGAGCCAGTTGTTAACAACTCTACCTAGCAGAGGATCGAAGGGACCATGATAAAAAGGAAATAATGGTTGCTTGTCAAACTTTGGTTAAATATTATGGTATAAAGGTATGACAAAGGGTGAGTAAGGGATGAATTATCATGGGACCCAATGGTGCAAAGCGAGGAGATAGAGATCGAAGGATTATAATGTGTCCGCTTTATAAAGATGCGAGAAAGATAAGGATATACGGGTGTTTGACGAGATGTGAAGATCAACGGTTACTAATCCGGCTCAATGAGATCTACGGTTGTTGTGAACTCCGCCCTGTAGACTTGTATGTTTCATAAAACAAAGGAACTCGCCGGAATAGAGTACATGTCACTTCATCCGACGGCTAGGAAATAAAGGCGAAATATATCAACGGTCGTTGACGGATCCGGAGCAGGAAGCTGGACGATGATTGGAGACAAAAGGTGGTAGCGGAATGCAAACCATAGTACATGTGGTAGCTCGTGGTGCATTCCACGGGCAAAAGCGGTTTGGAGGAAACCATTAAAGGGAAGCCTCCAGAGTGGGGTCCTATATAAACAATGTCGAATTATTGAAGAATTATTTTTATTGGCGCTGGATGAATGAAAAGGACCTGTGTGCTTGCCAACCTCTAACAGTCAATCTCGAATACACGCAGTCACAGTAACAGGTAAGGCCTGAACACCTGAAATTCATCCACCTAATTACCATTGTTGACTGAATTATGGAAAAAGGAAAGGATTTGCAAGGGTTTAGTCATATTTTGGATGATAGAGAGGAATACCTGGTTGATAGGGATAGAGGAGTATGTGACCCTTTCTTGTCTATAGGAAGTGTATCAGTTAGCAAAGAGAGACTGTGGAAATACAATTCGTTGGGTAATGATATCCTTAATGCTTGTAAATCATTTTTATATTATTTTGTTGTTGAGCAAACCCTACATTTTCTCGAGTTCGCAGAGTGGTGCACAGTTAATTATTCTTCTTCTCAGAGAGTTATTGTCAGTCAGTCCACGTCTAGGATCCTATGTAAAATTGATGCCAAGGTCATCCGCAAAAATCTGAACTTGCCCAATAACTACCCTGAGAGTCATGAACCTGTAAACAAGTCCATTCTAGCCGAAGTGTATAAAAATTGTGGAACTGAGGTTCGCTGCAAATTCTTCTCCAGCATCTTAAACGAGGGTCAGTCATTAGATGGTCTTTTCCCCCCATATCATGTTCGTATTTTCAGAGATGAAGTTCAATTAATCGTGTCCTTAGTCTGTCAAGTCTTGGGTCTAGATGATGATTGTCATGTAAATGAATTCATCTTAGGTTTTCTATTAAAAATCAGTTCATTGAGTTCTGAGTCTCAATCAGTTCATGTACTCAGTTTAGACGTGTGCTTAGTAGAAGCTATACATCTTCAATTGAGTGAATTTACAAAGGTCAGATTCTTCAAGTTTCAGACTTATTTACTGAACATGTTGCTGTGTTCGAACGTCACCGAGTTGCAGTTTTTGAGTACCATGTTCTCTACAGATTTTCCCAAGCAAATCAACATGTTTGAATTTTCCAATTCTATCATGTCAGAAATATACAAGATGTTATTTGATGAAGTGCTACCCCGGTTATTAGAATAGATGAAATGCATGATGCAATCCTCACCTGAGGACAGAGTCAGAGATTGGTTTCTATATAAGGATTCCACAGTTTTGAGAATATATGGTTTTACTGGAGAACCATATAGGTTACCTACTTTCCTTACTCCCATAATTTTTGCATTATAGTTTATGAGACAAATATTGCATTCAGAAGAAGAACACTTTGGGGCCTTTAAGAAATCTTCAAATATCAAGTTCCCTCTCAAAGTTGGTTCTTTTATTTTGAAAAATAAAGGTGCTCTGGTGTTTATAGAAAAATTGTTGGAAAGCATGGAATTTCAAAAGGAGAAAAGGGTAAATTATGATCCCCATCATATAATTTCCTTGAGAAAGCAGGAAAACAAAAACAAGCCATTTGACCACCAAGTGGTTGAAAGCCTGAGTAAGACAGCCAATTTGTTTCATTTTATGGAAATTCCAAGATCTGATGAAACTGCAAGTATTATACCAGTTGCAGTGTCTCAAATGAAAGATAGTCCTTATATTGTAGTTAAAAGAAGTCTTTTTGAAGTTGGAAGCATGGAAGTGGATGATGATGGGTCACACAAAAAGGCCAAATTGTTTCAAGATGGTGGAGTTTTAAGTGAAGATATTTCAGACGATTTAAAAAGAGTTGCTTTAGTTCCAACAAAATCTGTGCAGGTGAATCAGTTTTCTTTTAAAGGTGTAGATAATTCAGAATCAAGCCCAGTTTTCGAGTCCAAAGAGGAGCTCATGGCCAGTTATGTGAGGAAGCGAAATCAGTCCCTAGAAGAGACAAGGAATCTACTCCCGCGAGTGAGGAGTTTAAATAATCCAAAAACTTCCTTGATTTCTACCAGGGACATAGAAAGAAATAATTTTAAATTGGCCATAGTAAGTGATAAGAAGATGTTAGAAATGGAAGTAATATTGGACAAGATTAGTGTAGCAGACAAAATACAGTTACATAAGCAAACAGGTGACATTATTTATTCAGATTTATTGCATGCTATGATGAGAGTTAATAAGTTAAAAATTTTGGTAGACAAGTTAGAGGTTGAGTTAAAACATGAGAAAGTTGAAAATAAGGCCAATGCTATTCAAATTAAAAAGCTACAACCAGACATTATCAGCTCAGGAAATGAAAGAGATAACACCCAGGCAATCAAAAGACTTCTGGAAGAAAAGGACAACGCCCTCCAGGTTTTGAAGAAAAGGTTGAAGATACCAAGCACTGAACATGTTCAATCATCCGAATTATTATCATTACAAGAAGAGAAAGACAAAATTCACCTGGAGATGATGGAGCATAAAGGAAGAGCTGTCAAATTACAAGAGGAGAAAGACAAATGGGAAATAGAGCGGAATGAGCTAATAGCCCAAATCTCCCTGCTGAAAAAGGACCAAATCAATGAAAAAGAGATTATGGAGGAGTTGATGAGAGAAACTCCCACTGATGAAGACTTGTCCATTGTGAATATTGAGAAACCATTAAACGATTTTTCTTTAGATGACTTACTAGTGCCTATGTCCCAGGTCAGCTTGAAGGATGAATAAATAAAAGAATTAAAGGTGGAAAATGAAAACGTCAAATCCGAGTTGGCCAAAGTTACTGAAAATAAAAATAAAATATTGCAAGATAGAAATCAGCTACAAAAGAAATTTAATGAATTGAAGGAAAGAAACATCGGGAAGGGTCCTCTCCAGGGAGCAAAGCACATAATTTGGGATACATTATCCATAGAAATTACTAAATTTAGGCACTATTTAAATTTCATTGATGATCAAAGCATATTGATCAATCTGGCCAATCAGAGACTCAAGTTAGTAAATGAAACTATGGAGAGGAAACCTCTTGCCACAACCCAGAATGCGTTAAAATTCTTAAATTCATTAACATACCAAAAGCTGCATGATATAGGCGTAAAGGAAATGATCACAATGGTACTGTGGGCCAAAAAGTTTATCCATAAGCATCATCTAATGAAGGAAGTCCAGGACAAAGTTGATGAAATGATCTCACAGGTTAATGACTTCAAATAGGATTTCAAAGAACTATTCGAAGACAGACTTCCTTCCTTTTGGGATGAAGAGGGACGAATGTTTTCTCAAGAGCACTATCACAACTTGTTGGTACAAAGCTGCATGGATCATTCCAAATTTGACGACTAGAAAAGGGGCTAACAGGGAAAGTCATCGTGGATAAGCTGACGGAAGATTTTGAGATACTACAGAAATTCCTAATCATCAGGGGAAAGTTGCCTAAGGTGTATTATGAATCCTACATGGAGCTGGAGGTGTCCATTCATGAGATGATCGAATATGATATTCCAAGCACGGAGCAATGGAGAGCCATAGAAAGATTCAGAAAAACGAAATATATCCTTCATTCATGAAGACAGGTGTCGCACGCTGATGAGATTCTTGGACGAGGCCATGTTACCAAGTTTATTTTAACTTAATGATCTGTTAGGATCAAAGCTAGTAGTTTATTCCTAGGAGTTAGGAATATAGTTACAAGACTTTGATAAAGCTGGTTATTCAATTATAAATCTTCTTGGAGGATGAAATGATTTTATGTATATAAGTGCATCTATTTTATATGATGGGGGTTGGAACCCATCTTGTTGTTGACTGTTTATTTTGAAGACATATATTTTTTGAATAACAAAGCGAATGCATAAGAGTTATCAGAGATTCTTGCGTCATTTACATTACGGTCCATATTCCTCTTTTTCTGTGATCATTTTTCCAGTGTAACACTTCATTTTGTTTTTCTTCATATTTGAAGCATAGTGTTGAATGGTTAGAATTCATATTGTTTATGCTATGATCATAGTTTCATATATTTTATGAATGTTTCTACTAAATTTAATATAGAACTCATCTTTGATGCTCTGTATTAATGGACTGTTCCTTGTTTCTTCTGTCTCACCCGAACTAAATGAATGACTGTGATGAAATGGTTATCTTTCCTTTGACAAAATCTCATGCATATGTCTTTGTGATATCTTTATGTATATGTGACTCCATTTCCCAATGGTTACTTGTTGTTTGAACCATTTATACAATTTTTAGGTGTTTGAATTATATCTGGCCTTGTTAAATCTATATTTGAGAGATCCCTCTCTGGAAAGAAAAGCCAGTTTATTTCTAAAAGTGGTTTTGCTGTTACCTTGGAATTTATCTTTTACAACCTAGGTACATTCTGAGTGCTAACACAATATATTGAACATGGCATTCTCAGATATGATTTTGTATAGGACATTTGATATGTATTTGTTTCAGGTACTTCCTCTACTTGCTTGGACTTTTGAATTCTCCAAGATAATGATTATAATGTATTTCAGCCATCACTTCCCTCTAATCTCACACATTAGGGGGCATCTGTTATCATCCAAAATGGAACTTCTTCGTGTGAGTGCCGACATTCCTCATGTTGGTACAAAAAGGGACAATTTGGATTGAAGTGGCCTAAACACTATACATAGGCATGAACTTTGATGGATTTTCCTCAAACCATCCTTCTATATTTTTATTATGTATTTTGGGTTGTATACGTGACTATGTACATTGCAACTCGTGTGTCATACATGAGTATTTTCATTACAACCCGCGTATACTTGCATACACGAGTTTCCTTTTAGCAAGCCATGTTTCATATGCAATTTGACTATATTAATACCCATGTATACCTTAATTCGACATTAAAAATTATAATTCAATATTAGATGAGATTAGTTGGGGCCTAATATATAACTATCCCAACCATCTCAACCATCCCAACCTTCGAAACCACTCTATTTCCAAAAATATAAATAGAGGCCTTGGGGTGGGGGCTAATCAATCAATTTTGGAGAGCAAAGTGATGCTAGTGGTATATCTTCAGATTCTTGGAGCAGCAGAACTCATATTCCTTTGGTTGCAGAGGATTCCTTGTGTCAAAAGTTGGGTTGTACTCTTATCTTATTCATCGCTTGTTAACAAAGAGAATTCTTCTTCCAATATTGTATTGAGTTTATTTCATGTATATTGACTTAATGGATATGTTTATTATGTTATATATATGCTTTTCATCTAAACTCTAATATACATATGCATGAGATATTACTTGAAGGATTTTCTCTTTGCAGGTGGAGAAGTACATCCCTAGAAGTTGTGGAGAGAAGTGGAGCGAGAGAAGATCAAGCTTGGATCAACCTTCATTAAATAGGTAAGTCAAGATTTTATTCCTATTCTCTTTCGATTCCTTGTAAAAATATGATTGTATGCAAGCTAGAAGTAAGTTGGTAACCCTAGACCCTAGGTTACAAGGGTGCTTTATCCTGAACAATAGGATGGGAGAAGGTATTGCTGCGATTGAAGTGCGATGCTGTGAGGAACAACAACATGGGACAAAGAAACATTTCAATGATAACAAGGAAAACCAGGCCTATACTACACCCAGAAGGATGACAAGATCGAACCCCAACAGTAATGTGTCCACATGTCCATGCACTACTCCACCACCAGGAAGAAACACACATTCTACATCGACTTGCCCAACGTGTTAGCAGCAGTCTAGTAGTAGAGTACTAATCGTAGGAAGAAGGCCCAGAATGTCAGGCGATGAAATGAAGCTACAAATATTTCATGGAAATGGAACCGATGACCCAGAGCAATACTAGTTCTTGTGTGAGGCGATTTGGACCACCTGACAGACTGTAGTTGATGATGTCAAGAAAAACTAGATGGAAACCACTCTCATGGGTCATGCACTGGAGTGGTACATGAGATTCATGCTAGTTCCTTAGGAAGGCACAGTGAAAACATTGAACGAGATCTATAAGGGGTTATTTGAAGAATTCAAGAAGCTGAAGTCTAAGGCTTAGTACATTACCGAGTTGAAAGAAATCAAGCAGTTCCCTAATGAAACAATTTGGGAATTCGATCAATGATTTAAGGTGCTGATTGCTTGAGTTAGCTTCAAGATGAGCAATGTACAACACAAGGAGTGGTTCATCACCGCACTTGTCCCACATATTAGACAACCGCTAATGCAAAAAAAGATTGTGATGTAGAGTGAGGCTCTGGAAATGGTGATAAAATTAGAAGCATCGCTAGTAGGTGAAACCGTGGTTGGGATGAACTAGATCCAAGCACAGTTGGCCAATATGACACTCCAATCGCAAGATATCAAGAAGGTTAAGGAAGATAATAAGAACCTTTGGTCCACTTAGTGTCATGCAGATGGACACACCAAGGATACATGTCCGACGTTTCAGAATAATTTGCTTTCAGGAGGCCTGAACCCATTGAACTACACTGGTATACCATGATGCCGCATATGTTAGGTCTATGGGAATTGACATGAGAACTACGAATACATGAAAAACATGGTTACTAAGGCATAAAATTTGTACTGTACCTTTTGCCGGTTAGTGGGACATGATGATAAAAACTATCGAGCTTATGAATTACTCCAAGAAAGGACATATGATTCATACATTGTGAATGGTGAGGACCCCCAAGAAATGAAAGAACAACCACATATGGAACAACCAGAAGAATAGGTACAGTATACACCACCAACCAGATGTAGTTTATCCTGTTGCAACCACAGTAGCACTTTACAACGCAGCCACAGTTTGCACCTCAGCCAAAACTGCAGTATGCACCATTACCATAGTATAATCAGGCACTGCTCATTCAATCTTAGCCACAATATGTTCAAGCTACACACTATGTCTAGCAGCAACCAAACCCATCGTAGGAGCAGATGGCCCAGCCTCAATTTCAGAAAGGAGGAGGCCGAGGAGGATACTGTGGAGGACTAGGAGTACAAGGACGAGGATGAGGTCAAGAATCAATATAGTGTTATACCTATGGAGTATTCAGGAATTATCACAGCCAGTGCCCTCATGTGCAGTGTACATACTATGAGGCCAACAAGCATAATGTTTAAAATTTCCCTTAGTTGATTACAAAATGGCAGGCTAGAAACATTCCTCAGTTGCAGAATGCGCAGACTCAAAACCAGCCAATGTTCCAAGTATAGAACCAACCGATGATGCAGAATTAGATCCCACCATAGAATCAGACTTAGAACCTGCCCCAAACTTAGAACCTGTTGTTGAATCATAACCCACCATTGAATCAACCTGAATCAAGGATCGATAGTTGCCACAATTCAATCCAAACTACAAATGAAGGATTTTGACGTTGGGGTTATCACTTGCACTGGTGCAACAACTAGAGAAGATGGACCATGTCAACAAATTTGGATCCCTAGAAATAAAAATGTGTCATTTGATATTACGATGGAGAAATGCAATGGAGAGAAACACCTTCTTTGAATCCAAGCATGCAATTGGGAGAAATATGAGTAAGTTAACGATTATTGACATGCCATCTGCTTTTGATCCATCCATAGAGGCAGTACCATCATGGAAGCATGGTACCTTGCAATAGTTATTTGAGAGTTTTATGTTGCTGAAAAGGGATCCAAATCCCTTGTCGAGCTTGAGATGTTATTGTACCACCAGGATAAGGTAGTGAGGGATTCCGCAGTGAACTCCTTGCAAAAGTGGAAGACAGGCAAGGAGATGAGGATGGATATCTAGATCGGAGATTATGAGGTTGACTCAGTTATTCTGGATCTTTGATCATATGTAAAAATTCTGACCAAGAAACCTGGTAGTCTATGGGGAAGCCAACCTTGGGATGGTCATCAGTGCAATTGTGACTAGAAAATTAGGAAAACGTTCATTCCATTGGTCATGTCTCAAACCTAGTTGTCGATATTGAAGGTATGAAAAAACCACGGGGACTTCACTTAGTGAACATCTCACATAGCACGTGCGATCGTGGGATATTAAAGAATACCCTTAATTTCTAGAGATATTGACCCAAACTCTTTTTGTTGAACCCCCCTCCCAATACCTAAAACCTCCTTCCCACCCCTTTTTATACCTCAATCCTTATAAACCACCCTACCCACCCCCACCTTAAACCCCTCATCACCCCAATACCTGCAATATATTGGTTCAATTTTTAATAATTTTAAAACCCACAATATGAACTAACATGATAGGATATTGGTCAACAAGTGAAGCCCCCGTGGAAAACACATGATGATTTTGATGTGAT
This sequence comes from Pseudotsuga menziesii, assembly GCA_001517045.1. Classification (NCBI taxonomy): domain Eukaryota; kingdom Viridiplantae; phylum Streptophyta; class Pinopsida; order Pinales; family Pinaceae; genus Pseudotsuga; species Pseudotsuga menziesii. The sequence goes on from LPNX010107122.1 coordinate 179,093, forward strand.
AGAAGTAGTTGAAGATGGAGGTTTTTATCCCACACTTCTAGGTATAAGGTGGGATAATGATAGCATTGTTGATGTATTTGTAACTTCGAAATTTATTCACTCGTATATATTATGTACTGTACCCCAAAGTTTATATCGGGAAGCATATGTAATGTAATTGAGCCATGTCATGCCTTGATGTCCCTATCGGGATATTTAATAATGTAAACAATTCATGTAAAGTCATAGAGTGTAACCTTCCTTATTGATCAAGGTTTAAAGTCCTCCAAGTTGTGAGGCCCTAGGGTTATTAGAATCTCCTAGAGAAGTCATCCCTAGTGAGTTATTGTCAAGTTGGGAATTAGTATAAATAAAGATGGAGCCTCTCTATTTAACACACATTTACTCACACTTAGTTCTAGCGCATAACTAAGAGAGAAAGAAGAAGCTGGGACAAGAGAGAGAGAGACTGCTACTGTCGAGAGATCATCTTTATATTTTTGGGTTTTACTTTTGGTGCTGATTCTATCTCTGAGGAAGTTTTTGGGTTTTCTCCTTTATGGTTTCCTTGAGTAAAATATTTGTGTTCATTGTCTCTTGTGATTTATTGATGTGCTTGTTATTCTGTTAGATAAGATCCTAAGATCATATAGCTTAAATGTTAAAAATATAACATGGTATCAGAGCTAACCTGAGAACAAGACACTGTTAAGATGCTGAAGCTAGGGATTCCTAGTTTTGGATCTCTCTCCACATATTTTTAGTAAAATAAGGCTAGGCTCACTCTCCTCTCCAGGGCGCATCTTTTTGTCGAAGCAGAATCTGATTCTGAGCATTTTCTATTTTTGACCCAACACCTTTGCGGGAAATGAGGGCTTTCCACATAGGTGGAATTTTTGAGTGAGCCTAGCCCTGGATTGATCTTCTCCCCAAAATCGAAGTTTAGAGATCAAGATCAAAGTTTTTGGTTGGGTATAACTCTGAGAAATTCAAACCCTAATCTACTCCTAAACCAGAAAACCAGCTCTGTAGAAATTCAACTCCAGATCTAGTTCCAACATCTTAATCTCATAATATATAAATATTTCTCATTTCCATTTTAGGTTCTCTGTTAATATGTCTCATCATACCAAGCTTGATTACAATCTTGAGGGAGCTGATAACTTCTGAGCTTGGAAGTATAGGATCTCTCTGGTCCTGGAAGAAAATCAGTTCGACTCTTACATCATTGAAGAGGTTCCATTTTTATAGGGAGATGAGGCGAAGGAATTACATAAGAATAAATTGGTTATGGTTAAGAGGAGTATTGCTGATTCAATCAAGGATCACCTCATACCACAGGCGTCCTCACTAAAGACACCTAAAGAGATGTTTGATTCCCTGACCAAGTTATTTGAAGGGAAGAACATAAACTGGAAGATGACTCTGAGAAACCAATTGAAGAAGGTAAAGATCCAGAATATGGAGACCATCCAGTCTTACTTTACAAAGGTCTCTCAGATCAAGGAACAACTTGAAGTGGTAGATGAAGAAGTAGAGAATCCATAAATTGTGATGATCACCTTGAATGGTATTCCTAGGGCATGGGACTCTTTCATTCAAGAGATCTATTCCAGAAATAATCTATCCAAGTTTAGTAGACTATGTTAGGATATTTAGACACTTAGGAGTTAGTTAAGATCAACTTGTGTAATATATCCATTAGGTAAAAGTATGTTTTTTTAGTATGCATTAGTATGCATTTGTAAATATTCTAATCCGATGGTCACGATATGTTCTAGACATAGAGTGATCCAATGGTTCAACTTCTCTTAGATCATACCTACCATTGATCCGTGGCTTAACACCCGATTGGTATATGATCTCTATTTAAATAACATAGAGGGTCCTTGGATAGTTGATCGATTATGACAAGCTCATGTAACTTTCTTTCTTTTGCATAATAAATTGCTCCAAGTAGCTATTTGGCTGGGGCTGTGGACTATTTCCCTCTCGAGGGTTTTAACAACGTGACAAACATCAGTGTGTTGATTTGTGATCCATTTGTGTGAAGCGTTTTTTGTAGGTGTTCGGTCTTTTGGGAGTACCCTATGTACCTGAACATGGTATAAGAGCTTTTATGAAGAGCCGCTTTCGATTTTGATCAAGATCTGGAACCGGTGTTGCCAAAACTGTGAAAGGTTTTCTGGTTCTATATTTTCTATGCATTTTTGGCCTATGGGAGATATTCCATTATGTCCGAAGCACCATTTCCATTGGGAAATAGTTTTTGTTTCACCGAAAACCGTTTCTATTAGCTCCAGAAACACCCATTTTGGAAAATCTCAAGGTATAATGTTACAGTGAAGGATTTGTTTTTTTTAAATCTCTCATATTTTATCAATTTATTATTAGATATTTTATTTTTTAGTCTCAAACTGTTGTTTTCCTTGACTACATATGCTCTTTTCCGTTCATCTTGCGTGATCGCGGCGAATCAGAAACAATAAGGAAATTTTTTTTTGTCTTCTCAGCTACGTATGCTCTTTGTCGTGCACCTTGTGTGATCACAGCAAATTAGAAACAATGAGAAAACTTTAAAACGTAGAATTTTCGGGTAAGCTAACCAAGATCTAACCCCATTGTGTGGAAAAAGTTTTTTTGTTTTTGTTTTTCATTTTTTTGTGATTCGCAGGAAAAGAAAGCAAGCACGAAAAATGAGAGAGAATGGTAAACAAACAAACAAACAAACAAACAAACAAACAAATGTAGAAATTGAACCAAGTGATAGATTAATTTTACTCACAACAATTATCAATTGAACATGCAAAATCACTCACAAAAGAGACTGAATAATGAGATGAACACTAAATTGTATTGAATAAGTGTACAATAGCCAAATCTGTAACATAATAGGTTGCTGCATTAAATAATTACATAGGATATTCGAATGCATGAGGAGGCAATTCGAATCTAGTCAAAAGCAGGCTTACTAAAATTAAGCAAATCCCCCACAGGTGCAAAAAGCTGATCCCAAATCAGTCATGGATCTCATGAATTGGAAAAAGCACTTAGGAAAGCTAAAGAGTGATGGAATGACAACTCATACATGCTTTTCCAAGGAGAAAAGAGTGGAGGATGTAGAGGACAAAAAACTAGTTCACCTCACCTAGTCAAACTTTCCCAATTGCCTTAAAGCATTGAAAAAGCAGGCAAGAAAGCAAAAAAAGCAGAAGGGCACCTAGGAGGCCAAGAATAAAGCAGAATTGATTCCTTAAGGTTTCCAAAGCACTACATGAGTCAAATTAGGCAAGTTGGACCACTATGGATAGGTAAATGACAACTTGCATAAGGTGGGACACATGAACTAGGCAAATAAGAAGAAAATAATTAAATTAATGTCTAAGATAGCTAACTATGGGTTGATTATTCTAACACCCCCCCTTAAGCCTAAATTATGAGTAATATATCAAAAAAATATAGGGCCTAGCAATAAGGCTTAGTCACCCTTTACATACTGCATGTCCATACAACCAAGGAAAGAGGCAAAAACCACATGGGAAAATCCTCCCTTAAACATGGACTGTAAAACAAAATTTGGAAATCTTGTCTTCACTCATGCTTCACAGCATGATCAGCAATCCCCAATAGTGATTTGATATTGCTGAAGTTCTTCTCACAAAATGCTTTGGTGAAGATATCAGCTACTTGTTCTGAAGATGAATAGAAGAGTAGGTGAATGGTGCCACCATGCACGAGCTCTCTGATGTAGTGCATATGGATCTCAATGTGTTTGGTTCTCTGCTTCTGAACTGGATATTTGCAGATTCAAATGGTACTCTGGTTATAATAGTATATGGTAGTTGAGTACTCTGATTTGAAGCCACACTCTCCAAGTAAACCCTGCAACCATAAACATTGAGTTGTTGCATTAACAACTCCTCTGTACTCTGCTTCTGTAGATGAGAGTGCAATGGCACTCTGTTTCTTGCTTGACCAGCTGATTGGCCCTTCTACAAGAATGAACACATACCTTGATGTGGAATTTCTATCTACGCTATCACCTGCCCAATCACTGTCAGTAAACCTAATCAAATCAAGATCAGATTTTGCTTTATAGAAGATCCCATGTGTCCTTGTTCCCTGAACAAAGTTAAGGATCCTTTTGGCTGCTTTCCAATGGATCTCATGAGAATGATCCATGTATCTAGAATCCACACTTAATGCATAAGAAATATCAGGTCTAGTATGTGTAATATACAACAAACATCCAATCAATTGCCTATACAGTGTATTGTTTACCATAGGTGAAGAATCAGCTTCTTCCAGCTTCACTCCTGAAAGGAAAGGAGTCTTGCTTGCTTTGCAATCCTTCATTCTGAATTTTTTCAGCAAATCCAAGGCATATTTGGACTGGTGCACCTTGATTCCAGCTTTGGTTTGTGCAATCTCAAGCCCCAAAAATTGGCTTAAGAGCCCCAAATCTGTCATGGAGAAGGCTTGGTTCATTGCACCCTTCAAGGAAGCAATCTCATCCTTTGAGCTTCCTGTAATGAGGAGGTCATCAAAATATAACACAATGATAATTAATGAACCATTAATTAAATTCAAATATACATTTGGATCTGATTTGCACTGAACAAAATTTAGTGATAGCAAGAAGCTATTAATCTTGGGATACCAAGCCCTGGGGGCTTGCTTTAGCCCATACAATGACTTTCTCAATCTGCACACAAGAGAAGGGTTAGTAGAAAATCCTTGAGGCTGCTGCATATATATCTCTTTAGTGATATCTCCATTCAGGAAGGCACATTTTACATCCATGTGATGTACCTCCCATTGCTTTGAGGCTGCAATGGCTAAGGCTAGCCTGATGGAATCCATATTTTCCACTGGTGCAAAGGTCTCATTGTAATCTATGCCATGAAACTGTGAGTAGCCCTTGGCTATCAATATTTCCTTGTACTTCAGAGGTGAACCATCAGTAGCAAATTTGGTCTTGTAGACCCACTTACACAGAACTAACTTCCTCCCTGGGGGAAGATCCACTAGCTCCCATGTGTTTCTCTTATGGAGTGAGATGAACTCTTCCTTCATGGCTGCTTGCCATATTGGATCTCCTTATACTTATTCATATGTTTGAGGATCATATTCCACCATCAAATAGCATTTATCTACAAACATAGGATCCTTCATGCACATACCACTCTCAAATTGAGATCTAGTCCTCCTTGGGTCATTGGGATCCCCAGCTAGCTCTACTGCTGCATGTAGTGTCTTGGATTCCAATTTTGGCCTTGTAGGGATGTTAGGGTCTGAAATAAACTCATCACTATTAGACACATCAGAATCAGCATGTTCAACAAACTCTTCACTTACTTTCATAGGTCCAGGTGGTGAAGAGGTTTCTCCAACTTCCACTACTGCAAGGGGTTCTTCTTGAAACTGAACACACCTTTCGATAAACGCTTTGTTTGTGCTCAAATTTATCAGTTTGTACCCTTTTGAATATTTAGAGTATCCAACAAATAGACACTCTTGGCTTTGGGGCTGCAAATCCTTTCTCTTTTCTGTTGGAATTCTAGCCCAAGCCCTTGAGCCAAAAATCTTGAAATGGGTCACATCTGGCTTGTGCCCACTCCATGATTCGAAATGAGTCATACCATCAAGATATTTATGAGGAAACCTATTCTATATATAGGATTCACAGTTGATAGCTTCAGCCCAGTACTTTGGTGGCAAATTTTTGGCCTCCATCATGCATGTTGCCATCTCCTTCAGTGATCTGTTCTTCCTCTCAGCAACACCATTTTGTTGTGGTGTGTAAGGGATAGAATGCTGCATCTGAATACCTACATCTACACAATAATTAATAAAATAAGACTTGAAATACTCGCCACCATTGTTAGATCTGAGGACCTTGAGTTTCCTCCTAGACTGATTTTCAACCAAATCCTTAAAGACTTTGAAGAGGCCAAAAACTTTAGACTTGTGTTTTAGGAAGTAAACCCAGCAATACCTGGAAAATTCATCAATGAAAGTCAATGCATATTTTTCCTGACTCATGGACATATGAGGGAATGGGCCAGAAACATCATTGTGGATCAGCTCGAGGGGTGCAGAGGTTCTCTCATGACTAGCTCTCTCAAATTTATGCTCTGGGTGTTTTCCTAGGATACAACCTTGGCAGACTCCCTTGGAAAATTTTATCTTGGGCAACCCTATGACCATCTCTTTTTCACTAAGATCAGAAAGATACTTAGAATTTAGGTGGCCAAATATTTCATGCCAAATCTTGCTTGCCTCATTAGCATGAATCAGAAGAGCAGAGGGGTTTGAGTAGGGTAGGAAGTGTGAGAACATGTATACCTTTTGAGCATGATTTGCAACTACTTTTGCAATGACTTTACCATTTGAGATCTCTGTGATCTCAAATTCATCAGGGGAGAATATGACCTCTTTGGAGACCCAGTGTCAGTCATCTGGTACACTGATAAGAGGTTGGAGGCAAGACCGGGCACATACAACACATTGCTGAACTGACCATGATCAAGATCAATCCTCCCTTTGCCCAAAATTTCAGTGAGAGAGTCATATCCCAGTACTATAGGTGGTCCTTTTGACATGTCAAGTGAGGAGAATGCGTCCTTGGTCAAAACCATGTGTCTTGAAGCTCCAGAATCAATGATAAAACTGGGTGAGCTTGATGTGCCAGCAACCAATGCATGAACTCTCTCTCTCTCATCTGAACTTGATCCTCCTTCTCTCTTATTTGAGCCGTCTGGAAGGGAGATGCCATTCTTCTCCAGGAGTTGGGTCAGCATGTCTATTTTCTTCTTCATACAAGAGCTTTTAGTGTGATTGCCCTTATTACAGTATGCGCACTTGCTCATTTCTCCTTTGTTTTTCTTCTTCTTGTAGTTCTTCTTGGAACCTTGTGGCTCCTCTGGAGACTTGTTCTTGTCTCTCTTTTTCTCAGGTGGCTTTTTAGCTTTCTTTTTTCTTTTTGAATCCACCCTTAAATCTCCAACAACTAGAGCTTGGTCTTTGGATGGTTTGATGGTGCCCATCATCACCAGCTTGTCCTGTTCTTGTGTGAGAGATTCCATGAAATCTACAAGGCTAGGCATCTTCCAGGTTCGAGCTATCAACTTTGTGGCATATAAGGTCAAAATAAACACTGAATAGTCAGGGCCAAGGTTCGACAAAATGGCCAAGACCAGCTGATCATCCTTCTTTTCGATCCCACATTGTTTTAGTTGCAAAATAAGTGCTTTGAAATTGGAGAAATAGAGTTGCAGTGATTCAAAGCTATTTGGACTCAGGGAGATTAGTTCATTTTTTATTTGATGTCCCCTCATCTCATCTATCTTTCCAAAAAGATCAGAAATATTCTCCCATACTTCATCCGGTGATGTCAATCCATCAAGATGGAAAAGGAGGTCTCTGGAAATACTCAGACACAAGAGACCATAGGCCTCATCCCTCCTGTTGTGCCATTTTATCTTATCTGGAGATGCATTGGGCTCTAATTTTGTTTCCATAGTCACCCTGTAGAGACCTTTCGCTCTCAACAGTATCTCCATCTCTACTTTCCATTCAAGATGATCTTCTGAGATTGATCCATAGCTTAGAAATTGTCCCGACTGTCAGTAGAAGGCTCCCAGTCACTGATGTCGAACCTGCAATACAATTTTGAAGGAGGTAAATTGACCTACAATGGCTCTAATACAATGTGGAAATTGAACCCAGTGATAGATTAATTTTACTCACAACAATTATCAATTGAACATGCAAAATCACTCACAAAAGAGACTGAATAATGAGTTGAACACTAAACTGTATTGAATAAGTGTACAATAGCCAACCCTGTAACATAATAGGTTGCTACATTAAATAATTACATAGGATATTCAAATGCATGAGGAGGCAATTCGAATCTAGTCAAAAGCAGGCTTACTAAAATTAAGCAAACCCCCCATAGGTGTAAAAAGCTAATGCCAAATCAGTCATGGAGCTCACGAATTGGAAAAAGCACTTAGGAAAGCTAAAGAGTGATGGAATGACAACTCATACATGCTTTTCCAAGGATAAAAGAGTGGAGGATGTAGAGGAAAAAAAACTAGTTCACCTCACCTAGTCAAACTTTCCCAATTTCCTTAAAGCATTGAAAAAGCAGGCAATAAACCAGAAAAAGCAGAAGGGCACCTAGGAGGCTAGGAATAAAGCAGAATTGATTCCTTGAGGTTTCCCAAGCACTACATGAGTTAAATTAGTCAAGTTGTACCACTATGGATAGGTAAATGACAACTTGCATAAGGTGGGACACATGAACTAGGAAAATAAGACAAAAATAATTAAATTAATGTCCAAGGTAGCTAACTATGGGTTGAGTATTCTAACAACAAAAAGGCCCCTTTCCTCTTTCCATACTTTTACGTACCTTTTAAACTTAGCTCACTTGGTCTAAAGTTGCTTTACACCTTAATAAGTCTTGAGTTCAAGTCTTATCAAGCTACTATTTAGTGCATGCAATTTCTATTTTCAAGTTACTTTATTGTAAAAGTGCATCTCACATAAATAAAATAAAATAAAAGTGAGTCATTTGAGTCTTTTAATTTATTGCCTCACTATTTTAAAGTCACATTATTGTAAAAGTGAACATCACTTATTTTACAAAAGTGATTCACTTCAAAGAAACTTTATTGTAAAAGCGATTGTCAAAGGTTGATTTTGGGAAGAGGGCGATTCTTTTTTTAGTTGTTCAAGTTAATATCTTCCACATCACTATTGGGGACATCTTCAACATTTTCCTTGATCAAGCATAACTTCATCATCTAGAATCCGTTTTAAGTGTCGTTTTTTTTAAAACCGCATATTTTTTTGAGCTCTATGCATCCAGATAGTTAGTTTCTATTATTTCAACCATTATTTTATATCATGGCCACCCCTTGTGATTTATACTTACAAGTTCTAACTATTTCTCATGAAAATCTCGTATGGAAGATGTTCTACAAAGTAGGGGACTTTTCAGGATAACCTCAGGGAAAGAAACATAACCCACTAATGATGATAAGAAAATTAAATGGGAAAATAGATGTGATGAAGCTCGTGGATTGATTAGGATGGAAATATCTATTGATTTGTGATTCCACATATCTGACATTAATGAACTTGATAAATCTTGGGAAAAGTTGGAATCTGTGTTTGGTAAAGACAATGAAATTCGGGGTCATCAACTCGAGAATGAGTTGATTTCCTTGAATCCAAATGATTTTTCATGCATTCAAGACTATTTATCTAAGTATAAAACTCTTAGACTCTTATGTGCAGAATGCAATATTAATAAAGAAGACAAACAATGTATTTATCATGTTCTTTCCAAACTTGGACCTGCATATTCTATTTTTGTATATACATTCTACTCTATGAAAGAATCCTTGACTGTAGCTAGCTATCAAGAGCCTAGCCTTGAATCCTTTTGTGATTCCTTAATTAGAGAGAAAGATAAGCTCATTCATCTTGGAATAATTAACAATACATATACACTTGGGAAAGCCTTATTGTCCCAACAGAAAGAAAAGTCCAAGCTTCCCAAGAAACAAAATTTTTCCAATAATAAGCAAAACAACAAGGGTCCCAAACCCTTTTAGTCAGCTCCTTCTTTAAAAAATGACAAAGGATCCAAGCAAAAAGGAAAGAAGACTGAGCGTCATTGCAATTTTTGTGGGAAAGATAATCATGATGAATCTAAGTGTTTTAAGAAGATGGAAGCCTTGGAAGCAGTAATGAAGAAGCACCACATCAGCCTAGATTCGTATTCAGAATATAACTCTCATGGACATGCACTTTGTGCTTCTGGTTCCTCTTATACTGCATATTATTCTTCTACTTCAATTGAATGGCTCATTGATTCTGGAGCATCTTATCATATGGCTAAGGATAAAGCCATATTTTCTACTATGCATGAATGTAACACCAAACAAATATTTGTTGGTGATGATAGATCTCTAAGTGTTGTAGGATCTGGAACAGTTACAGTAGAAAATGTCCATTTCAGTGATGTACTATGTGTTCCAAAAATTTCTTGCAATTTGTTATCAGTCTATCAAATTACTGATTCAGGTGAAGGTAAAATTGTGACGTTTACACCTCACCAAGTTGTAATCAAGGATTTTAAAAATCCTCAAAATGAGCTTGCTACTGGAACTATTGATGATATTACCAGGTTGCACAAATGTAACAACTTTGGGTCATCACCTTTTCCTTCAGTTTTTGTTGCTCATAGTGATAACTTTAGCAAACTTTGGCATGAGCGATTTGGTCACTTAAATTATCACTCATTGCAACAACTATGTAAAGACAATATGGTGATTGGAATTCTGCTAGTATCTTGCAAGGATGGTGTTTGTTCCAGTTGTGTACTCAAAAAACATCATCGGGACAGTTTTGACAAACGTGCTTCTTGGCATGCCTCGATTCCCTTGGATCTTGTGCATAGTGACTTGTGTGTCCCTCTTCCATTTGCTTCCTTTTCTGGTTTCAAATATTTCTTAACTTTCATTGATGACTACTCCAGACGCACTTGGGTTTACTTCCTAAAACTTAAGAGTGAAGTATTTAACATGTTCTTGGCCTACAAGACCCTTGTTGAAAAACAATCTGGTCATCACATTATTAAGTTAAAATATGGAAATGGAGGTGAATATGTTAACAACAAGTTCACTATTTTTTGCACTGAACAAGGAATCCAACAACAGCACACTATTCCATATACACCACAACAAAATGGTGTAGTTGAACGGAAAAACCACACTTTAAAAGAAATGACTAATTGTATGATCCAATCTAAGGGACTAAGTCTTCAATATTGGGCTGAGGCCATAAATTGTGCAAATTACATAGTTAATCACACAGCCACTAAATTTTTACAAGGTATAACACCGGAAGAAGCATGGAGTAAAATTAAAGCAGATGTAAGTCACTTTCGTGTGTTTGGTTGTGAAGCATGGGCTCAAATTTCAGATGAAAAAAATAAAGCATTGCAGCCTAAAAGTGAAAAGTGCATATTTTTTGGATATTCTAAAGATGTAAAAGGTTATAGACTTCTTCAGCCACATTCACATGATATAATCATTAGAAGAGATGTTAAATTTGATGAAAATATCTTAGCTTGCAAGCCTAACTTGGCGGGTGTGCCATCTTTGGCCTGCGAACCTGATTCGATGATTGTGCCTTCTTATTATTCTTCTTCTTCTAGCTTCCTTGACAGGTTTCCACCTCTAGTTTCTGATGATGGCAGTGAGGATGAAAATACACCTCCACCTGCTCATGTTCCTCCAATTGCACCAGCACCAATACTTCCTCGATGGGTCCATTCAACATGTGAAGCAGCTGGTGATATTGCCGGTGATCCTAGAGATCAACGTCGAACATATTCTCAGTTTCAGTGAGCCTCTTCTCTTTTGGCTCAAGTTTGAAAGAATCACGATCCAAAAGCTTTTGCAGAAGCTTTAGAAAATCTAGATTGGGATGCAGCTATGGATGAATAATATCGTTCCTTAATGGAAAACGATATTTGGGATCTTGTTCCTATTCCAAAAGGAAGAGAACTTGTCAGATGTAAATGGGTCTACAGATCTAAGTATGCATCAGATGGAAGTTTTGAAAGACTTAAGGCAAGGTTAGTTACCAAAGGTTTTTCCCAAGTTTAACGGATTGACTACAATGAAACCTTTTCCCCTGTAGCAAAAATGAACTCCATTTGCCTTGTTCTTTCCCTTGCAGTCTTACATAATTGGGAATTCCATCAAATGGATGTCAAGTCTGCCTTGTTACATGGTGATTTACATGAGTAAATTTACATGGAACAACCTCTTGGATATGTTTAGAATAACTCTAGCCTTGTTTGTCTCCTTAAGAAATCCTTATACGGCCTTAAGCAAGCTCCTAGAGCTTGGTATGCCAAAATGGATAGCTTTCTCCTTGACACTGGTTTTTCTAGATTCCATTCTGACCCCAATGTCTATACCAAGAAAGTAGGAAACCATCTCATCATACTTGTTCTTTATGTTGATGATCTTATCCTTACTGGTAGTGACCCTCACCTTATAACCCATGTGAAATCTAGTCTTAAGCAAAATTTTGAAATGTCAGACTTAGGACATTTGCATTATTTTCTTGGTCTCCAAGTCTTGCAAACCAAAGAAGGAATCTTTCTTTCCCAGTCTAAGTATGCTTGTGAGATTCTTCGTCACTTCCACATGGAAGATTGTAAACCAGCCCCTTCTCCCTTCTAGTATGGAGTCAAACTTTCTGCCACTTGTACTTCCCCTGAAGTAGATGCCACTGTGTATCATCAGCTTGTTGGTAGTCTTTTATACTTGACTCATTCCTGTCCTGACCTTTCCTTTGTCGTTGGTCGTGCTACCCATTATATGCAAAATCCTCATGAAAGTCACTGGAAAGCAACAAAAAGAATACTTTGATATATTCGAGGTACAATTTAGTTTGGGATTAATTACAGTACCAGGGGGAAACCTTTGTTGGTTGGTTTCACTGATTCAGATTGGGCCGGTGATCCTGATGGTCGGAAGTCTACTATAGGTTATGTTTTCAGTCCGGGATCTGAACCTGTCACTTGGGCTTGTAAGAAACAACAAGCTCTTGCTCTTTCTTCAGCAGAAGCTGAATATCAAGCCATAGGTAATGCCAGTCAGGAAGGTTTATGGCTTCGACAGATCCTTTCAGAGTTTGGATTCGAGCAGCATCAACCTACTCCACTTTGGTGTGACAATCAAAGTGCCATCAATCTTGCCAAAGATCCAGTTCTACATCAACGCAGCAAACACATTGAGCTGCACATGCACTTCATTGGAAATCTTGTTCATGATCATGTTATTGAAGTGCTCTATTGCCCTACAAATGATCAAGTTGCAGACAACTTCACCAAGTCTCTTATAGAAGTGAAGTTTTCTAAACTTTGGTCTATGTTAGGAGTTCAGGAATGTGTCCTTAAGGGGGGATAGGATCTAATGCCTCCTTCCTTCTCCTAATAGTGTCACTTTTGTAAATCCTTCAATCCTATCCCAAGTTGTTCTTAAGGGGGGATGTTAAGATATTTAGACACTTAGGAGTTAGTTAAGATCAACTTGTGTAATATATCCGTTAGGTAAAAGTGTGTTTCTTTAGTATGCATTAGTATGTATTTGTAAATATTCTAATCCAATGGTCATGATATGTTCTAGACATAGAGTGATTCGACTATTCAACTTCTCTTAGATCATACCTACCATTGATCCATGGCTTAACACTCGATTATTCTATGATCTCTATTTAAAGAGCATAGAGGGTCCTTGGCTAGTTGATCGATTATGAGAAGCTCATGTAACTTTCTTTCTTTTGCATAATAAATTGCTCCAAGTAGCTATATGGCTGGGGCCATGGACTGTTTCCCTATCGATTGTTTCAACCATGTGACAAACATCGGTGTGTTGGTTTGTGATCTATTTGTGTGAAGCGGTTGCTGAAGGTGTTCGGCCTTTTGGGAGTACCCTGTGTACCTGAACAGACTGTGGGAGGAATGCTCACAAGAAGTAGCTTGAATACCAGCTCGAGAAGAAAATATGGGAAGTGAAGATCAAGCTCTCACGGTACAATCCAAGAAAAGAAGAATAGACCATCAAAGAGGTAAGCACTCTCGCCAAAAGAAAAACACTAGAAAATATAACAAATAATTTTCTAAGTTCATTTGCCATACTCGTGATGAAAGAGGACATATTGCAAGAGATTTTCCTAGAAACAAAGATAGATATCACAAAAGGAAGGGAAACAGGAAAATACATCATGCTCATGCTGCAGAAGATGATGAGCCTTCCAAGAAGAGAATCAAACAAGACAATGATGATTCTTCAAGTGATGAAGAATATGTTTTGATTTTCGCTCTCATGGGAAACATCACACATAGAAGTAATGATTGGTTTATAGATAGTGGGGATTCCAAACACATCACGGGCGTCAAAGAATCATTTTTGAAACTATCAGAACATGAATCACCCCACAAGGTGAAACTTGGGGATGACTACCAGTATTCAATACAAGGTAGTGGAGAATCCTCCTACAAATTAGACTCTGGAAAGTCTATGAAAATAAAGGAAGTCCTATTTGTACCAAGACTAAAGAACAAACTTCTCTCCATCTCTGCATTATATGCAAAAGGCATGAGATTTGCATTTATAGATGGCCAAGTCATCATGTGGCTAAAAGGAAATACTATTGACAATGCAGTAGTAATTGGAGAACAAGAGGGAGGACTATACAAATTAAAGGGCCAACCAGAACAAGATTTGGTTCATGAATGAGTAGAACTAAATGAACTTTGGCATAGAAGGCTTGCACATGTGCACTATAGGGAACTACCACTTTCAAGCAAAGCTATTGAAGGTATTCCAAAAATACAAGCAAAACATGAAGGAATATGCAAGGGATGTGTGAAAGGAAAGAACACAAAGAAGACATTTCCAAGTAGCGAAAGTAAGACTAAAGGAATATTGGAAATCATTCACTCCGATGTATGCAGTATGATGTCATCCAATTAATTAAGTGGGTATGTATACTATGTTTCTTTCATTGATGATTTTTCTAGGAATACATGGATATACTTCATGAAGAACAAAGATGACGTATTCGACAAGTTCAAGGAATTCAAAGCCTTGATCGAAAAATACACAAAGAAGAAGATAAATATTTTCTAATCAGACAATGGTGGAGAATTCACATCAAATGAATTCAAGGAATTATGCAGAGATTCAGGGATTAAGAGGGAGTTCACTACTCCATATATTCCACAACATGATGGAGTTGTAGAAAGGAAGAATAAAATGATCATGGAAGCTACAAGGGAAATTCTTCATGATCAATATCTTCCCATGCATCTATGGGAAGAAGCTGCTAGAACAGTTGTGTATGTACAAAACTGTACTCCACATAGAGTACTCAAGAACAAGACACCTGAAGAAGTGTTTTTTTCCAAGAAACCAGAAGTCAGTCATATTAGAATATTTGGCTGTCTAGTATACATTCGCATTCCAGAAGAAAAGAGGACAAAGTTAGATCCTTTAGGAAGGAATGGTATATTTGTGGGATACTCTAAAAGCTCAGAGTCTTACAGGATATACTTTCTAGGATTCAAGAAGATTGACACCAGTAGAGATGTAACATTTGATGAATACGTGACTTACAACAAATCCAAGAAGAGATCAGTTAAAGATTCTGAAGAAACTGAAATATCCAGGATCTGAGACACAACCGTGGATGAAGCAAATCCAAAAGAAGATCAAGAAATAGAAGAACCTCAAGAACCTGTAGATACACCCCAAGAGAATAATACTCACAAGAGGAAACATGCATGGGTACAAGAGGCTATCCAAGGTGCAGAGAAATATGGGGCTCCAGAAGAAGTGCACAAAGAAAGGAAAAGAACCAGGTCCTCCTCCAGCTATGTACCACTATTATGTGACATCATCGATAAAGAACCTTCCAACTATGAAGAAGTGGTAGAAAAGAAAGAATGAAAGGATGCTATCATCGAGGAGTGTCGGTTGATCATGAGAAATGATGTTTGGGATGTTGTCCCAAGAATAGAGGGGAAGTCTGTTGTGACTTCCAAATGGATCTATAAGATCAAGCATGTTGCAGATGGTAGAATAGAGAAATATAAAGCAATATTTGGGGCTCATGGCTTCTCCCAGAAAGAAGGAATAGATTATGAAGAGAATTTTGCACCTGTAACTAGATATACTTCATCAGATCAGTACTTGCTTTAGCTGCAGCAATGAAATGGAAAGTACACCAGATGGATTTCAAGAAACATTTCTTGAGTGGTGTAGTAGAAGAGGAAGTATATGTGGAGCATCCAATCAGTTTTGAGATACATGACAGGGAGACTCATGTGTGTAAGTTAAAGAAATCCTTGTATGGTTTGAAACAAGAACCCAGGACATGGTATGGCAGAATTGACAGCTTCCTGTCCAGTTTGGGATTTGCCAAAAGTAAAGTGGATTCCAACATTTACTGCAAGGGTATAGAAAGGAACCCAATGATACTCCTACTATATGTAGATTATCTGTTTGTGATAGGTGAGGATGGGTTGATTGCTGATACGAAGAGGAAGCTTGTTGTCGAGTTCGAAATGAAGGACTTGGGTATGATGCATTACTTTCTAGGCATGGAGGTGTGGCAGAAAGTAGATGGAATCTCCCTAGGACAAGGGAAGTATGCAGTAGAGTTCCTGAAGAGGTTCAGGATGATGGACTACAAGGCCATCACCACACCTATGGAATAAAATCTGAAGCTATTGAGTGATGCTTCATCAGAATCGGTTGATGCTATGATGTATCATTAGATGATTGGGTCCTTGATGTGCCTGACAAATACAAGACCAAATATTTGCTTTGCTATGAACACATTGAGCCAGTTCCTGATAGATCCGATACATGTTCACTTGATTGTTGCAAATAATATTTTGAGGTACTTGAAGGGTACAGTTGATTATGGGCTCAAGTTTGAAGCAAATCATAAGATTAACCTAGAAGGTTATGTGGATTCAGATTGGGAAGGAAGTGCCATTGATAGAAAGAGAACTTCAGGGTGTTGCTTAAGTATGGGATCAAGTGTGATCTCCTAGTTTAGTATGAAGCAATCCTATGTGGCACTATGTATAGCCGAAGCAGAGTATGTTGCATCTTGTTTGGCTAGTTGCGAAGAAGTGTGGCTCAGAAATATATTGTTTGATTTATTTGATCTCTAGATGGATGCTACTTTTATATATTGTGAAAACCAGAGCTGTGTGAAGCTGTCGAAGAACCCATTGTTCCATGATAAGTCAAATAATATTGAGATCAAATATCACTATATCAGGGATATGGTGCAGAGAGGAGCAGTGAATCTCCAATATGTTGCGACAGATGAGCAGATAGCTGATGTGCTGACCAAACCATTAGCCATAGTGAAGTTTGAGTACTTCGGGGAGAATCTTGGTGTTCTCTAGATTGAGGTTCACTCCAAAGGGAATTGATGTGTCCATTGTCCTTTCTGTTAGAATATTAGTCCATCATTAGTACCTTCTTTACATTAATTAGTCAATTTTATTGCTTTTTTAAGCTTTAAGACACTATGATGTAGACAAGAGGTGCTTAGGTGGACATATGCCATGTGAAGTTGAGGTTATATGACCCACATGGGTACTCAAGACTATTCAACCAGAAACATATGAAAAAACATAATTTATGGTGTACTCCCATTCATTGAATGTGGACAGGCAAGTTGACTTGGGGTGCTAGAGTGGGATTTTGCCAAAATTTGGCTTGATTTGGTGCAATTAATGTTGCAATGAGAGTCTAAACCATCCAGTTTTCCACACCCACATTATCTAAGGTGTAACCATTGACCCACCACACGTCATCCATGCCACTTCAGCAATTCATTTCCATTTGGAGGGATTTGGGATGTGATTGGCCCACTTAGGGGGGTTTGATGCAAATTTGGCAATTTTGGGATTTTTGCTCATAATTGGATTCCAAAGCCATTAAAAACACTTATGATGTATTTATAAACCTGTTAATAATAATTTTGGTGTTATAAAATCCAAAATTATCTTGTTTCCAACTATCATTGTGTGTAATTTAATTGTAATTTGATGTTTTTTGCTGAATCTTGCACCCAAATTTGATTTGTGAAACTCACTAGCACTCCTATATTGTCCCGTGGTTCAAATGACTCACTTGTTGGTTCAAATTTCTCACATGGCATCAGATCTGGTTGGATATTTTTGAGTTGAAACCAAATTTTTAGTGGATTTGAGCCGCTTTGTTAGTGAATTTCAAATAAAATCGAATTGCTGAGTGTAACCGAGTTAGAAATTTCACCACCATCAGTTCAGTAAGTAATGGAGGCTACCCACATCATGCTAACACCTTTCAAATTATTTGAATGGAAGGCAAAGATGGTGATTCAATTGAAATCCAAGGGGCTTTTCAGAGTTACTATTGGCACTGAAGTGGAACCAAATTGTACTGTAGAAAAAGCCAAGTTTTTAAAAAAATGGATGAAGCATATGGTTTTCTATGTCTGAGCATCTCAAGAGAGTTGTTGTTCCACCATGATAGTTTGACATCACCAAAGGAGGTTTGGGAGAAGCTTGAGTCTCTATTTGGAAAAACTAATGAGCTACATGGTCACCAGCTTGAGAATGAGCTGATAAGCTTGAGCCCAATGCACTATGACACAATACATGACTTCTTCACCAAGTTCAAATCACTTTTATTGCAGTTAAAACAATATTGGATTGAGAAGAAGGAATATCAATTGATCTTGTCTATACTTTCAAAGTTGGGGCCATAGTTCTCAGTCTTTATGAGCACATTTCACTCAGGTAAACTCACCCTTCAAAACTGGAAAATGGAAAGTATGGAAAATTTCATGGAGTCACCCACTCAAGAGCAGGACAAATTGGTCCAACTGGGTTCCATCAAGACCAAAGATCAAGCATTAGCAGTGGGGGTTTTGAATTCAGCAAAGGGCAAACCCAAGTCCAAGAATTTGAAGTTGTCGGATAATAAGAAATAAAAAAAACACAAATCCAATGAGGGAGCTATGAATCCACCCAAAGAAAAGGAGAAGAAAGGAAAATATAAGGCCAAATTCTCTTATTGCCACAAGGGATGGAATCCAAAAATATCATGCATGATGAAAACCATAGACACCATGGCGCAGCTGCTGGAGAAGAACAACATTCCAGTTCCTGAATGCGCTAGGAAGAAAGATGGAAAATCCAGTTCAAGTGAAGGCAAGGAGAAATGTTATGCATTGGTGGAAGGTACTTCTAATTCCTCATCCTTTATTATTGATTTAGGTGCTTCCAGGCATATGGTATCCAAGAGAGAATTATTCTCCTCCATGAGTTCGAATGTTGGCCCAACAGTTCGAATGGGAGATGATTTTGAACTCCAGACCAAGGGGATTGGGAGATTTGATTTAGACCATGGGTTCTTCAGTAATGCACTATATGTACCGGACCTTGCAGCAAATTTGATGTCAATATACCAGATGACCCATATAGGAGAGCGAAAGAGAGTAATCTTTACTCCTGACTCTGTAGATATTTTTGAAATCTCAACAAACCAAGTTGTTGCAGTTGGGTATGCTGATCATCATGAGAGAATGTAATTTTTTTTTAATTGACTCCCTACTTCCAGTGATCAAGAACTTCACTCACATGCCAATGAAGTTTCCAAAATATGGCATGAGAGGTTTGGCCACATGAATTACAAATATCTCCAAACAATGCACAAAGAAGGAATGGTGGAAGGTCTTCCACAAATTCAACCATCTACTGGAGCATGTATTGGATGTGTGATTGGGAAGAATCCTGAGCAGAGCTATGACAAGTGGAAGGAAAGGATATCAACACAAAAACTTGGGTTGGTGAATTCTGATCTGATTGGTCCACTACCCACTCCCTCATATGCTGGATCTAGGTATGTGATTACATTTATTGATGACTACTCTCGATTTTGCTAAGTGTATTTTCTGAAATTGAAATCTGAGGTGTTTGAGCAACTCAAAGTTTGGAAAGCACTAGTAGAGAATCAGAGTGGGAATAATATCCAATTCCTTAGGACTGATAATGGAAAGGAATATGTGAATAAGAATATACAACAACATTGTGAGGAGTGTGGCATCTAAATGCAACACTCAACTCCCTACACACCACAGCAAAATGCTGTGGCAGAGTGAAATAATAGATCTCTCAAAGAGATGGAAACTTGCATGATAGAAGTGAGGGAACTTAATCCAAATCTATGGGATGAAACCATCAGGTGTGCTTCTCACATTTAGAACAGAGCCTAATGTTGCAGAATCCCCAATGCAGCGTCGAACCATAAGAAGCATGACCAAATAGTTCATTAAACCCTCTAATTTATCCCTCAATGTACAACCATCTATTTTTGTTGATCTTGAGGAATCTCCTGATTCAGAGCTAGGTATTTCTGAGAAAAATGCACCAAGTCCACTTCCTCTATCGCTGCCTCACAAATTTGATTTTGAGCATGTTGAACCTTCCGATTTCATTTTTCCTGATTTTGGTTCTCAACCCATGCATGAAAAGCTTCCTGTTCCAAAATTTGTCCATGTAGAATATGATCCTGAACTGTTGAACCCTCAATAATTTTTTTATGGGTCTTTTGATGATCATTCTCCTACACAAGAACCTTGTGATAAACATATACCTGAAGTCTCGGCCATTTCAGCCATTCCTTCTGTAATTTCTCAAGTGAGGAAGAAAAATAAGAGGATTAGAAAGATGAAGGTAGTGCTTAGGCCATATGAACAAACCCAACAAGAACAATATCTATTGTTTGCAGAGACTGAGACATATAATGAACAAATGGAGAGCTTATAGTCTTAAGCTCTTGCAGAAGAATGAGAAATTGAAAGGAAAGCATAACAGAGCAGTTGTAGGTATAAAATTCCTTCAAAAATTAGCAAGGAACTAGAGAGTTGATTCCTATAAGCACTTGTCTCATATTAGTATGATAAAAAAGAAGTTGAAAGCTCGATAAAATATAGCTGGTAGGAATTTGAACATTGTGGTAAATGCCACATAATGCTTGTTAGTAATATTAAAACTCACTTTTGAAAATTTGAAGACTCTATTTGGTTTGTTTGCATGGGACATGCAAACAGCTAGGCATGGGAGAGAAGTTTGCCCAAAAAAAGAATAGTGAAGCATTGGATATCTTTGATTTTGTCAGCAAGGTTAAAAAATCAGTGTTGAAATTTTTTGATATTTTGGAAAGACGTGTTTGCATGAGGACATGAAAATATTCAGGCGTGAGAGTATGTTGGCTCACCAAATTAACACTCTTTTGTACCTATTTAAACCCTCCATATACATCTTTGATCTCATCATTTGATCCTTTTATCCCACAAATCCTTCCACATTTTCACATATTCACTCAAATATTCAACAAGCTATTACGGTATGATAATTCATTAATTTCCTTTGATTTAATGTTTAAATGTTATTTCTAGAAGGATTTGTCACTAATTACATTTATGCAGCATGCTTTGATTTCTGCAGCACATGTTAGCATTCAACAACAGTTAGTTATTTTGAAGCTTCTCTACACATGGCTAGCTTGCTCATACAACTCCGAGCTTATCCATATCCAATCTCACATCTTCAATTCGCTAATGACTCATGTATAAATTAATGCAATTTTCATCTCTAGGAACTACATGCCATAGAGATGAAGATTTTCTATTCGACAGCAAACTAAAGCACATCTTGTTAGCCGTCAATTAAGGATTGAACGGTTGCATTCTTAATTAGCAGATTGAGTTTGTTACTGTCAAATTGGTAACGGTTATCTCATCCTATGATCTATATAAAGAGAGCCATGGATCGAAAATGAATGGAAAGAAGATATAGATAAGAGAAAAGGTAGTAGTATGTACGTAGACAGAGATATGTAGACATAATGAAGACTAAGGATATATATGTATGTAAAATACAATGAATGGTCAGTAAAAGGATTCCATTGCTTAATTGTTGGTTTCTCGTAATTATACAGAGGTCAAGTCATATAATGTTTTTCCTGATGATGTACATGTTTCTTTATACTGTAATCAATTTGTTTTCAACTGTCATTATTTTATTTATTTCAGGAGTATGGTTGTAGATTAGAAGTTATTCTATAAGTTGTTTAAGGACTTGTGGATTTCTTGGCAAGGATCCACCAAGAAGACGATAAGCCCTTCTTTTGTAAATCTAGTTCTTGTATAGAATAGATATGTTAATTGTTGTTTTCTGTTTTTATTAAAAATAAGAATTGTAGTTAGTAGGCTTGTTAAGTGACTGTAAAATTAGATTCACATATGTTTGAAGTTAGTCATCTTATTATGTGATAGTTATGGAATAATATTCATAGAATTTTTTGGTTTAAACCCGTGCTCATATAATAGGAGAAGTTTAAAAATATTATTTTAAATATTTAATATTGTAAGTCTTATTTGTTTGTTAAAGAATCAAATTATGAGTTTAAAAAGTATACATTAAGTAAGACTTGGTTCCCAATAGATTAACCTTCATTATATTTTCTTTTAAGTTGTAGGATATATAAATGGAATTTATTTTTGTTATGGTTTAAAGATTTAAGTTTATTCAATTCTTTTTTAAAGATTAATTGTGTTTATTATGCAAATTATATTTATTCTGTTTTAGTTTTAAAATATAAATTAGTTTGCAATAGTTTTGATCACAGAAATAGTTCTTTTTTAAGATGAATCAGTAAGCTCTGGAATAGTATTAAAACTTGTTAAAAAAATACATTAATGTAAGAAGAGTTTTTAAAGGGTTAAATGATACATCAACTTCATAAGTTTGCTTTCTACAACTTACTTTGTTTTCTGTGTCTTAGTTCACTTTTTGTAACATTTTATGTTTTCTATGTTGACAGATAGTTTCTGACTTATGTTAGATAGTTCCTAGGTTATGATTCAATATTAGAATTATTCTGAAGTTAATTTAAGAGTATTTGCATTTCTATAAGTAGGATAAGACATGAATATAAATTTGAATGTTTGGTAGATGTGAGAGTATTCTAAGTAATATTAGGAATTTACATTTGAATAAATTTTATAATTAATAGATTAGAAATATTTTTATTATGTAGTTTGAATAACCTCTAGATTAGAATAATTCAGATTAGGGTAAATTAGATTAGGCATTAATCCTGCATATACAGTGTTTGCATCTCACAAGTTACCTTCCTAGGTTGACAATTAAGTGTTGTGTTATATAGTGCATATTAGAGCCCGACATTTTTGGTGCCATTTCCGGATAGGTGCTAAAGGGATTAGAGTTTAGATAGGTTTTTTTTGTATTACACAACAAGGGGGAGGGGAGAACAGTAATATGAGAGGTAAGAACCTGCGCATCCACTACAGTGGGTTACCCCAAAACCTTGTTTCTCCTTTTCTGCACAAGGTTGTTTGATTTATTTAGAGTGTGTTTCTCTTTCTACAAATGTAGATAGTTTACTCTCACATAGTTAGTTTTCAAGCATATATGTTTTTGAAAATTTTCTTTTCCTGTAGTTTCTTTTGATGTAAGTGTATTTTTACTTTTAATAGTATGCAAGATTGCTCTTTCTTCAGCACATAGTAGGATTTCCTTCAAATAGAGATGTATTTGGTTTCATAATATAAAGTTAGATTGCTTTTATTTTAATTTTTTATTGCGTATTAGATTATCTAATTATTGGGCCAGTTTTACACTCACAACATTTAATTTCAGTTTCTTTGCTTCTAAGTTAATTTTACATTTTTGCACTAAATGCATTTGATTTCCTACATGCATGAGTTTTTTACAAATAGTTTTAAAATTTGAAGTTTACAATTGGGTGTCGTAAGAACCATGTCACTAACCCATCTTTGAAGTAGGACATTTGAACCAGTACATGTTTAAAGATGATCAAATATTTGTTGAGTACAGAAGGCCTTATTACTACAAAGGGTTTCCTCAATCCTTGTTGCAGTATTAGATCCATATATGGAGAAGAATCAATCTTCCAAATTGGGTAGCAGATCTATAAGTATCCTCAGCATGAACATCATGATATACACATTTCTCATTTCTTATTTGATGATGGAGCTCAAGAATCAGGGGAAGCAACTGAAGGATAAGAACAACTACAACCTGAAATTACAAAATTTCTTGCTTGCTTGGTACCAGACGAAGAATATCAACTAGGATTGGAAATTAAGGATATTAAAGAAGAAGACCAAGCTAGTCAAGAATCTATTATGTCATGGACTGAGTCAGTTTTTCAGTTCTAGCCTTTTAATCTTCAGCAATTTTTGAAAATCAGATCATATGAAAAGTTGGTACCTCATGTCATGGTATTTGTTCATACACATTATGTGAAAAGAATGTTTTAAAGATCCTGATTCGTAGGTGGTTACACTGGAAGTACTTGTATACTTGAAAAATATTTCTACTGCCAGTAGTATAGGGTAGTGTAGGGAATAAAAAATAAAAGGAAAAATAAAAAGTAAAGAAAAAATAAAGCTTTACTATGAAAACCATTTTTTCTGGCATAGCTTAGAAAATGGTCTAATTAGAAAACCAGGAGGCTTGTTGGATAGGATCCATAATAAAGTTGTTGATGATACTTTATTTTTAAAAAAATTATCTTTTTCTCTATTCTCAACTGGATGATGGGAGATTTATTAAGGCTCTCCTTTCAGTAAGTTTCAACCCATCGACTCCAAAAAAAAAATTGGGCCTGAAGCTTGAGACATTTTTAGGTACCCTGGAGCCTACATGCCTTAATGGAAGGCATCCTTGTCATTTTCTAAGGAAATTAATTAATGTTTCTTGGAAAGAGAATTCTATAGTTCATTCTACTCCAACAAATCTATTCATGACTGTTAGGATGTACGAAGTGCCTTCATTTCCATTAACATTGGAATATATCACATTGGTTAACAACTCTCCTTATTGGTTGGTAATCCAGTGATTTCTATCTATGTTCAACATCAACAAATTTATTCACATAGGTACAATTTCACAAGGGAAGGGAATGGATGAAGGCCTTGCAGTTCTTTGCTCAATGATCATGGATAGTTCTCAGTGGTTGCACCCTTCATATAGAACAATCTATTCTTTTTATACAGAAATCCAATAACATTCAACATAGTAGACAACCTCTTAGAAGAAATATTCTTAGTTTATAGCAGCAATATTTGGAAGCAAAGAAGGAGATCCTTGTCACAGAAACTCCATTATGTCACAGAAATGGTAACATGCAGTACAAACTCATGACATTCAAAGTAATTTTGAAGAACTTGGTCCTTCAAGGTAATGATCCTTTCTTTGAAATATATTTTTGCATTAAATTTAAGGAAATTGTATCATCGATTATACCTACGTACTTGCTAAGCCCATGATTTAGCCTATAATCTCGTTTTACCTTTAGTTGTCATCATGATTTTTTAATTTTACCTTACCTTTGTCTATCATCATTTGATAATCATCCCTATACCTTATAAATGAATCTTCATCTCTATGGAACACGGTGCCTAGAGATGAAGATCTTATCCCTTCGAAGATATAATTCCATTCTCTTATCCATGTAACCTTGAATTTTCCTAAACAACATTTCATCATTTCACTTACATACTTTTTGTATCTGAATGATTATCAAATACGGGGCTTACAAATTACCATTATACCCATTGCATTAGAAGCCTCCAAAACTCTATTAAATAGTTGTTTTATACATGTTCAATAACCCTTACCATTTTCCCAATTTCGGGTTCATATTCTTTTTTTTGTCCAAGTCATAATCTCAGAGAAAATTATGGGGCAAAAGGGAGCTTCATGCCATGATCCAAATTTTTTTTATGTATTAGAAGGTTTTCTCGAATTCAGTGTCTGCAAGGAAATATTTGAAGGTGTATGGTATCAATTTTTTCAAAAATTTCAAGGGCATGACGATGACATTACACTAAAATTCGCCTAGGGATTTGATGGGAAAAATGTCCACATTGGTGATTTTATCATGGCAGTTTCAAAGAAAATAGTTTCCCATGCCACTAGTCTATCTCGTCAAGGAGAATGCTGGTTTAAAAATAAACCCATAGAGCACACAGTGTGTACTAGGTTTTTAAAACAAGAATATCAGTCTATAAACTGGAAGAAGGGTTTTCCTTGAGACTGGATTCACGATGAATATCGTAATGTACTCTATGTGTTGCAGAAGTATTTGACGTGTGAAGGAAGGTATGTCACCAGCCTAAATTACCATATTCACCTACTATTGCATTTTGAAGCAGAACTAGGAATGAATTTCCCCTATTTTCTATACAAGAGTTTAGCTAAGATGTCGAGAAGGATTCAAAAGCATTCTGGCAACCCTTGTAATAGTATTTATCATCATGGGTTGGTCAAAATTATCATTGAGGATGAACTGCACCTCGAAAAGGATAGTTGGGTAAATTTTGTGGAAAGAATTTAGGTTCTTTCTTCATCTGCAAACCCTCATTCTCCCCTTATTCATGTTTCTCCTTAGTCTAAAGGTTGTGGATTAGCAGTCGTCCCTAATCTAGAGCTAGAACTACCCCTCACTCAAATTTTATCCTCCATATTCCAAAAACCCAAAAAGAAACAACCTCAGTTGAAAATCCCTAATGTCACAGAATCCCCAATGCAGCGTCGAACCACCAGAAGCATGACCAAATAGTTCATTAAACCCTCTAATTTATCCCTCAATGTACAACCATCTATTTTTGTTTATCTTGAGGAATCTCCCAATTCAGAGCTAGCTCTTCCTGATAAAAATACACCAAGTCGACTTCCTCTATCATTGCCTCAGGAATTTGATTTTGAACATGTTGAACCTTCCGATTTCGTTTGTCTTGATTTTGGTTTTGAACCCATGCATGAAGATCTTCCTGTTCCAAAATGTGGCCATGTAGAATATGATCCTGAACTGTTTAACCCTCAATATTTTGATTATGGGTCTTTTGATGATCATTCGCCTACACAAGAACCTTGTGATGAACATATACCTAAAGTATCGACCACTCTAGCCATTCCTTCTGTAATTGCTCAGGTGAGGAAGAAAAATAAGAAGATTAGAAAGATGAAGGTAGTGCTCAGGTCATATGAACAAACCCAACAAGAACAAGATCTATTGCTTGCAGAGAATAAAACATATAATGAACAAATTGGGAGCTTATAGTCTTAAGCTCCTGCAGAAGAATGAGAAATTAAAAGTAAATCATAATAGAGCAGTTGTAGGTATAAAGCGCCTTCATAAATTAGTAAGGAACTAGAGAGTTGATGCCTATAAGCACTTGTCTCATATCTATATGATGAAAAAGAAGTTGAAATCTTGATCAAATCCGTCTAGTAGGAATTTGAACGTTGTGGTAAATGCCACATAGTCCTTGTTAGTAATATTAAAACACAGTTTTGAAATTTTGAAATTTTGGTAACAGTTATCTTAGCCTGCGATCTATATAAAGAGAGCCATGGATTGAAAATGAATGGAAAGAAGATATAGAGAAGAGAATAGGTAGTAGTATGTACGTAGACAAAGATATGTAGACAAAACGAAGACTAAGGATATATATATGTATGTAGAATACAATAAATGGTCTATAAAAGTATTACGTTGCTTAATTGTTGGTTTCTCATAATTATACAGAGTTCAAGTGATATAATGTTTTTCCTGATGATGTACATGTTTCTTTATACTGTAATCAATTTGTTTTCAGCTGTCATTATTTTCTTTATTTCAGGAGTATGGTTGTAGATTAGAAGTTATTCTATAAGTCATTTAAGGACTTGTGGATTTCTTGGCAAAGATCCACCAAGAAGACCATAAGCGCTAGTTTTGTAAATCTAGTTCTTGTATAGAATGGATATGTTAATTGTTATTTTCTATTTTTATTAAAAAGAAGAATTGTAGTTAGTAGGCTTGTTAAGTGACTATAAAAATAGATTCACATATGTTTGAAGTTAGTCATCTTATTATGTGATAGTTATGGAATAATATTCATAGAATTTTCTGGTTTAAACCCGAGCTCAGGTAATAGGAGAAGTTTAAAAATACTGTTTAAAATATTTAATATTGTAATTCTTATTTGTTTGTTGTAGATTCAAATTATGAGTTTCAAAAGTATACATTAAGTCTGTAAGACTTGGTTCCCAATAGAATAACCTTCATTATATTTTTTTTAAGTTGTAGGATATATAAATGGCATTTATTTTTGTAATGGTTTAAAGATTTAAGTTTATTCAATTCTGTTTTTAAAGATTAATTGTATTTATTATGCAAATTATATTTATTCTGTTTTAGTTTTAAAATATAAATTAGTTTGCAATAGTTTTGATCACATAAATAGTTCATTTTTAAGATGAATCAATAAGCTATGGAATAGTATTAAAACTTATTAAAAAATTCCATTAATGTAAGAAGAGTTTTTAAAGGGTTAAATGATACATCAACTTCATAAGTTTGCTTTCTACAAATTACTCTGTTTTCTGTGTCTTAGTTAACTTTCTGTAACCTATTCTGTTTTATGTGTTGACAGATAGTTTTCTGTTTATTCAATTTTTTGAGTGATGTTAGATAGTTCCTAGGTTATCCTTTAGTCTTAGAATTATTTTGAAGTTAATTTAAGAGAATTTTCCTCTCTGTAACTAGGATAAGACATGAATTTAAATTTGAATGTTTGGTAGATGTGAGAGTATTCTAAGTAATATTACGACTTTACATTCGAATAAATTTGATAATTAATAGATTAAAAATATTTTTATTATGCATTTTGAATAACCTATAGATTAGAATAATTCAGATTATGGTAAATTACATTAGCCATTAATCCTGCATATAGAGTGTTTACATCTCACAAGTTACCTTCTTGAGTTAACAATTAAGTGTTGTGTTAGATAGTGCATATTAGAGCCCTGCATGCGTTGTTGGATTATAACTTGCTTCTGGGGAGAAGTTGGACTTATGCTATGTGTGCAATTGCATCGGTCGTTCTTTGAGTGGTATTGTTTCTGCACGAAGGGAACTTGGTTACTATAGACCAAATTAGTTTCACTTAGAAGGGTCATATGGAAACTAATGAGTCCACGGTGCTATTGGTTGATCAGGTCAAACCTGATTCAGAGAGCTTAGATGATGGAATATATTAATTGTTAATGGGCACATTCGATATCCCAACCCCGGTTAATTACTTAGGTTCTACTAGTGTAGGGAGGTCTATCGCAAAAGTTGTTGATAGAACAGATCCTTGGGTTCTTCCTTCCTATTACGAACCTGGATTTCCCTTATCAGTAGTGGAAATAGCTTATAAATCTATCATTAACACCACTATTGATCCTATTTCGGTTCCTCCTATAGTCTCAGAGGAGCTGAAAGAAGCCTATCTGTCTGCTTGGGCAGAGAACTATTTGTATATTAACGATTGCTCAGACAGGGTTTTTCCTTCAGATGAAGCCATTTTGGAAGCTATGAGTGGGTGAGATAAGATCTACGAATATAATCATCATAGATCCTAACTTCTTCCAGAGTTAAGCAAGATTGAAAATCAAGAGTTGCATGTGATACTAGCAGGTGATGCTAATATACCAATCAATCCCTTACTAAGGGAGGGAATATTTACTGAGGGGAATATGGAAAAAATTTATGTTACTATCCCTATCAACATCTCTGCAAATCCCAACATTGTGGAAAATGTATATATTGGTGCAAACTGCTATTCTGAGGATATTTCTATCTTTACAACCTTGTTTAAGGAGTTCCACGACGTGTTTTCCTGGTCATATGAGGAGATTCTAGGAATAGATCCATCGATAGTCGAACATGAAATCCAAACCTATCCTGATGCCAAACCACTTTGACAAAAACTTAGACCTATCAATTCGTGTAAAACAACAAACATTATGGCTAAGGTTGAAAAGCTGCTGAAAGTTGGTTTTATTTACCCGGATAGCTTTGATGAAATGGGTGTCCAATCCTATTCCTGTCGATAAAGCGCAAGGGACAATATGTGTATGTAGTGACTTTCACAATTTAAACAAAGTTTGTCCTAAGAATAACCCCACACCATTCATAGATCAAATCATTGATGCTTATGTGGGGAGTGAGGTTTTTTCATTTATGGATGGTTTCTCCATGTATAATCAGATTCAAATCAATTCGGAAGGCCAACCTAAAATGACTTTCATTTGTCCTTGGGGTACATTTATGTATAAAAAAATGCCTTTTGGGTTGAAAAATGTAGGGGCTACCTTTCAGCAAGAAATGGATTTTACCTTTCATGATACTAAGTCTATTATCAAACCCTACCTAGATGATCTGCCGACGCATTCTTGTAAGAGGATAAATCATACAGATCACTTGCATTTAATTTTTGAACAATGTAGGCATTACAAAATATGCTTGAATCCCTACAAGTGTGTTTTATATGTCGAGTCAGTCAGGCTTCTTGGGTTCATAGTTTCTAACAAAGGTATTAAGGTGGATCCTTTGAAGGTTGAGGCCATTGTAAATTTTCCTCCTCCTTGTTCCATGAGGCAACTTCAGAGCCTGCAAGGAAAGTATAATTTTCTTCGACATTTAATCATGAATTATTCCAAGATCACCAAAGGTTTTATGCACCTGTTGAAGCATGAAACCCCATTTGTATGGGATGAAACCGCACAACTTGCATTTGAGGAATTAAAGAAAGCTTTGTTGTCGACACCTTTATCGTGTCCGCTAGATTACTCTCATGATTTTATATTGTATATTTTTGCATATATGTTGACCATTCAGGTAGTGCTAGTCCAGGATGATGATAAGCTCCAAGAGCATGTCATCTATTATCTTAGTCGTGCTTTAGCTGGCCCTGAACTTAGGTACTCCCACATTGAAAAGTTGGAATTAGTAGGTGTGTATGTTGTTCATAGGTTACATCACTACATCTTACTAAGGACTATGAAAATAGTGGCAGATGTCAATCCTTTCCAATATGTCTTGTCCAGACACATAGTTGGAGGAAAATTTAACAAATGGATAGTCATTCTCCATGAGTTTGACTTATATTTTTAATCCACCAATTTAAAAATTCCTTAGTTTTTGCAGAGGTTATTATAGAATTTCCAGTTGAAGAAGATGTAGCAATTGAAGAAGAATCATCTAGATGAGCACATTTTCTTGATTTCCACCTCTGACCCTTGGTATGGAGATATACGTGTCTATCTCTAGACTCTGAAGTGTCCTGTAACCTTTTCATGGGAAGAACGACACAAATTACATTTACATGCAAAAAACTACCTCATCATCGAGGATGCTTTATACCATAGAGGGGTAAACTATGTTTTGCATCGGTGCCTTATCCATGAATAGGATGATATTGTCCTAAATGAATCCCATAGCAGAGCATGTGGGTGTCATTTATCTGGGTTAGAAACGGTCCAGAAGATTTTACGTGTCGGTTATTTCTAGCCCATGATATTTAGAGATTGTGTGGAAGCTGTGAAACATTGTCATGCTTGTCAGCTTTACACGAGAAAGATGCGGTTGCGTCCTGCTCCATTATTTCTTGTCATCACAGTGGGCCCCTTCACCATGTGGGGGATAGATTATGCAATGTGCAACCCAGTTTCGACTAGAGGGAACAAATACACCATTGTCACTGTAGATAACTTTTCAAAGTGGGCAGATGAAATGCCCACCTATAAGGATGATGGGGAAACTACAACTTTTTTCATTTTCAAATAGATTATCGTGTGTTTTAGTATTCCTAAATAGATTGTCACTGACCATAGGAGTCATTTCAAAAATAGCATGATGATCAAATTGGATACTATGCTAGGGTTTAAACAAGAACATTCATTTTCTTTCTACCCGCAAGCGAATGTTCAAGTTGAGGCAGTCAATAAGACCTTGAAGACTATTCTCAAGCATATTATTAACGTAGCCCGGTCAAATTGGTACATCATGCTGTATCCTGCAGTTTGGGATTATCGAACCAATGTGAAAAATACCATGGGGTTCTCACCTTTCCAACTCGTTGATGGGGTGGAAGCAGTAACCCCAGTTGAATGCGAAATCCCATCTTTAAAAATTTCCATTCACATGTTACCTGACATGACTGAACTGGAAGAATGTTTGCTAGATTTAGAACATCTAGATGAACAACGTAGAGATGTGCTGAATGCAAACGAGGCTCATAAAAATAGAGTGAAAAATCAATATGATAAATCGGTCAAACCTAGGATTTTTTCTGAAGGGAACTTGTATTACTATGGGACCAGGAAAAAGAACCCCTAGGGGTAGGAAAATTTAGGTCTATGTGGTTAGGACCCTATAATGTGTCAAACGTTTTGAAGAAATGGGTATATGAATTAACTAATTTTGAAGGGAATAAGATGCCTGAGCTTAAAAATGGGCTCTACCTGAAGAAGTATTGTGCTTAGGATTAACACTTTTTCTTGTATTTTTATTGTATATAACTTTATGTACAATAGCTATATGGTTTTTGTTCTTATATCATCCCTTGGTTGTTATAGACATCTTTCAAGTGGTTCGTAGGTTTTCTAGATGGTGCTAGTTGTCACACTTGCAACCTGGATTCCGTCGCATGGGTTATTTACTCACACTAAAGAAAACTAGTTACCTCTGGAGGTGCTTTCCTAGGTCATGCTACCAATAATGTGGCCGAATACAGGGTCATCATTAAGCTTTTATGGGATACCTTATCAGGTGGCATCACTTAGTTGTAAGTTATACTTGAATCTCAACTTATGGTTTCCCAACCCAATCTAGCTTATCAGGTGCGAAACCCTATTTTATTATGTCACTTTTTGCAAGTTAGGTTATTGGAAAGATATTTTGATTTTATTACATTTAATCATATTCCAAGAAATCAAAATTCATTAACTGATTCATATGTGAATTATATCTTAGATTGGCACTTAACACACATTCCATAAAAATACACAACAGATACATTGTAAATAAACACATGTAAATAAACCGGCAATATATATATAGAGA